>JAAIXI010000227.1:1987150-2417214 GCA_013403645.1 Heliconius nattereri | reverse complement strand
TTGAGAGGGAAGAGTATTGCTTTACTCTTCTCGGGATTGACTTCGATTCTCCATTGGCGGAACCACACACCGAGTGCGCGGGCCGCTTCCTGGAGTCGGTCATATAATTTGGTAGTACAACGCGAGGTTGTGAAGAGGGCTGTATCGTCGGCGTACATTGCCAGGTGAACACCCGGAGTGAGCGGGATATCACTGGAGTACAACGAGTACAGGATAGGACTAAGCGTGGAGCCTTGTGGCACGCCTGCGCGGAGGAGGCGGGGGGAAGAGAGAGTGCCTTCGACTTTATAGCGAAAGTATCTATTCGAGAGAAAGTCCCGCAGGATGTGTACGAGACAGTCAGGCAAGCCGTAAACGGCGCGCAGCTTGTAAATCAAGCCGTTATGCCAGACTTTATCGAAAGCTTTCGCTATATCGAGAAAAATAGCAGCTGTATTGCTGTGAGAACGGTCTCTGAGATTGTGTCGAGCGATATGCTCTACGACACGGTGGACTTGGTGTATGGCGGAGTGTTTCTTTCTGAAACCGAATTGCTCATTGCAGAGCAGAGAGTCGGTCTCTACCACCTCTGTGAGTCTAACGAGAATGATTCTCTCGTAAATTTTACCTAAACAGCTGAGAAGGCTGATAGGTCGATAACTGGACGGGATATTCCGCGGCTTATTAGGCTTGGCAATGCCTATGACTATGGCCTCCTTCCATTCGTCGGGGAATGAACACGACTTAAGAAGGGAATTGAATATAATGACCAATAGAGATATGAACTGAGCCGGTAGGGACTTGAACATTCTATTAGACAGTTTGTCGGGCCCCGGGGCCTTTCTATCTTTGAGATTTTTGATAATGACTTTGACCTCGTCTTCCGAGGTCGGGCGGAGCGGTTCCCCTTGCGGGGGCGTCAGCGCCCATTCTGCGACCGCGGAATCCACACGCTCAATGTGGCTCGGGTCGCAGGGCTGACTACTCGGGGTACATTGAGCCTCTAAACTGTCAGCGAGACATTCCGCTTTTTCGGTGTCATCGGCGGCAATTGATAGATCTGACCTAAACTGAGCGTACAACGCCCGCGTGGCCTTTTATAAAGTAACAATGACGTTGATAACGGTGACACGCCGAAAGTGGCGCCACCGGAAACTGACAAATACAAAACCATCAATCAATATTTACAGCATTTTATTAACTCTAAATGTTATTTCTAAGTTTACTCCTTAAAACATCTTTTGTAATTAATTAACTAAATATGAATTTATTCTCAATATTTAAGTAAATTATCACCCACGCCGACATATTCTATAACATCATTATTGCTCTACAAAGAAATAAAAAACATATGAAAATTAAAATTCTACTCATTTCTACGATTTACCTAACAAATTTTGTTTTAAAGTTTTTTTAAACATGTATTATAATCGAAAGGATATCTTAATACTATCGATTTCAGTGTCAACTAGTAGAAAAAAAATGAAAATGGAAATAGATAAAAATTGACTTACCATCCTTAATATAATAAAGTAGACATTCCGATAAATTGGGATCCTCATTCAGGTTGACCAAATGTGGTGTTTTCTTTGGTGAATAAACTCCTACGGTGATTCCCTCTTTTACAGCGAGACCCATTTCAGCAAACACTGCTTCACGTTGTACGCGTATTTGTTCTGTACGTTTGAGCTTTTCTTCCCAAGTTTCGTTAAGTTCTATTTGATAAAAAAAAAATATTAATTATTTTATATTTTTTTCAGCAGGCTTATCAGAGGGAATTTGAGGAAATTCACAAAATGTTTGTGCCATATGTTAACTTCAAATTAATACCAAATAAATCGATTAATCAACCTTTGCTTCAAGCTGTGTCCCGTCTGTAGTAGAGTAGGTAGAGGAACTAGTATTAAGACCCTCCGATCCTCACTTTCTGCCGAATTTTGCAGGCAGTGCGTATTGAGTTTAATCGAACAACAACCTGTCACGCTTACAGTAAAAGGCCCCTGCGCCAGGACTGGCCTCAAAAAAGTATGATTACGTGTACGATTGTTAAAACCCAAAACTCATATATAGAATACAAGATGACAAACTGATAAGATAAAATATTAATGTAATTTACATTTTTAAATCTTTCAATATTTTTTATACCTGCAATAAGTTTTTCAGAAGCCTGCAGCTGATCCACAGCTTCCTCGGCGATAGTCGTCGCGGCTCGGGACAGCTTGGGCGAAAGCGCTTCAGACTCGCTTTTCTTGCGCGTCGGTGATGTGTTCTCCTCTCCTGTTTCATCATATTAAATGTATATAAGAAGGAAAGAAACAAATATATTTCACTTTTCGTTTTTTCTCGACTCGACGTTTTTTTACGTATAAACAAACATGTCAAATAAAAATTGTTTACAGGAGGTATGTAAGGTACATCTTGCTCTTTAACAATAACATTAAATTATAATTTTTGGTATATATATATGTGTGTTTTTTTAAGGACAAGATGAACCTTCTCTGTTGACATGTCTGTTTAGACTTAAGGACAGTCCAGATATTCCATTTCGTAGGTTCAGATTACCACCAAACACCGTGTATGGTGAACTCTCATGGAGAACATAGTGCCATCCAAAACCAATACAAGTGCCAAAATGACCCTTGATGATTCCTTGTATTACTCTAATATGACAAGAAAAAAAATAATACGAATGGCCAAATTTTTTGTACACAAATAAATATAATATAATTTTATATAATATATAAATCAAACCTACGATACATGCTCTGCGTAAGCTTAGCAGCTGGAATATAAAATACTACTAAAATAGAAAAATTATATAATAATCCTTAAAATTGGGCCACCGTTATAATATTACATTGGAAATATAATATAAATACTGAACGGACACAAATAGTAGAAAACATGCGAAGCTATGAAGCTCTTTTGCGATATATGGATATCAGATAAACACCGTTCGCGACATTTTTTTGTTGGTAAATTATATTTCATGTTCTTTCCCAATTGTCTCCATGATTAAAACTACTATTTTAATGTATGATGCGCCACGATGGCTTTATATGTAATATTTTATATATAATAACGATATTAAAACATCATCCATTTTTTTAATTTCTATTACAAACATTTTTTAAATAATTTAAAACCAGTAATAAAGTAGTTTTATTCATCTAAAAATAAAGTGGTTATTTAATAAATCGTTTTAATGTTAACATTAAAATTAAATATGGCGAAGTAATTTATATTTTCGCCGCGAACGGTCAACACAGGCTGAGCATTTCAACTTGTGCAGTGAAAAATCGTGATACATACGATGTCGTACGATACGTTTTTTATTGTTAATTTTTCTTAAATTCTTAGACATTCTTAGCCAATTAGTATCTGTTCTTTGTTTAAAATATTAAAATGCTCAGGACGTTATAATACATACTGTCATACACTTTAGAATATCTGTCGTATAGATATCATAATATATTTAATATTGAAAAATATATATCTATCAAATCCTTTTTTAATAAGAAACCAACACCAATATATAGATATAAGCGCAGGTATATAACGTAACCAATATATATGTACCTACAAGGTGACGATTCATTTACTAAGAACGCCTACGACGCCACAAGCCTTGGAGTAAGGGTGCATTATTTTTCATTTTTAGGTGTCGAGTTGCCAGTGTAAATAATATTATTTTATTGACTTTTTTTATCTGGCAACTCCGAGGAGGCGAAGCGTACAAGGTGGGGTGTACATATGCATAAGCCTCTTTACTTTACTTACTGGTAGGTTGTTCTTTCTTTTCATAAACGACTCTACCATCTGGTCCTTAGCGATTGAAAACAAAAGTTCAAGTTTAGTATCATGGAAAATGACGTCTGTGGCGTTTTATACAAACAACGATCTATCAATTCACGTGACGACTAACCCTATACAGATAATAGAAAATATACTTAAATATATATATGTTAGTCATACCTTCCTCGACATCAATGCCCTCGGCCTTGAGAAGTTCTCGCAACTTGAGTATTTCCTCTTTGAGCTCGCGAATGAGTTTGGCGTTAGCATCTTCGTTGACGACTGCCTTGCATACGATTTGTTTGGCGCGATCTGCATATCTGTATGTAAATATTACATAAAAATTAAAAAGTTAAAATGTTTATTTTAGTAAATTTAATATTAAACTCAATAGTTATTATATATTATATATTATAGATTATATATTATAGATTGGCTAATGAACAATAAATCTCGTCGTAAAACAGCAAAAGCAAAATATTTTATTCATGTGTAATGTATTATAAAAGTTACAAAAAATATTTTTTTTAAATCTTACCTCAAAGTACTTAAAGTTTCGTCGTAATTAATGTCAGCTGGAGATATAGCTGCTATCATAGCAGTTTTGGAGTTACCGCCGAGATTTTCACGCAACAGCCAAGTGAGGACAGAGTCGCGATATGGAATGAAGTCTGCTTTCTTCGACTTCTTACTCTTTGACGCCTACGAAATTTATAAAAAATAAATAAATAAGCATATTACGTTATATTATTAACATATTACGGCCACAGATAATAAAAGCACGTTGTGGATTTGCTTATTATTAAAAAGCTAACAACTAAGACTAGTTAAAACAGATTTTGTTTAATCTGTTATTATTGTGTATATTAAAAACGTACTCTAAGCCTTATTGTTTAAAAATATAAAGCTAGAAAAATATCTGCACATATTCCTAAAATGTTTAACTTTACAATACTATTATTCTATGTATATAATTTAAATGTTTTTTTTTGCGTAAGCCAATAAATAATTGGTCTATACAAAAGACTATTTAAAAATCGTATAAAAGTAACTAACTTATATTTCTATACATATTATTACAGGCAAGCAACACATACACACGGTAGAAAACACATTTGTATTTGCACGAAGCTACGCTAAGTGGGGGTGTCCGTACGTACATAGGGGTTTCATTAGTCACGTATTAAATAAAGCTAAGGTGTAAAATATCTCGTTGGTGAAGTTCCAAATCTGTGCAAGCAGACATTATTAACATGTTTTATAAAGTGCTTAAAGTTATTAAAATAATTTCTATATTGCAATTCAATAGAAATAAGAGGCCAGTGTGGCCTAAAGTGTGACTGTAAAACCGAACTGGTTATGTATTCGATCCCCATTCGAAGAGATAAAATATTTATTTAAATTTATATTTTCGAGTTTCGGGGCAATACGCGGCGTTGAGTTCTGCCACTCAATACGCAATGCCTCCAGAATTTGGCAGAAAGCGGGGAACGGAGTGTCTTAACACTAGGTTCCCTCTGCCTACCCTGCTGTGTGCGGGATACAGCGTGAAGCTAATTTATTTTTTTAAAAATAATTTATATTATTTCGACTTTGCTGTGAATAACACAGAGTTAGAAATTTACCGACGTAAACGTTTACATTTTGTTTCCTATATAACGCTTCTACTCCTATAAAACACATTGATAAGACAAAGATTTGATAAGGGCATTCCACTTACCGACTGCACGCATCCAAACACACAAGATGCAGTGGGACAGTTGAAAATCGTGTATAAATCTAATATTTATATACATATCTTTCAAAATACCATAAATTTAAGATAGAAAATATCGATTATTTTTATTATATTTGTAAATATTTAATATATTTCATATTTTCAATTTTATATATATTTTAATAATTTACTTTTTAACTTAATATATTTTTTATTTGATATTTTTTTAATAAGCATGCACAATAAATATGGAATTAATGAAACTTTTAATTACTCTATGTTTATTTAATTACCATTATATTAATTTGTATTTATTTATATTACATTATATTCACAAACTAGCACTCCACGGTCACACACATTCTCACTAATGTAACAATTAGCAAAACCCACTACTTCTACATACATATTAATTTGTACAAAGTTACATACTTTTTGATAGAAAAATTTATTAGCTAAATTAATATTTATTCATATACATATATATATATATTTTACATATTTTTCCACTTTTTGACCGAATAATTTCGGATTAATATCAGCGGTATAATTAGAGAATCCAAACTATTCTTCCTTTATAAGTAAGTAAAGTATTTAAAAGAAATTAAATTTTGATTCAAAAGAAATTAATGAATATTTAGCCAAATTAATATTTTGATTATGAAATTGACATAAAATAATTTTATATATTTCGTTTTCACCTGGCAGTTACTTCTCTTATAACATTATATAGAAGCATCACTACACACTTTTATTTTACCCAACCGTTACTATCAAATCTACACAACCACATAAACACCAAATTACATAAAAAATAATAATAAATCACTTACAATTTCCGCCAAAGCTGAAATAACTTTGCCAAGAGTGGTCAATGATTTGTTGATATTCGCGCCTTCCTTTAGCCGTGTGCCCTTTGCGCCGGTGGAGTCGGCTCGCTCGGAGCCGGCCAAGTCTACTAGGGATATTTTGGATACCTGGAGAAGAATATTATTAGTTTCAATAAAAAGATTAAAAATATTTAAGAGATAATAGATGATTTTTTCTATTAAAAACATTTAAAAAGGCATCTCGTCCGTGAAGGCACACGTCCGAGACAATAAAACTTCAATGTTTTAAAGATTTGAGTGTATTTATGTAATTCAATTACAAAAAAATATTATTTTCTTTTATATAATTTTATAACTCTTATAGCCATTCTATTATTCTTACCTTTTCAGATACCAAATTTGTTGTTTTATCGTGCCTTTGCTGTGTAAAGAAAATGGTGAACACAGCGTGGGATCGTGAAGATGTTTCGTTCATGTTCGTAGCTGCTACGGTTCTGTGGACAATCCATACCTATATTATAAATTCGAAAGTAACTCTGTCTGTCTGTCTGTCTGTCTGTCTTTTACGCAATCAGGGTCAAACCGCTAATTTAATTGTGAGAAAATACTCATATAGAATTACTTAAGGGTACCGGGATGAACATAGGATACTTTTTTTTTTTATATTTATAATATTTTCGATGTATATCCAATATTAAAATACTTATTAATTTGACATGCAATTTATTCCGCCATGTTTATAACAACCGCCGTTGCTAAGCAACGATTTGCAAAGTTTGTTGTTAGAAAACGTCACCCAAAATAAGTTTGCTTAACGCATACATGGCGCGCGCCGACTCTACCTTATGAGACACAAAAACAATATTCTCCAAAAATATTGTTTAAAAAAGTCCGCTTTGATATATACTATAGATATAGATTTGTATACATTAACAAAAAAATTGATGATTTTTATAATTTGATATTCATCCTTATGAAAGAAAATAAATATAATAGTCACTTTTAGCATTTCATCTAGATGGAAATTATAGTTTACTGTATAATAATTTAATAAATAATTAAGGAGATTTCAGTGATTCGGAATGACCTAGCCTACGAGTGGTAGGTATAGTATGACTTTGATGGTTTTGTAATTTTTTATATATTTTCGAATTACTGTTAATTTTTATTTAATTATTTGCTGCCTATTACTTATACTACTTATCAATTTATTTCACTTCGGTTATCTATACCGATGTTATACACTTAAAATATCGTAAATTTAATCATTTGGAATTTTATTTAATATTGTTCACAAAAATTATTAATTATTTAATATAGAAAAATGTTTAGTAGGGGCGCACGGCAAACTTTAGGTACTTTTTCTTATTAAAAATTTCCTTTAGTTACTTTTACTTCTTTTGTTTGTTCATTTCGGTTACTCAGATATTTTATCTAATAATAAATCTCCACTTATTATTATTTTTTAACTTAAATATATTTAAATATATTTAATACATCATCGTATAGTTCAAGCGGGCGTGTGTATATATATATATATATATATATATGATTCAAATAAACTTTGTCTAACAGGCAAAAAAACTTAACGAACGACGTTTTTTACTAGGCACCTCATATTACCAAGGTTAAGATTTCTTTCAATTACATATACAATTTCTTCTACAAATATTTTAGTAATACATTAAAATTTAAGGGTAATGCATGTTTTACTAATATGTTAATGTTTGCCATCTTTGTGGTTAGCTTAACCTTTTTTTAAAAAAAAGACCCTGTTCTTTTGATTTTAATTCTTATCGTTTGAATATAATATTATGTAATATTTCTCTTAACAATACAGTCATATATATATATATATATATATATATATATATATATATATATATATATGACTGTATATATAATATAATATAAAATAAAATGTAACCTAAATCTAATTATATTAGTGGCATTACATTCAATTAAAGTCACTATCAGTGGAATCCACTTACATTTCTATGTCAAGGTGAATGCAGCATGCACTTTGGTAACGTGCATGGTGCATCCTCTGGGGAGTCGACTTGAATATGTTTAGCTTATTAAGAACTATACTAATATAATAAAAAAATATTAATTATAACTTTTCTTTAATTAATATTTTTATTGCATGTATGACGAGGTTGATGACAGAGGCTGAGGCGAACGAGGTATGTGGAGACAGTAACGTTTGGCGCTCCGTTCTCTCTGTATCTAAGTGAATATTGTATATGGTTTCTCTCTTTTTATAGTATAGATGCATTATAAAATATGCATTTATTAAAACAGTGGTTTCATTAGGTCAAAAGGAAATGTTCGATTTACTTTATAACAAAATTCAAAATTTACTTAAAACTATTGTTTAAATAATATAGACATATTATAACGTTGCAAAATCCAACAATATCTAGATACTAAATAAAGTTACTAAAATATAAGGTTTAATAAATTATAACGTACCGAGCCTTGTTTCCCTCATCGATAAGATCATAAATGTCTTGATAGGACATAACAGCCAGTTTGCTCAAATCCTCGACGTAGGGGCCGAGGGCCGGATGCTCACGTACTCGCAAATTGCCTTTATTTTTTGGATTCAACAGATCCCGGACTCGTTCGCAATATATTTCCATGTATGATACTTCAACCTATTGAGAAATTATAGATACAGTATTTTATTTAATAGAAAACTAAAGGGAAAGACTGAACAAAATATTATTAAAAGAAATAATTAAAAATGAAAATGTATTTCTCTAAATTCTATAGGTAAAAATGTCTCGTTACCGAGTAAGTGAGATCATCGCTTGTAGTTTGTCGGATACGTCTAAACAAATCTTTACATATCTGAGGGATGATGCCCTCCTGGCCTTCCTCCCCTCTGCCCATCATAGTATACGACTTCCCCGCGCCCGTTTGTCCATAGGCGAATATGCATATATTGTAGCCTGTTAAATAAATAATAATAAATAGTATTAAGCTTGACGCCAGTCATGGTGCAGGGACACAAATGTGTGACTGACAAGAAGACTGAGGAAATTAAATATTTATTTAAATTTATATTTTAATTTCTTCGCTGTAATGTCTAGGCAAAGCAAGCCGTTGGGTTCTGCCACTCAACACGCAATGCCTCAAGAATTTGGCGGAAAGACGAGAACAGAGTGTCTTAACACTAGGTTCACCCTGCCTACCCCGTTGTGTGCAGGATATAGCGGGAACCTGATTATTTAATTTGATTTTAGTACTTAAGTATAAAACATATTCATTATTATTTAATTTTTTAAGATAATAAATAATTTTAGGTAAAACTCAATGACATACCGTCAAAGGCATGTTGAAGCATTTCTTCGCCGATATCTTTGTATACCATAACTTGAGATGAAAATTCTGGATCACTGGGCTGTAAAAAATATTTATAATACATATAACATTGACCGATCAGTCAGCCAGGTCTTTGTTTATTCATGAATTCTGCCATAAAGTTACTTGAACTGAGAAACATTTTCCATGACATAGTGGTTCATTACAGTAGGACCCTTCGGTCAAGTGTCTGCCAGACTTAGGTCGTGAACCCGCCTTAGAGGTGAGACTAAGCTTTGTTTTATTTACCCAAAGTTAAAACTTTGAATTTTCGCTACGACTGAAACAAAATTCATTAACCGAGAGGCCAGTCGTGCACAGGGTACAACTGTAAATGCCGACAGTTGAAGGTTCGATTCCCACTCAATAAAATGAAATGAATGCCACTCAACACGCAATACTTACAGAATTGGGCGGAAAGTGGGGAGGCGGAGTATTTTAACACTAGGCTTCCTCTGCCTACCCTAAATACGGAAAACAGCGTAAAAATAAGTAAATTAAGTAAAATTCATTAACCCCTCTTTAAGCAACCCCCAAAATATTTGTTGTAAAGTTATTTTTGTAACGTAACAAACATTCCCAATGTCCAACGTCCTAGGTCCAAGCCGCAATCACTTGTGGACCGTGGAATCCACAAATTCTAATCTCGAAGGCAATTAATAGCAATTGCGACATCACCGCAGATTTCCAAATGCTCCGTTTGCGGTTTCAATTTCAATTGGACAATACGTGACAGAGATTGCTTTATAGTTGCAATTAAGAATTCTTATGTTTATTGTTTTTTTGTTTATTTGGTTTTGATCCATTCATGTATGGAATATTTGAGATATTCCGATTTATTATATTTGTATATACAGTGTCTACATACTATTTTATGAAGTACAATTAGATTCAACATCCACTTTAAAAGCCATACTCCTACAAAAGCTCATTCTCTCTCCGTAGATAAAAAGCTTTTTTGAAAGTAATTTAAATAATAAAATTAAACGATAAACAGATAATAATTGTTTTATAATATTTTTATAAAATAAGATATATCCATCATAGAAATTATTCGTTCTCCGCTAGCCCCTTTCGAAATGGGTATTCCATGATTTGCATTGCATTTGCAATATTTTGATGAAATGTACATATATAATTAATGCTAATTTAGTTCGCCGCCTGCCGCAACGAAATGGCTGCGAAAGACGATTTTATGACATTCGTACTAAATTAAATATTAGCTGCTCTTTAGATATTGTTCATTGTTAGAAATTTAATTAAAAATAAATCAAGACTTGAAATAGAACATAGTTCTATTGTAATTATCAAATGCAAATATATTGCAAAACTGTACTTAGGTAGAAAACAAAAAGAGATTATGGCAACCCCATATTTAATTAGGTATGACATTTAATCATTGGTGTGAAAAGACGCATTTACATACATACATCAGTTAATAAAAAAAGGAATTTAAGTTTATTTTCTAATCCCGAAAGCTAGATCCATCATTAACGAGCCGTCATAATCCCAAGTATTACGTTATATAAAAGAAACAATGTAAAGTTTAGATTAGAAGCCGTACAGTGAATACAGGACGTTTCACAGATATCTAATACCGTAATCGCGTTGACGATTCAATATGGCCGCCACCGAAAACGCGGGAAATTTCCGGCATCCATTTGTAATTTATGAATTATTAAAGAATAAAAATGTATTATTTAACAATATTAAATTAAGATTTATTAATTATAATACAAAGTTAAGCTATTAAGAAACATTATTTTTATAGTGATGTCAATTTATGTAATAAAAGAAAGAAAAAATATTATATTTCTATTTCAAGACGTAATTTCGAACTAATAACGGCGGTCTATACCGTCGGAGGGCGTACAGGAAGCACGTAGGAGGGAGGCAATCAATTCACAGTAGCTACAGAAATAGACTTCGTATATAATGTATACAAAAATATTGTCTTATATTCTAACTTAGCGTTCAATAAGGTTGAATTGAAACTTACTTCGTATGAGATATAACTTCATACGAACATTTTGATAGAAATAAAAGTCGTTTAAACTTTTATCAACTCTTACTTAGTGCTTTTATTTCAACGGCATTGATATGGGAACCATTTTAAAATAACATTTCTACCTTTATAAAAGTAACTTTCTTTTATAATTCATTCATTAGTCTGGTTATATAAACTAATAAGAAAACAATAATAGTACTTACATTGTGCGACCAGTAGGAGAAATCAAAGTTGAAGCTTTTAGCGCTATCCTTGTTGCCTGGAGGTGCTTTTGGATTAACTATAACTGTAAAAAAATATAACAATATTAATATAATTGTTTCATTTATTTCTAAAAAAGAACACAGACGATGTGTGGTGGCGACAGGTTGTGGGTTCAATTTCCGCTCGAAAAAATATATATACATTTAATATTTCCATTTCCTCGCCATGGAATGCCACTATACGATGGTAGAATTCACCGGAAAGTGAGGAACGGAAGTGTCTAAACACTAGGTTCCCTCTGTCTACCCTGCTATACAAAACAGATAAATATACATATATATGTTAAAAAACAAAACTTTTAACCAAAATATCGCATAAAGCAGTATGTTTATAGAATTTGTATATACATAATTAATTTCGTTTTAGTGTCACATTTTATGACATGTCTTAGGTTTCTTTGTTAGGTAAGTTAAGTTAAGTTAAAGCCTTAGGTGTCGTCGCGACGTATCGACCGGCGTTGACGCCGACGCGACTCCCATCAAGTACTTGACAGGTACCCCAGGTATCCACTCTCAGTGAAACATAACGGAAATAACTATTTACAGGGATGGTTTGAATGGGAAATGTGATTATAAGGCAATCTAAAACTTTAATATGTTTTACATTTTTTTTTTATAAATATCGTATAATATGTTATAATTGTATATAAATGTTTTCTTAATAATTATTTTAAGTTATTGGAAACAGTTGACTTAAATACAAACATAAACTAAACAGAATAAATTATTGTGAAGATTTGACTAAAAATTTCAAATTTCAAAAAATGTATTTTTTTTATTAGAAATAAAATATTGAATATGGTTTTTTGTCAGACATTCTGTTTATTCAAATAAATTAAATCAGCTTCACGCTGATCTTAAGTAGTCTTAAGAGACACTCCGTTCCCCGCTTTCTGCCGAATCCTAGAAGCATTGCGTGTTGAGTGGCAGAACTCAACGCCGCGTGTTACCTCGACACCAGAGCGACGAAATGGAAATATAAACGTAAATAAATATTTCACTTCCCCGAGTGGGGATTGAACCCACAACCAGTCGGCTCTACAGTCACACTTTGTGCCGCTGCGCCGCGACGTACTCCACATTAAAAATTCCTTAACACAATCTCTTACTGTATATAATGCAAGCCATTTTAAGAGGGTAACATTTTATGAGTCAAGTTGCAGACTGCAGGAGCAATCTTTAGTGCTCTCCCCGACAGTAATACAATTTCACTTTATTACTTACTTTTAAATCAAAGTTATTTATATATTTAGTTCAGACTTAGTGTGTTTTCACATAAATATTTTCATTTTAATGTGACATGTATTTATTTAAAGATATCATAGAAATAATTAAGTTAAAAACCACATAAAAATAAATCAATAAACTAATTTAACAAATGAAACATATACAACTATAAAATATAATTCAATAAATATTAAGAATAACATGACTTTTTGTTTCATCTTTCTGTGTTTGCATTTTTAATAAATATAGGTATTTTTTTAAGAAAAAAAAATCTATTGAAAAAGATTTGTTTGTTATAACTTTAGGTAAAATGTCACTGAAAATTCTTTTCGGCGTCTCTTGTAGGTTCCTAGGGCACAACTATTATGGTGACAGGACCTTAAGAAAACGTGTACCCTATGTGCTTAATGGTTTGCCTGAGGACATACGTCGCGAGCCAGACTTAAGAAGGGTTAAAATTAAACTTAGGGTGTATTTTTTGTCAACTGTCAATTGAACAGTTGACAAAAAATACTTCTTGATTTGATTTTAATCTAATATTAATTTCAAACTCACTGCAGTCAAACTAACAAAGAGTTTTGCAGGACACTGTTTTACTTTATTATGTATTTTAAATGGTACTAATAATAAAAAAAAGGGAATTGTTTTAGATGGAATCATTTAATAGTTAAGAAAACATATTCATCCTTCCACCATTAATAATATCACGAAAAACACATTTTTGTATATGTTAATATATAATTATAACATCATATAAAATTTGAAATACAAAACGCTCCATGATGAATCGAGATAAAACATAAAAGACGCATGTTTCCCACAGTATAGGAGACAATGGAATGGAAACCATCTCCTATTTACATATTAGCTTAAAAGCTAACCGGAACAGCCGGCGGGCAGTATTGTTGGGTGTACAACAAAGCGGGCGGTCCGGAAAAATCTTCATATGCCAACATTCAGCTCAAGGCTGCTGCAAAACTATACCAATAAAATGGAAACGTGAAAACATCCGAATAGCGACATATGGAAATGCAATACAAATGTATATTTTGTAGGTGTATTCCAATTGTTCTTCTTCATAATAAAATGTAATAAAAATATAAAATATTCTTTTATTCTTATATTTTAGCGTCACGCTGTATGGTACACACAGCATGGTTGGGAGGGAAACTAGTGCTGACACACTCCGTTCTCTACTTCCCACTTAGGGACAATGCTTGTTGATTGGCGAAACAAAATTCCGCACATAATTAATTTCGCCTAGAGCGGTGATTGAATCCACACCTACATCGCAATTACAATCACGATTTGCCACTGCGCCACCTTTTTAAAACCTATTTATATATAACTAGCGGATGCGCGCAGCTTCTCTTGCTTACTTAGGGGTAAATTGTAATAAGCGATGAAACGAAATATATGTGTTCAATGAAATATTTTTAAGAGTCAAATTTTAGTTCAAATTTTATGAAAATCGGTGGCGATTTAAGAATTTTTCCATACAAACTTTTAACCCCTTATTTGCACCCTTAGGAGAAGAATTCTAGAAAACGATGAAACACGTATTCAATTAGATACTTTTAATAATCTAAACTTCCAATTCAATAAGAATCGGTGCCGATTTGAATTTTTTTCCATACAAACTTTCAACCCTTATTTTACCCCTTTACGGTTAAAATTTTTCAAAATCCCTGCTTAGTGGATGGCCAAATTATGAAAGTAAACATCTGTCCAAATTTCACGTTTCATAAAATAGTAAAATATGCTGGAAGTTTTACAATACGGTAGGGAACGGAGTGCCTTAACACTACATTCCTTCTGCCTAATACAGCGTGAAGTCGATATCTTCTTACAGACAATATATAGATGAAATACATACAAAAACACAATTAAAATCTATTGTTATTTTCGCCTTTTCATTTCCATTCAACATTAGAGTGCGGAAACTCGTTTGTTCTCCCATATTATATTGATCGTAGTTTATTGCAGCTAGAAAGAGTTTATTGCCCTCCCTGCCTTACAGTTTGAATTTTCTACAAGTCTAGCCCCTTGTGAGGGGTCGGCGTATGCGTTTGACCTAAATGCTTCGTCTTTGTTCCAGACAACCCAGGCTAAAATGTAGGTAGAGTTGGAGTAAATGTTCTTTTCACTTTGCTTACTCGCGCCTCTTGAGAACTGGAGTTTTTTTGTGAATAATATCTTAAGCATTGGTAAACTAATGATTGGCAGTCAGCTTTATGTATAATAGAAATATTTTCTTCTTTAAAAAGAATAAACTATAAAATAAAGTAAAAATTATTAGTCTTGATTGTATTTTTTATTGTAATAAAACAGGCACTGTTTATTCTACGTATTGAAAAGGTAAGGCACTAAATTTTAATTTACTTTAGTAGGTAAATATTTTTATAAAGCGACCTTCGGTTTCTTGTTACTCATTAGTTTTTCTATTGTAGATTTATAAAGTAACAATGACTACATTTTCTAGAATAACTAGTGTTAGATTGTAAGCAATGCGAATCAAACAAAAAGCTAATTCTGACTATTTCATTAAATTTAGAAAATATTTTATATATTCAGCCTTAACCGCAGTTTTCACCGCGAAAGAGAAATAAGCGGTACCCGCTTATTGTTATGCTTAGGCGAAATTGACTCCTTTTTATTAAAATAGTTTTTAATTTCCACTAATAAAGAGTTTATTTCAACTTCTTTCTTCGCTTCCTTCTCCTTTCCGCCCTAATAAGTATTTATTGGTTTAACATAGTACTTAATGGGCCCGCTCTTCTCTGGATGGAAACCGGTCTTAACGCTTTGTCTCGCTCACCCTGTTAGCATAGGCGGAGAGAACCCTAGTCAAGAACCTAGTCAAGAAGTGGAGATATCTAAGTAATTTATTAAGCCCAAGTGAAGCCCAATTTATTAAGCCCAAGTAAAACGAAGCCATAACTACCACGTTTATAATTACGAACTAACCCTCTGCACCACGATGACCTGATTTTATTCATTCTATATTTTACTTTTATTCCAATAATTATTACTAAAAACATAGTAATAAATATCTTTCATTTCTTATTATAAAATTTTCAAATATTCCACTAAAAGAAGAATAAGTAATCATAAATAATGCCAATTTCGAGCACTGAGTCGCGCACCCACGTCGCCGGCACGTTCCTCGCGTTACAGAGAAACGATACAAGTTTATGCGCCATTTGTGCCTGGAAACTCCCAAGCTAAGCTTAAAAATTACATTTTCTCCAATAAGCAATTTTAAAACTTTACGGCTAGTATTTTATAGATAACTATTCTACACTATGACTATAATAAATTAACTTTTATATTTCATGTTTTAGGTATAAATGTTATTTAAGATTCCCCCGAGTGAATTAAGCAATTACTTGTTTAATAATCTGAATTTCTTTCGTGTTCTAATATCATTTTAAAGATAATATTCGAACATTGGAGACTAAAGTTACAGACAATTCCATAAAGGATTCCTTTGTCTTAAAAAAAATATATTACGAAATATTTCAGTACTCGAAAATTACTAATAATTTGATATTTAAATCGCTAAGCTTGTAAATCTTTATTATAGTTTTAGTCTAATGGCATGTAATAACACTGGACGTAAGCTATTAAATCAGAGCCAAATTAAAGGGAATAAGGACCCTCTAGGGGACTCTTTGCTGGAAATTGTTTATTAGCCACAGGAGCGCATTACCTTTCTAGCAGAGTTAAGTATTTTATATAATCACGCTGTAGTCGATGACGATTTAAATCTCACAAAGTTAATTTAATATTTTAAAATATGCTTACTTATGTACTATATATACCATAATAAAATTAAATAAAATTTCCCAAATTCTAATGGTACTATACAGTTACCTACCTACATAACCAACAATTACTGCCCTCCTATATGTCGTAAAGATAATAAAACATAGACAGTCCATTCAAATTTATTAAAAATTAAAAATCTGTAATAAATATTTTAATAAATACAACCATAATATGCATTTTACTTAGATCTTTTACTGCGAGCATATTTCCAACTTAAGCAAGTCATAATTTAAATATATCGTTTTCTATAGAATATGAACCATAGCAGCCTACGCTCGTTTTAGCTCAGAAGCTTGATATAATGAATATTTATGATTCAGTAGAAGCCGTGACGTAAGTGATGACGTCCCACTTTCCACTAACCCATACTTATTAGGGATGAGTGGGATACGTCCAAAGATAGCTCTTGTGTTTTATTTTTCATAATTAGAGGGTAAAAATGCGCTAAAATATTAAATAAAGATATTATTCTTTTTATAAATATTGTAACTTTGCTATAAAATACTTAGCTCGAAGAAATATTTAAATGATATCCAGGTCTCTGATATTTTTTTTCGGTCTTGAGGTTAATGCTGTTAGTCCTATTGGCTTTTACAGCGACGCCGGTTGGGGAGGGAAGGGAGTACTCTATCCCTGAAGAAATGCAGGCACTGTGTGGCTGTCTGTGTTGGTCTCTGATAGACATAATTTTTAGACTCAATAGCTCTAAGACAGATGAAACGTACGTTTTCTGCCTATACTAAATTGTATATGCCAAATAGTATAATAGTACTATTTTAACCAATTACATAGACTTTAGAAATATAATTATTATCTATATCTATTTAAGCTAAATTATCAGAAATTTTAATAATCTATTACAGTTAACACTTGGATTTAAACTAACTAAAAAATATAAGAAATACATTAAAAG
Source organism: Heliconius nattereri (assembly GCA_013403645.1). Classification (NCBI taxonomy): domain Eukaryota; kingdom Metazoa; phylum Arthropoda; class Insecta; order Lepidoptera; family Nymphalidae; genus Heliconius; species Heliconius nattereri. Next base: position 2,399,282 of record JAAIXI010000227.1, on the reverse strand, counting down.
CAACGAAAATAGTCTTTTAAATAAAAGACGAGAATAACGTGATAGAATGTTGACAAAATAAGGTGGCCTTTTTAAAAAGAAACTGGTGAATCTCATTAAGAAACACAAAAAGAATCTTATTCTGTATCTTTTATTTGCTGGCTGTAGCCGTATTAATTAAGAAGACTTTCTAAAGCAATTAACTTGTTATAATTAATGCTGTTTATTGTAAAATATAAGTGTTGTGATAGCCAGTTGATTAATCTATTCATTTATTTTCATATTATTTAATATCAAATGAAACATTAACTTCACGCTGTATCCCGCACACAGCAGGTTAGGTAGATGGAACCTAGCGTTAAGACACTCCTTTTCCTGCTTCCCATCGAATATTTCGGGCGTTTGCGTGGTGAAACTCAACGCCGCCCTTTGCTCTGTTACCAAAGCGAAGAAAAGAAAATATTACCAAATAATAATTAACTCCCTCGAATGAGGATCGAACCCACCACCGATGGCCTGAAAATGGCGTTATTAAAGCGTTATAATTGTAAAATAAGAAAAGATATGAAAACATTATCGTTCGAAACCCAACAAATAACAACTATCCCCATAAAACTATATCTATTTTTATTTATATTTATATTTTTATTTATTTATATTGTAATCACAAATCGATTGATAACTTTACATCGAGATACAGATTCTGAAACATTGTTGTGCCGATATCGATTTGGAGCACAAAAGCCTTTCTCATTCGACCTTGGAAACGGCGGCAATCTCGTAATGTAACTTTACTATTGTAGTTATGAGGCCAGTCGAGGAGTGGGAGAATTGTGTGACTGTAAACGCGACTGGTTGTCGGTTCGATTCCCACTAGAGGAAATGAAATGTAATTTTTTTTATTTCTTTGCTCTGGTGTCGAAGTAAAGCGCGGCGTTGAGTTCCGCCACTCAACACGCAATGCCTCCAGAATTCGCCGGAAAATGGGCAACAGAGTGTAATAACATAAGGTTCCCTCTGCCCACCCTGAAGCTTATTTTTGTTATATTAATTGAACGTGTCTATTGAAAGTTGCAATTTTATATCGCATCGGCATATTTAAACTTAAATTTCATTCAAGGTATTAAAAGTGAATGCATTGTGAGAGTATGAACTATGAACATACATACCTATAGGCTTACTTAAAAGTTTTTTTTCTTTTCAGCTTTACGCTATATCCCGCACACAGCAGGGTAGAACCCTAGTGTTAAGGCACTCAATTTAATATTTCATTTCCTCAAATGGGAATCGAACGCACAACCCACCACGTTTACAGACACACGATTATGCTTCTGCGCTACGATTGGCCTCCTTAACACTTTAAATATGAATTAAATAGATTTTTTATTACCCTACAAAATAAAAGGAATTTACTATATGGTATTATAAATCCAACAGTAGAAGCATTATAGTAATAAAGCTAGCTAGGGAACGTGGACATCGTCCCCACATTTCTGGCAATATCCCAAACTGCGAAATGACTCACTGTGTCCCCTTTAAACTGTACTAAAGTAATGTAAAATTAAAATTTAGGGTGAATCACATTTTACTGTTATATTATATTGTTATATATTAATAGAATATGACCAACGAAAGATAAAATGCAATTAACATAGAAATAAAATATTTCTTAAAGCCTTATTCGATTTAATTCAAATGTTGTTTTACATCAGGAATTTTAACTTCTATAGGTTTTATAACTTCTGTATTACAAAATCATTTAAACTTTGTTAAGTTATCAGAACTGTATATTATTTCAGGCTCACGCTGTATCCCGCATATAGTAGGGTAGGCAGAGTTACCCTAGTGTAAGACACTCCGCTCGCCACTCTCCTCGCCAAATTCTAGAGGCATTGCCTGTTGAGTGGCGAAACCCAACGCCGCGCTTTACCTCGACACCAAAGCGAAGAAATAAAAATAATAAAAATTTCATACAATTATATATATTTGTTATAAATAACAAAGCCACTTCACAAAACCATCAGCCACAAAAATAGCTTTATAACTTAATTACTTAAAAACATTATTTGCTATCAATATTCATTAGTACGGAAGCTCTATCCAAGAGAGCTTCCAACATTCATCAACAGCGAGCGAAAGGTCAGAGAGGGCTGGTGTTGTGAACGCCACTCTTCATTACACCTCACCTCGGGCCAAGGAGACTATTAATCCAAAGAGGTTCGAAAGTAATGAATTGTTACGGCAGTCGTATTTTAAAATCTTATTTGAGACGCTTTAACGTCGTTTTAATGTCTACAGTATGTTAACATAATCAAAACTAAAATCTTTTTTAAATAAGTTAAAACTTTATGAAAAACTTTGAGGAGCTGTAGCGAAAAAAACCTCAAAAATTTAATTAGATATTTTAGATATATACAAAAATTTCACCAGTCTACTCTAATAAACTAACCTGTAGTATTTCCAGACATATCAATGATGCACTTGCACTCGCGCGCTATCTCCCGCGAGTTGAAGGGGCGGACCCTCACCGCCACCTTCACCGACGACATGGCTGGGTTTTGATCAGCTACGCCACTAATACATCAGTGCTTCACCCGGAACGCACCTGGTGACAACAGAATTATATTAGACACAAGGAAACTAAAGTTTAGACAATATATATCATTTTAAAGTAAGTTGCTTCACGCTGTATCCCGCACACAGTAGGGTACTCAGAGGGAACATCATGTTAAGACACTCCGTTCCCCACTTTCTGCCAAATTCTGGAGGCATTGCGTGTTGAGTGGCAGAACTCAACGCCGCGAATACATTTTATATTCATATGCTTTTTATTTTCTCATACAGTTGTGACAAATAATAACTTAAAACATAATTATGTTCAATAGAGATTTAATAAATATTATGCAATCGTATATTAATAGGTACCTATCAGTGGCGTAGCTAGGGGGGTGCGAGCGGTGCAGTCGCACTGGGCATCAAAAGGAAAGGGGCATCAAAGTAGACGATCAATTCTGCTAATTTTTTTTAATTAAGAATCAAGAAATGTACAAGAAAAATGTGAAAATGAAAATACTATCTAGAGGCAAATAAAAAAAAAAAAGTAAAATGTTGATTTTTTTATGACCCTTTGTGGTAGAGTAAGGTGTCAAGAGAGATGAACATTAGAGAAGTAGGCATACTGAGCGCGCGAAATACGACTATATCGATTCGCAGCGACACGGCTGCTGGCTGCAGGTCTGGCACAACGGCCTGCTCTTCAAGCTCCATCGTATCGCACTGCCAGACTCGCTCGTTCCCATCATTCGGGAATACCTGTCGAATCGGTTTGAGGTTAACCCGAGAAAAACGTAGCCGTCCTCTTTCCACCGGACATCCGGACATAGTAGCGCTTAGCCAAGCGCTACTACGAGCGGGTATGTACGCTCCTCACCCAAACCTTCTTCATCGACGCCCTCGCAGCGTTTTTCTGGATCCCGACGATCCAATTACTGCCGCAAACACCCAATATACAGGCAGGATTCACTCCTCAGTCTCACGACACACTCGCCCCCATAGACCCTCCATGACCATCTGGGTATGACAAAAACTGTGCAAAATTGGTACCAAGAATGGTCACACCACTTCAGAAACAGCAGTGCGTCGGTGCTTCAAAGCAATTTTTGGAGTTTTTGGGACGGATTGTTACTGGAGATGAAACATGAGTCCGTCACTTTGAGCCTGAGTAAAAACAGGAGTCCAAACAATGGCATAAAAGCGGCACACCACCTCCAAAGAAATTCAAGATGTCACAATCGGCTGAAAAGTTGATGGCTACTGTTTTTTGGTATTGTGACGGGATAATACTGATTGATTACGAAGAAAAGGTAAGAATCATGACCGGAGAATACTACGCATTGATACTAAACACAAATTAAAAGAGGCCATTAAAGAAAAACGTCCGAGAAAGTTGGCTAAGGCTGTGTTGCTCTAGCAAGACAACGGACCAGTTCACAAGACCTGAGTTGCAATGACTGTTTGCATTTTGAGTTTGCAGCTGAGTTGCATTTTGAGGCGAAAGAAAAAAAATATTATTTCGACGGTTGAGAAAAATTAATTCATAGATCTAATAAATGTATTCAGCTTAAGGGTGATTGAGGAAAATATTGAAAAGGAGAAATAGATTTATTGTTTCAGTTAATTTAGAACCCTTTCATTCCACGAACTTTTGTACCCTCGTATCTACTCTACTGTGTTCTGAAATTTTGACCATTTTAAAGGGCATCAAGTCCTAAGCCGCACCAGGCAGCAAATACCCTAGCTACGCCACTGGTACCTATATTATAGTATTTAAGTATTTTTATATATGTAATAAAATAGGCAATAGTTATGTATTAGTTATCATAGGTACTAATGGAGTATATAAATAATAATGTAATAAATATATATGATAAAGAAATAAATATAAGAATAAGATAAAAAGCGCACGGATCGAGTCTGTACTACTCCCGATACAAGAGTATTTTATCCTATCCTAAGAAAATGATGTGCTTGTAACATCATTTTCTTAAGATAATAATAATAATCAGAATACTTAAATTACACAATAGAATGAATGATTTTAAGACAACATTTCGCATTTAATTATTAAGAGCTGGTACTGAAAAAATGCTAAAAAAAATTCATAAGTTCAAATAAAATAAAAATTCACCATGTCTTTAATATAGACAAGGCCGTGTCATATTTTTTCAAATATTACAAGAAAATCAAAGATATCAAATATCATAGACTTCATGTTGGTAATACCAATGTCAGAAACCTTATAACGTTACGTAATTTCAGCCAAAACTTTGACAACGAGTGTACTCTCATCGTATATGAATAATAAATATCGTATTCCAAAAAATAGTTATATTTACACTATTTTTAACAACATATCATATAGTAAAACTTAAAACAAAGAAAATATATAATCTTTAACAATTAATCTAAAAAAATGCTCATTCGTTTAACGAACTGCGCAAATTACGAAACGAAACTTAATGTTAAAATGTGACCTAAAAACACTCGTATCGGGGTTAATAAGAGAGCACTATTCATTGAAAAAATATCTCCGCGTTTAACCTCGTTTTAATAATTTAAATTTTTAATAAATTCTCAGATGAGGAAATGAAAGAAAATTGTTTGAAAACCGTAGATTATACGCAGAACAGTGGAATTTGCTAACGAACTATGAATTATTAAATTAACAGCTTCACGGCGTAACCTGCACATATGAGGGTAAGCATAATTGAGCTAGTAACACTAGACACTCCTCCCTTTCCTCCGAATTCTGAAGGCAATAAAATGAAAATATTCACAAAATCTGCATTTATGGAATATTAAATCAAAGAAAATATGTGAAATATTATTTTTACTTAAAACATTTTCTTATAAAACTATTTTAAATGTTTAAAACAAAGAAGATTTCATCAAATAGCGGGTCAAGAGCCGCTAGCTGCTGTCACGGTCCGGATAGCATCTAAGCCGGCGGCGCACGAGTCGCCCGTTCCGTTTCCAGTCTACCGTTTGACTAAAGGTCATCGATCATCGATTTTATTATATTCATCTCAAATTTTATGATTCTTTACTAGTTTGCTACAATTGTTTTAAACACATTTGAGTTACTAATTGCATTTATATACTGACAAAAAATTAAAAGTTACTAAAATTAATGCGATTTTAAGTAAATTTTTATCTGATTTCAGATCTTAATCTTACTCAGTTGTAAACATAAATAATATTTCATTCCATCGCAATCTTATTGCTTAAGAACATTACATAATAAAACTTTAATTACCCACCACAAATTTTACTTAAACTTGAAAATTGAACGAAAAAGGTAAAACACTTAAATAAAGTTACAACACAAAAGAAACAACAGCACTTTCACAACAAAATAAACCACTCATTACTTGACGAGACGTAAAAACGTATGGGACACAATCAATAACGTCGAGCGCATGGTCCCGATACAAATTATTAAGAAACCACAGTTGCTTACGGCACAAGGTTCGAGTACAAAATGGTGAATGTTTCCTGAAAACGAACGAATCCTCGCGTGCCGCCACTGCCAACGGTCGGCTGACCACGGACTCGAAAGTATCGGCGCCACGGCCGCTGCACTCCCCACGCACTTACGTAACATCCACTGCAACCTACATCTTCGGAACGGAACGCCTGCGAAATTTCAGGAGATCGAAGGCGGCCATGAGAACGTGTCGCCGCAGAGATGACTCACCGCGCACCGCGCGCCTGAGCGCCCTCTATGCATTTCAGATGCGAGGAGCTTTTAACCTTGGACACCCAAACTGTGACCAGCACCGAGTCGTGGGAGACTTACCCTGGTCCAGCGGCCGAGGGTGTGGTGGGGATGAGCTTCCGTTTGTTTTCAGAGGTGTTTGAGAGCTGGGCGCTCTGATCAGGTCGCAGCGTCGGTCGGCATGACGTCGCCGACGGGTGCGCGGTGCGACTGCGGGCTGGAGGCGGAGGCACCGGAGGGGCCGCGGCGGCGCATGCGCGCTACCCTTCCAGGGCCTTCGATCTAGCGCCCCGATGCGCGCCGTCCTTCCCCGCCCTCCCTCTCCCTCCTGAGCCCTCCCCTACTGCCGCGCGCACCTCGCACCGCAAAAACGTTAACAAATCTACACAACCCGACCATTTCAAGTGTTCAACTCCCAGAGCGCAGCTGAATTGAGCCTAATTACTGTATTACATTTTTTTATACAATTTTAAATTCCAACGCGTCGCCTATAGTGACGTGAGATTTTCTCAACACCTCTAAATTGTGGGTATAATATTGCAGCTTTAAGAAATGAGCATTTTGCTTATTATATATATTATATACTGCAAAAGATCTATTACTATTAAAAAATACTGAAATTGAGTGGCGTTAATTAAAGCACAACACAAGCTTCAGCATATTTAAAAAACCAAATACAGTTTATAACGTATATATATATATATATATATATATATATATATATATACATGGAGCATGTAAAATTGTACATAATAAAAGATCTATTATATGGCCAATATATTTTTTTCTTATTGTAGATTGTGTGACTTAATATAAAATAATTAGTTTGTCTGCCTGTTTATAACCTAAAAACTATCGTAAACAACCAAATATTATTACCAGACTATCCATAACAAAACATACTTTGAAATCTATTTTCTTTTAATTAATAAATGATATATTAATCATTTTCCTAATAAAAACACACTATAGAATTGTAAATGTTAACAAACTCAAAACATACAACACGTCCCATCAAAATCAAAAATGAAACTTCAAAAGGTTCCGGCAATTACCCCGATCGTAACTGAGTTGTACTTGCGTTAACCTTGTTTACGACACCGTTACCCTTTTGAGGGCATTATGCGCACATTGGCACCGCCGTCGAGTTGTTACTGCCCTAATGACTATTAACTACACAATGGCAATCTTAAGTTAACTTAAATATTTTAATAATGAGAAATAAAATACAATTTCACAGGCCAGTCGTAGCGTAGGTCAATGAAGTTTGACTATGAACGCGACAGGTTTTGCGTTCGATTCTCACTTCAGGAAATTAACTGCGCTCGCTTAATATTTTCATTTCTTCGCTCTTGTGCCGAGGAAAAGCGAGAAAAGTACAACGCGCATTGATTTCGGCCATTCAACAAGCAATGCCTCCACAATTAGAGGGCAATGGGGAACGTCGTGGCGTTAACGTTCCTCCGGCAATACTTAAGGATTTCATCCAGAATCAACAAAACTGTCGATGTCAGAGTCTGCTGATATCTCCCTTTTCACAGGTCATTCTTGCCTCTTATACGTTTTTCTCATACTTCAATTATTCATCTTTCTAATGTGCCAAAACCACTCGAGTACGTTTTTGTTTTCACAGTTAATCATACACTGTCACTTATAGCCCAAGATCCCAGAGCCGCCAAACCTACGTAATTTTAGCTTTTTTTTTCAGCTTGCCTAAAATGACATAAGTCTGGGGGCCCTGGGATCTCAGTCTGTTAGATTTTCTATTCTATGTATCGTTTCATTGCAACCAACTGACTTTACATTTTCTCCGTTCGTATTTTGAATTATTATTTCCATAAACAAAAAGAAAATGCTATATTTTTTTTCAGCATTTTTTAAAAATTTATATTATAAATATGAAATATTTAATTATGAAATAATTTCTTTTGACATTTTTTAAGTACAGGAAGAAAAATAAGCAGATACAATGATTCAACCATAAAATGACTGTAGGCAACAGATCCAGGGTCAAAGAACGACTCTCAGTATTAATGTCTCCTATGACGTAACAGACTGTATTGATTATATTCTGCCTTTATTTGAGATTCTGTTCAAAGCTATACCCTTCATTACGGCTTAACTTAATTATATTTTACCAAACACTAATTAAATTGATGATAGAATATATAAATAATATGAGCATAACTTAAAAATCACTATGTATCAGAGAAAGATTTTTTTTTCCTCGCTCTGACAATAAAGCAAAGCACGGCGTTGTGTTCCATCACTCAACAAAACGAAAGTGGGAAACGAAGTGTCTTAACACTAGGATCCATCTGCCTACCCTGCTAAATGGGATAAAGCGTAAAGCTGAAAAAAAAATATTTAGACTTATAAACATATATATATTTGGTTATTTTGTTTTTCATCGTTTTTTACTTTTTTGACATGTCAAAGGAAATGTTAAGCATTTTTATGGAATAAAGATATTTTGACTTTGACTTTGACTTTATACGGATATATATTTCATGCATTAAACAGATTTATATGATTAAAAATTTTCTAACTATTTTTACATAGAATAATCACAGTTATTTCTATACATTCGGTGAATGTTTGAAAATTAAGAAGTCAGGGTCAAGGTACGGGTGATACGTATTTATTGGACCTGTGATGATGCAATACGTATTGCTATTGATTGGAGCTCTCTCAATAAAGAGATAGACTAAAAAGAAGCCTCTAAATAGCACAGGCCAAAATTTACAAAGCCTTTAGTAGAGTTTAAAATAATCTTCTTTATCACGCTGTATTCCTCAGTTAGCAGGATAGGCCGATTAATAAGAGTTTAGAAAGTATAATGATTTAGTAAAACGAGTAGCTTTTCAAGCAACAATTTAATTATGACATTTATAACAGTCTCGTGGGTGGTCGGCGACATTTTTATGTCATCATCTATTTAACTTAATGAAGAAATTAAAATCTAAAGTATTTTAATTATATTCCATTCAAAAATTGTAGGGAAGTTATAAATATTTGCGTATAAGAAAGATAAAAATCAACAAAAGATACCAATTATTGGAGGAAACTGGAGAATCCAAAATATTTACATAACAATTATGCTTATTATCGCATATCTTCTTCATTCGCCGAAATTTAACGTGACACTGAGAACACATAGTGTGACTGTAAGCGTGATTGTTGTAGGTTAGATCTTCATTCAGAATTGAGTTCCAACACTCAACACGCAATGTTTTGAATGCTAGAGTGCAAAGCTAAGAACAGAGTGACTTGACTCTTACGAGGAAAACGAGGCAAAGTGTGGCGTTGAGTTTCGTCACTCAGCACGGAATGCCTCAAAAATTCGATGTAAAGTAGAGAACGGAAGTGTCTTAACATAAGTTCCGTCTATATACCCTGTTATGTATGAGAAGCAAAAAACAAGACATCCAAATCGCTGTTCTCAGATATTCAGATGTGTGGTAAATAAACTAAAAATTCTTATACTAAAGTACAGATTTGAAAAAGCTCAACATTCTGTATATTATGGTACTATGTTGACGTCAATCCCAACTCAGCGTTGCCAACATTGTGCACTTCGACTACAGATGAAGCTTTCACTAAATAAGACGCTGAAAATGTTATGTAATCCACATTCTTACTGGAAACCAATGTGAAGTTGGATTTAGAGAGCTTTTGTTTATATCTAAATATATGTATATAACAATAAGGTTTTTTATTTTCAGGAATAATTACATTTTTAAACATCTACTGATATTAAATTTTATTTGATATTATTTTTAAAAAGTTTAAGTTAACTAGAGACAGTTAATTACAGAGTATAGAAAATTTAAAATATGAAACTTAAGAGTTATACAAGGAAATTGCACAATTAAAATTTTCCACAATACAAGCATGTATGTAAAATGTATTGACGCTACTGATTCGCATTCATAGGCGAGTTTTTAAGCTATTTTGCAAACAAAAGGTAGACGCTTCGATACACGAGTGGGTAAAGCATTTCGATATTTAACTCGCGAATGATGGAGAAATGGGGTCACTGTTACTTACAAGCTATGAATTTTTCATTTTTTTTTCAGCTATATCTTCATTTTGTCGCTCTGGTTTCTCCACTTACCACGCAATGCATCCAGAATCCGGCGGAAAGTGCGGAGCAGAGTGTTTTAACACCGGGTCTCCTGTGCCTACTCTGCTATGCAGGATAGAGTATATTATAGCAAAATATAAAAATCTCAACCTAACGAATTAAATAACATTAATTTTCTAAAAACATATACTATACATTTTCATTGATGAATTGTAAGAACAATATATCTATCATATTATTAACATTAATAATGTTTATAGATATTTTAGGTACTTTTTTGCTACCTAGTAAATTACATAAAGTTAGTGCCAACATAAAAAAGCCTGTAGCGTAATAGCTTCGCCCACGTCTCAATGAAAGCTTTTTACTGTGCTTTTAATGGATACTCTTTTGAGCGGTTTTAAAATTTCTGTATGGTGATATAAAATTATAGAGAATAAATTTAGTAAGCAAAGCCGTAAAATTAAAGTCATATAAAATATCTAAATATTAGTTTTTGAGTCATAATATAAGGGGAACGGAGTGTCTTAACACTAAGTTCCCTCTGCGTACCCTGCCGTGTACAGGTCCCGTGATAGTAATGCTTAATATATGAGGGTATTTCTAAACTAGTAAATGCTGTAGGTACTCAAGTAAAAGTTGAAGTTGAAATATAAAGGAATTTCACTCGAAGCACTTATTGCAGTCGTTCCCAGTGGTTTCCATAACAAATATTTCTATGAAATTGAAGAACACGGCTATGATCCCCGCGGACGGCCTTCACTGCGAAACGAGATTTGTTGAAGTTCCCAATACAAGTGACATAATTATAAGAACAACAAGACGTGACTTGCGATTGGAAATACTTTGATAACAGAAGGTAGGGGAGAGCGGGGCTAAAAGTTACCGAGGTAAGGTGTTCCGATGAAAATAATTTCGCGGGGAAAAGTGATAGGAATATTTAGTAGACATATAGTGAAATGTAATGTGATAGCGCACCCATGGCCAGCATATTGAACAATCCAGTGGCACCCGAAACCAATGGAATAGCACACGGGTGTCGTTGGTGCACGAATGTACATATTTTCGCATTTCATATTTTTGGTCCGTCTCACGAATTTTAACGATTAGCCTCGAGTATGTTAGTGTTTTTTTTTACATATATTATCTACTATTTCGGAACACTATTTGTAAATTATTCATGTTTCCTAATCTAATTTATATATTTTTTTTTTCAACACATGTTTTTGGGGCTATATGTTCTCTTTTTTTGAGGCACGTTGTGACCTCGGAACAACTTTCGCCAATTCGTTCGTACCAATAATGGGATGTAAATATTGATAATTTTGCATTAGTAACATACGGACTTATGCCGAAAATCAACTCGAGGTTATGTGTCATATGAGTTGATGCAAAAAGCAGCGGATGTAGTTTTCAAAGATTGCAGGAAAAAGATAAAAACTGTTACCAAAGAATTACATATACATATTGAGCGCGAACAGCTAAAGTTATAAAATATTTGTTTATTATTGTGGTCAAACAAAATCAAAATAAGTTTTATTTTATGTAAATGTATGTTCTTTTACTTTTTAGTTCGTTGTTTTTCGGTTCGATTTTTTTTTTGTTCAAAATTAATTCTTTTTACGATTTTAAGTTATAAGTAACCTTAAAAGGATACTTCTTAAACGAGTGTTGGTTGTGGTGGTAGCGGCTGTTAACGAGTGGCATCTGTTGTGATATGTAAAACTTGACTCAATTAGGTATTATTTTTGTGGAGACTAACATTTTGGTATATTGACAAGAAAATACATAAAAAATATTCGGGCGAATTGGGAACCTCTCCCTTTTTTGAAGTCGGTTAAAAATTAAAACAATTTTTTTGCGGTTGGTTGAATAGAAATGCAACGATGGGGAATCTTACTTCTGACAATAATTTTAACAAAGTTTTCCCTTGTAACTATTCCAGTATAATTAAAATTTACCAAAATAAACACAATTTTTTTCAATTTTGACCAGATTTTATAATCGGAACCTAATTCGGTCTATTTGTCGCGCACATACCTAATGCAAATTTAAGACTTATGTGATTTTCTCATAGATACCTTTGTCAGACATGGATAAAAAAAAATGGGACCATTCAGGAAGCCTCGCCTTTCAATCAAAAAAAAATTATCAAAATCGGTTCACCCAGTCAAAAGTTATGAGGTAACAAACATAAAAAAATTTTTTAGAAAAATTAAAAAAAAAAAAAAAGTCGAATTGATAACCTCCTTCTTTTTGAAGTCGGTTAAAAAACAGTCGAAATGATAATCTCCTTTTCTTACAGAAATAAGTTAAACAAGATTTGCTTTTGCACCTCGTGATTATTATGATTATTCCTTAAATAAACAGGCTTTGTTCGATTATCTATTGTTTTTTATTTTGCAAATAATAGCTTTAAAAAAATATGGTAACCATTTACCCCGGTCTGTTAACAACTTGCCCCAAGTCGGGGTAAGTTGTTACTTTCCGAAATGACTGAAGAGTCATAAAAAAAATCATAATAAAAAAGTCTTACAAAGAATACCCCAAATTACTGTTTTAATGGCAAGTCTAGATATGTAAGTTTACTTTGATTATATTGTATAAATACCGAAATCAAATATTCGTAGCAATATTTGAGGTTAAAAAAAAACGGTTCTTTTGACCCCGCTCTCCCCTACCTAATAACAATGTAAATCAATGTGAAATATATTAACTTCAGAGTAATTTCTTTTAGACAAAAATTAGTGTCGAAACTCTATTCTGCCATTTTCGTGCATTGCGTGTTATGTGACGGAATCAAATCCCGCAATTGACTTACCAGAGGGAATCCATTTAGCCAAGTAGGGATCGACCCCAAAATCAACGCGATGCTGTGCCATTATGACACAAAGATGATATAAAAACCTTATTTTGGTATTACAATAAATATATAAAAGGAAACGGATACGGAACTTACGGATACTCTTTTTGGAAATAGCACTCTAAACTAATAGTGGTTTTTGTTGTAAAAATAGTTTATTATCTAACACAACTAGATTAAGTTTTAAAACCGTACTTCTCGCGTTCCTTTTAACAAATAATCTAGTTAAAACAGCAACGCGCTGTAATGAGGTTTGGGTGGTTCTCTTCAGAAAGTTTTTAAACGAACAATATAGCCTTAGCTTTTAAGTAGATACTTTTAAGGCCAGTCGCGGCGCACAGCGGAAAATGTGATCGTAAATACGACAGGTAGTGGGGTTCCTCCTCCAAAATTCGAAATGGGAAACGGAGTGTCTTAACACTAGGTTCCCTCTACCTAACCTACAGTGTGCGGGAGACAGCGTGACGCTAAAAACATTTAAAAAAAAATACTTCTTGAGAAAAACATTTTGTAAAATATATTTTTCCTTACTAAAATTATAGATATATTTAAAAACAAAAACATGTACATATATTTAAATATATTTCTATAGTCATAATATGTGAAACTTGAACTACTTGTGCTTAAAACCGTAACGCAACCGTTATTAAAATTATTATATTAATCAGAGTAGCTACATGACTGGGCTATCAAATCTGGTACGGAACATTATCGAAATAATTTATATATACGATAATATAATATTTGGAAAACAAAATTAAATATATTTTTATTCTATATCAGCTTTAACGATGTAAATGGTACTATACAAACAAGCGTTCTCTAAACATAAAATTTTATATTCATATTCCGCTACTCAATACGCTATGCCTCCAGAATTTCTTGAAAAGTGGGAAACGGAGTGTACTAACACTCCCTCTGTCTACTCTGCAATATGCAAGATACAACATGAAACTTAAAAAATATAATCATATGTAACACAATTAAACCCAAACAAGGATGGGTCTAAAATTCAAAAAATCGCGAAAGAACTAAGCCCTTCTGCTGCTGCTTCCTGCCCCTAATTGGAACAGGAATGTTTTGCGCTACATATACTGACAGTAATACCTGAACAACTAACATTTCTTAAAATGTATGATGTCTAGAAGGCTTTTACTAAATACGTTCTTAGCCATTTAAAAGACTGAAGAAAAAAAAATTTGAACACTCCTTCTTGGGCCTTATATAAACCCAACGTAGGAATGCGCATCGAGGACGACCGCCTTGACCCAAATAGTTGTAATCCACTCTTGGGAAGGAACATACTGTGAACAGCACTACATTGAGCTTTTAAGTGTATCTAATATAATGTAAAATTATTTAAGCTCCAGTAACCTTGGAATATTCAAATATCCATGTTTAATATACAGAGGCCGTCGTGTCAAGGGTGTGACTGTAACACGACGGTTGTGTCCCCAATCAAGGGAATCAATTATTATTTATTAATATTATAATTTTCTTTAAAGCCCGATGTTGAATTTCACTATTAAGTACGCAAAGGCTCGAAATATTCGGCGAAAAGTGGGGGGGGGGGGCAGAGTGTCTTAACACTAGGTTCACTCTGCTTTGTGCGGGATACAGCTTGAAGCTGATTTTTTAAATTTAATATATGGTTAACAAAGAAATACACGCCGACAATCTCAAAGACGCCCACGACCATCTATTTATCTTAATTAAAACGACAAACGTAAGAGTATACAAGCTGTGAATAACTTATTATCCACGTGGGATTTTAAATAAGTTACAACAGCAAGCAAAAAGAGATTAAATATTATATTATTAAAAAAAATTACAGCTTGTTTATTTTTCCTGTTCTTTTATTACTTCAGTATGAATAACAATCTTTTAAATATTACATTTGGTTAAAAACATCTGAGCATTACATTAGATTTAACACAAGGAAATGAATCTCTCTTTTTAGTGAGTGAGTTAAACATTAGTGTCTATGTTTTATTGGGTTCAATTATAAATATAAAATATTTTTTTTTGCGTCATGGTGTATCCTGCACATAACAGAATAGGCAGAGGGAACTTATTATTAAAACAATCCCTTTACAATTTTCCGCCAAATTCTATATTCTGCGTTGCATGTTGAATGGCGGAACTGAACGCCGCGCTTTACCTCAGCACCAGAGCGAAGAAATGAAAATGTGAAATATTTCATTTCCTCGAGTGCGAAACGAACCCACAGCCAATCGTCTTAACAGCCACCCACTTGGGCCCCTCCTCTACGAGTGAACTAGTCCCAGACCTGATCTATAGTAATATTTCACCACCAGTTTCAACAATACCCTTTAGAACAAGCATCCTATCACTTGGAACCTGTAAAGCCGCCCTACAGCTGCCTGCGACTCGAGGGCGGACGCGGTGACCTACATAACATCTTAAGATCTCGACGCCACATATTATAAAATATTAGCTTTTTATATCATTGTGTCGTTTTAGTATAATTTATTTATTCAGTATTAGTAGGGTAGTATTTATATGACTTAATAAAATTGTGAGATTTTACTCTATAATTGTAAATTGCAACACACATTTTTTTTTTAAATCCGCGGAAAGATCGGGATGTTTCAACATTAGGTTCCCTCTGACTATCCTGCTGTGTGCGGGATACAGCGTGAAGCTAAAAAGAAATATTTTCTTTACTTTGAACATAAAGAATCCATTATTAGGGCCCAAGTTCGACATGTCAACGTGGCGGCAAGTAAAAATTTAACATTATTATTCTTCCAAGGTGGAAAATAAACTTAAGCTGGCATAGAGGGACACCAATTCTATGCCATAAATATAGCCATCTTTGATTATTACTTTTCTATTACAGTTACTGTATTGGACGACTGAGTTTCCGAACTTTAAACTCTCTCTCCCTCTTTCTCTCTTACTCAATTTTTCACGTAAAATCTAAACCAGCAAACCTATAGTAAATATTATCAGACTTGTCTTAGACAAAGTCCATTTACTACCGCACTGTGGATAGCCGGGGGCAGACTCCTTTGAGATGTGTAGCGTCGGCGACTGATATTAAAATATTCATGATCTGGGAACGCTTGTTTCTAGACGTAGCGACATCTTTGAATGACAGTAGAACAAATTAGAATATACATTATGTATACAATTATAAGTTATAACTTGTTCTACTTTATATTCAAGAATATACTTATAATATAAAACGTCAAGATTTTACTTCTTCTTCTCTTCTTTTTCGTGAAAGATGCTTCGAACATAGAGTTTCGTAACTTAAATCAATTCTGTTTAAATTTATCCAACGTTCCTGTTATTGATACTGAAAATATGATATATAGCTACGAGTAAATAAAACACTGTAGTGGGTTTCGCCATATTTTAAAATTAACAGAAAGTAGAGAATATGTCGCTATTTTGTTTTCCAACTTTGAAACAGAATGGAAAAGAAAATAAATTTCTATAATAAAAAGACCCACAAATATAAAACGTATAGGTATCATACAAAAAGATAAAAAAAAAACAAGTAAACAGAAAAAACAACTATAAATCCGTACGATCCCTCTTAGTTCCCAAATAAAAAAGAAATTCATTACTTTAAACTCAAACTTCACCAACTATCGGGGTGTTCACGTTATGTGAATCAACGCAAAGGCCAAAGGTCAAACTGGAGTGCACAATCAATAACGCTCAATTTAAGATACATATAGGTATTATATGTCTATCAAAATGTAGAGAGAACTCCAACAAGTATATTAAACAACGTTATATAAATTACTTAGAAGTAAATTTTGCAATTATAATACTGCGTAACTTGTATTACCTCGAGATGGTATAAAACCTGAAATATATATATAACCTGAAACAATTACTATCAACTCAGTTTTAATACACTATAACTAATATATAAAAACACAGTAGGTTCCCTGGTTCCCTGCCCTGCCTGTGCCTGCCCTGCTAGAAAATGGTATATATTTTAAAAACAATTTCGTACGTAGGTTACAAATCCGCCTACGCGTAAATCATCTACGAAGGTCTACGGTGCTACGTACCGTCCATTAATTTAACTATAGAAACATGGTTATTTCATCGGCAGATAGCAAATTAACACTTTTTGTTTTTAACAAAATTGAAAGGAAAATCATTTTTTGCATCAATTGCAAAATATTTTAAGCCAAGCCGAATCGAATCGAGAAAATGGAATAAACCGCGGTGATTGCCACCGCTTTCCAATTTCCAACAATAATGTATTGAATAAAAAAGAATTAAAAACAGTTTTTAAGGCATTAAATAATGCATAATATATTAATAAATAATTATATATAGCGAATAGAAATCGAACCCGCAACCGTCGCGATACAATCGCACGCTTATGCTTCTGCGCCACGACGACCCCTTCTATTTATAAACGTAATTCCCCATTTTCTTCATGAAGAACGAGTTATAAAAAAATAAAAAAGAGGCTATTATACTTAACCCCATTTTTAATCGGCTGCACAAAGCTACACCTTGTGTTATTAATAGCTCGGCCAAGTCTAAAGCGTGTGATAAAGGAAATCTTGCGGACGACGAGTGTTTCAGTGGAAGGTTAATTAGATGTGAGATGTTTATCGTAGAATATCTTGAGGTCTTTCGATATATGTATGTATCTATCTATATGTTTTAGATTAATACGAAGTAAATATATGTACCTTTTTTGTTTAAGCTTGACGCTGCATCCTGCACATAGCAGGGCAGGTAGAGGGGACCTGGGAACCCAGTGTTTAGACACTCCGTTCGCATTAAGACACTCCCGTTTCCTACTATCCGCAGAATTCTCTAGACACTGCGTGTTAGGTGGCGGACTCAACCAGTTGCCAAAGCGACGATATGAAAATATTCGGATTTGAGTTTCAATTCCAGTCCTACGAGTGGGCCTATACTTTGTCGTCGCAAAAAAAGTGAAGTGTGACCCTCTGGACATGATACAGAGGTTGTATATTTAAATTCAACCGTTTTTTTTTGACAATACAAGAAGCTTAACGCGGAAAATGAAAAACAAAGTACCTATGTAACAACTCACAGAATTAACCAGAACAAAAAACCGCAGCGAGAAAACTTATTCAATTGAATATTATTTACAATAAAAAATTACAATATTAGTTTATCAGAGGTCAGACACAAATCCAGGATGAGATTGATGACCATGAACGAAGCGAAAAAGGACTGTAGCGTTCGGCACTTCGTCCTCTCTAGCTACCAGAGATAGAGCGTGAACCTAACTAAGTACCTACATTGGTGTGATGCGTAGCACGTTCTCTTACAATCTGGGGCGTAATAATGAAGCCGACAGGATCCGCGGTAAATGGGAGACGGCCTGATCATAAAATGAACTTACTTTACTTGCTTTATTGCTGAAGGTCCACAAACTACACTTGTATCTAGAGTTTTCTGAGCTTTACGTGTCTCTTACTCTCTCTCTCTCTCGTTAATAGAAAACAAAATTAGGTAGCGACGGAATAATAAATATTGAATAAAATTAATAAATAATACATAAACATGCCTACATATTATACTTTAATCTCAAAGTAAGTACTACGTAAAATGTATTTTGTGCTTTAATTTTTTAGCAAATCCTTCAAATCCTTCTAAAAGTCAAAAAAATTAACAAATACTGAATGAATAATAAAAAATGTGCTTAATTTAAAATACCCAATTTAATTATGAAAATAAACTGAATAATAACTAAGAAGATAGAAATGTATACTCAAATTAATGAAAAGTTCAAATTTCAGGGTGATATCTAAACGATATTTCACATACATATGTACATACATACATACATACAAATGCAATACCTTTAAGACAATAGAAAACATCGGTTATTCCGAACACCGTTCACATCGATTGATGTGCGACGGGCGGGCGCCATTGGCCGCGGCGCGTGACGTCACGTATCGACCGCCGCCCACGCGCGCATGCGCGCACCGCGCAGCTCGCACGCTATTGGCTGGTTGCGATTGACAGTATTACATAGTTTGTTTTGAAAAGACATCTTGGAAAACAAAGGGTAAATATCAAGATTTAGCGGCTGTGGTAGAACAAAGACGAAATGGAAGCTTTTATCATTTTTAGGATCTTAAGCACTAACAACAAAAGTAATTAATTTTGATACTTTCATGACCTAGTCATATAATAATGTAATTTATTATACATCTCGAATTTACAACAACGACGATTGAAAGTGGATGCCATTCTCACTCAAAGAAATCTGTATATTTATAAATAATTCTCGTTTCTCCGATCTGAAGTCTAATGCCAATAAAAACACGTAATACGTTACTATTAAAATGGAAAAGAATAGAAAAGTGGAAGTCCGTCTACCTCCTTGATGCAGGAGATAAGTCATAAATAATATAAACCACATTGTAAAACCTAAGGAAATTATGAAAGGGCTAACAAATTTTAAATACGATACATAATTAACCTACTTATATATGTATTGTTTCTTAGTCAATATAGAGAGATTACGATCAAAGGCCATCCCTTTATTAGATTCCGATACGTGGTTTCCGTTTAACCTCAATAATATTCGAGATACGGGCGTTTTTCCATTTGGATGACAGTGTCAATGCCTTTGATTTGACCTCCGATGCTCACCTCTACCACATTTCACTGGAGGTTATTTTAGTTACTGTTTTCATTAACTTGGTAAGATCAACCTAAGATACTACCATTGTATGGAGTTTGAATGTTAAGTAATAAAACTTAGTAATCGTAGAAATCGCCAGCCCTTTAATCACTATTCGTTGAGATGACGATTTCAATTATTGTTTTTAGAGGGAACCTAGTTCTAAGATATTCCGGTACCCAATATCCGCGGAATTTATCAGAGCGAAAATCAGAAAATATTAATAAATAATAATTCATTCCCGCGAGCGAATAGAACCCACATGCATGTAACTAATATACAACATTACGAAAGAAGTACTTTTACATATTTTTTTCTACATAATTTTCTATTTCACATAAAACACTCATATAAAATCCCATTAGAGGAGATGCGTGCGGCAAACAGCTCGCTCGGGATGCAGGCTGTTACAATTTATTGATGTTTTCTTGCAATTTGTGAGTCAGACCATCTCCCAAAAACAACGGTTAGTTTATGATATTGCTAGATGAAGAGAGAAAATATTTACAACAAGATTAAACGTGGGGGGGTCGTTTCGTTTATTATTTCTCTCGTTTATTTGTTTTGATAATTGTGTGTATTTTGTTGGATTACTAGGCAGAACGAACCTGGCAGCCTAGTGTTAAGACACTCCGTTCCCCTAAAGACACTTTCGTTTCTCCACTTTCCGCTGAATTTTAGAGGCCTATCAAAGGGATGAAATGAAAATATTAAGTATTTTAAAAGTAAAAAAATACTTCACTGTTAAAAAGTATGTATGTATCACATAGTTAACCAAATTTAAATTGCAAATAAATGCATGCATGGCGTCACAGATTGAAGGAAAGGTCAAGGATTCATAAAAAAATGTAAGCAAATATACTATAAAACATGCATATATTACGGCTGAAAAATTTTTAAGTGGGGTTTAATTTATTGTAATAACTATTAAAGTATAATAAAAATAATGAATTAGTCATTTGCCTACCTATTTTCTTTTATTTAAATACAATTTATGGCACTCCACTAGATTTGCAGTTCAAACTAGTAGAATAATTAAGAAAATAAATATTTTGTAAAAAATATACCTACTTTCCGTTATATTTCAATTTCCAAATTCTATAAAATGAAAGTCAGAAAGACAACAAGCGTACCTTTATATTATGTTAGTGTCTTAGTTTGAATTATAATGAATAGCAAGCGGCAGCGGCACAAAAGTATGACTTTTGACGCGGGCTGTGGGTTCGATCCGCGCTCGAGGAAGTGAAATATTTATTAAGTTTATATTTCCATTTCTTCGCTCTGGTGTCGAGACGAAACGCGGCGTTGAATTCCGCCACTCAAGACACAATGCTTCCAGAATTCGGCAGAAAGTGGAGAACGGAGTGTCTTAACACTGGGTTCCTTCTGCCTGCCCTGCTGTGTGCGAGATACAGCGTGAAGTTGATTTTTTATTTAAATTTTATATTAATAATTTTTATAAAAAAAGTTATACTACATTATGATACTTTAGTTCAAAGATAATATAAATTCAATCCCTACTAAGGTGATTTATTGGCTGAATTCACTTGAATACTTAAACGTGATATATTCAATTACAAAGAACTGAAGCCTAATGAAGTTGGAAGTCATAACAAAGTACAAAAAAAATGGCTACTATAAAGAAAGAAACAAAAAAGCATGAATTTGCCTTTATTTAAGCTTATGTAAATAAAGGTAAATTCAAGCTTTTTTCTTTACAATATTAAATGTACTAAGTTCTTACAATGTATCTAGTATAAAAGATAAGTCTCAATTATTCAGATTCTATAAAAAAAAATTTAAGCCAGTCGTCGCGCAAGGGCACAAGCATGATTCCCACTCGAGGAAATTGAAATATTTAATATGTTAATTTCGCAGAAAGTGGGAAGCAGAAGTGCCTTAATAGGAACAGAGTCGCAATACTCAATTGCCCAGGTTCATTCTGCCTATTCTGCTATGCGCAGGATACAGAGTGAATCTAAAAAATAATAACAAAAAATTGATAATAACAATAAATTACTTTGTCAGATAATTCTACGAATTGTATAAATAAACAAGTCGGTATTTGTAAGATTATTTAGATGTTACTTAGTCACGCAATAGTGGCTAAACGTGACTGCACTAAATTCGGCACACAGATTATTTATAAATAGCTTCAAAAGCGCAGACACAGATTATTAAATACAATTGCTTTTGATTAATAATATATATTTATTTTTGGGAAAAAAACATAAATCAGTCATTTCATTTCCCCGTAGATAGTATTCTATGATCAATGCAAAGGGAAGACGAAAAATATGTCCAAAGATATATAAATATACTATTAATTTCGTAAGGAATTTGACCCCATGTCGTAAAGAAAAACGTTCCATCGGCTTTAATTTACCTTCCCTGCGCGTTCCGATGCCCCTCGTGGTACTATAGTAATATATTAAAGAACAATTGCAATATATGTCCTTGTCAAAAGTTGGACCGAGAACGACTTTATTGGAGAATTAAAATATTGAAAATAATTAAACGAAATGTAAATGCAATAAAAAAACATTCAAATAAAAAAAACATTACATATGAAAATTTAAATACTACTAATTTGTAAAAAAAAAAATATTTTAGGTAAGTACTCTATTTTCTTCTTCTACAAACGTGTATAATAATAATACACAAAATAAACTACTGTATTACAATTCATACTGTAGAAGGCTTAGTTTACTGAGAAAAATTACGTAAAAAATCTAAGAATAACATAGGAAACCAGCAGAATTTTGGGCCCAAATAAAAACTTATTATTCTGTTTCCCCCCCCCCCCCCACAAAACGACACTGAAGACAATGCAATTTCTGCATTTCATACAACTACATACATATCTAACGATAGTATAAATAATCCTACCCCCTAGACCCGGCGCCGGCGGGTCGCACTCGACGGCCAATCAATGTTGACTATTGCCTTGCCTAGCACAGTAGGTACTTGCTATCGGAAGCACGCACCTCTATGGGAAATTACATCTATGCATTTCGCTTGACGCGATTGAAGTGTTTAAAAAAAAAATTTAAAAATATTTTTATTTCTACGCTTTGGTGTCGACTCAAAGCGCAGCGTCGAGTTTCACCACCCAACAAGCAATATTACCAGAATTCGGCGTAAAGTGAATGGAAACGGAGTGTTTTAATACTAGGTTCCCTCCGCCTAACCTGCTATGTGCGGGATACAGCGTGAAGCTGATTTTATACTCAGCATTATTTGAGGAAGATTTAATATTTAGATGTAGTCTGTAGAATTTTAAAATCTAAGCGTGAGACGCAACTGAAGGTACCTGACTGAATAAAGTTTATATTTATAAGGGTGTTTCCCCGGTCTGATACGACGAAACGAGTCGTTGCGAAAAGTCCCGTACGTAATTTATTTAGAATCTCTGAACTATATAGAACACAGTGTTTTTAAAAAATATCTTGCTATACTCCACTCCTCAAAATACCTGCCTAATTTTCCGAACTATCTTTTAGAGAGCAGCTTTGAGTTCCACCATTACTTGTGATTAACTCTAGGTTCTCTCTGCCTAATCAAATATTTACCTACAACTTGCAACCGAAGTAAAAACCTTATAACACCTAATAGAAATAACATATCATAAGCTAGATCTAAAATCTAGAACAAAATACGTAATAAATATGGACAAAAGTGTAAATCTGACATTAAATTCTTTCAGCGTTGCAACAAATGGGCCGCCCTAGATGAATGCAAAGCGGAGGCACACAATGACACGTAAAAAAAGGTATAACGTGAAGGCATTATGAAAAACTACGTAGTAATTTTCAGTCGAAAGCCATTAGCTCCCCTTCCAGGAACTTAAAGCAGGACGAAGTATAAATCAATTCAAACTTTGTATATTATAATTTAAGCTAGCTGAATATTTGAAAATTTTATTACTAGTCCATACTGTCCAAAATGGCAAACATAACCTATAAAAACACCTACGCCCGCCCAATTAAAAAAACAATCTTCAAAAGAACTATTTAAATCTCTGCATGAACATAAAATTTTCATTTGTTTCTTTTTTGTTGTTTCTGTTTATTGTTTAAGTTAATTTATGTTTATTTTTTATTTTGTGTTTTACTTAATTAATATCAATTATGGTATAATATAGTATTAAATAAATAAAGATGAGAATAATTATTATTAATAGATTTCCATAAATGTTTATAAATAAAAGTTCCTTGATCACAATGATGAGACAGAACGGTGATGTACTATAATTAAATAATAGTAAGAATAGCCATAAAATTAATGAAATTAGTTAACAATATAGATTATCTATTATCAACAGAGCTATCCCCTCAGATCTGAAACAAAAGTAACTGTATCTAACCGATTATCATCGACCCAGGATTATCAAAATAGCAGGCATTGAGGTAGGCTTAGTTTCAGACAAAGGCGCGGGCAGCGCTGTGTGCGTAATTTAAAGGTTAGGGGAATTAAACTTAACCCTCATATTTCAAACTGTTTAATCCATCTACGTTTTTCTTGGTAATTTTATAAGACAAAAAGATTTTAATATATTTAATATCCACTCGTAGTGGCTGTATGTGAAAATAAATGAAAACAACTAATTTTCAATTAATTATTATCATTTTTTGAAATATTTAATATTTTCATTTCGATCTGGTAATGAAACAAAGCGCGGCGTTGAATTTCGCCAATCGACACTCAATGTTTGCCAATGAAAACAACAACTCCAAAAGAGTAACAGAAGTGTCTTAATGGTGACCGATTGTCTTAACACTAGGTTTCCTTTGTCCACCCAGCTATGCGCGGGATACAGCGTGAAGCTAATAAAAAAAATATTTCCAGTACACTTCAACTAAATGCGGCTAATTTTACGAAAAAAGAAACAAGACAGAAAAAATATTCTTTGGCTATAATATAAAAAAAAGTTTATGCAAGCGAAGACGCGTTTGAGTCTCGTTCATTTCTGGTATAAATTCATATTCAAAATCTATATAATCTATACATGAAAAATCAAGTTTTTCTTTCAGCTTGTTAACTTGAATGAAATGCCTACGCAAAATAATAAGTGACGTCAAGGTCAAATGGATAGGACGCATTTGCAGACTCCACACGCCCACGCTCGCATCGGCTATGTGATACAGACATGGGAAGATTAATATATTGGATTAAATTCATTTTATGACACAAATGAAAACATTTTATGGACTTAGGGTGGTATATAAGTATTAAGTATATTAAGTATAAGTTTTGCTTTTTACGTTGTCAACATAAGAAATATTTTAATAAAACTTTTCGTTTTGTTTCTTATAAAAATGTATTTAAATAACATATTGAAAAGAATACCCAAGAGATTAAACTTTTGTAAAAATAAATATATATGAAAAAAAAAGGTTTGTTTGATTAACATAGGCAGCATAAGCACGACAGTTGTGTTTTTTGTTCGATTCCCACTCGATGAATTATTATTTCTAATATTTTTTTGCAAAAGCGCGGCGTGGAGTCAACACACAATGCCTCGAAAATACGGCGGAAAATGAGGAACGTTGTGTCTGAACACTACCTTGCCATATGCGGGATACAGCGTGAAAAAAAAATTTACATATTTTAATCAAGCGTCAAGCAACGTGAATTGAACTTTAATTCTGCGGCAAGCAAGTGGATTTTTTCATCAAACTGTATTGTTTTTTTAAAACAAGAGCTGGAATCTCTGAAAAAGACCTCAAAATGCGCTACGGATCGTTTTTCAATAAATAGTACCTATATTTTATTTGAATACAAGCCCGTTGAAGCTTATACGCATTACAATTGTAAATCCTTTACCTGACCTACCTTTTCCAGGCGAACAAACATCACCCTGCAGGATAAAAATAATAAATGCACAGGTTTCATTATTCATAATATTATTTTTTTAAAGATAGTATACCGTAGACAAGTGTGTTATAGATTCACATTATATTTAGACAGAGCTAGGTTTGATTTTTTTTTATAGTACAATTTAAAGCCAAAGACATATTTTTTCATAACTGACTAACTTTACAACAGGGGAAACCTAGTGTTACCACACACTCAACACTCCGTCTAATTTTCGAGACATTGCGTATACAATGGCGGAGCTCAACTACGCGCTTTATCAATCCAATAGAGCGAGAAAATAAATATAAGTCATTCCCTCGATTGGGAATCGAACGAACTACCGCTGCTATTACAATCAGACGCTGCGCCTAGATTTCTAATATAAAAAATAACATAATTCATAAAAATAATTAAAGAAAAACATAAAAAGACTAGCGGACGCGCGCAGCTTCGCATGCTTATTTGCACCCTTAGGGGTGAATTCTAATAAACCATGAAACACGTCTTCAATGAAATATTTTTAAGAGTCTCAATTTCAAATCTTATAAAAATCTGTGGCGATTCAATTTTTTTTCCATACAAACTTTCAACCCCTTATTTGCACCCCTAGGGGATGAATTAAAATAAACCACGAAACATGTGAAAATTCCAACCACTTATTGGCTCCCTTAAGGGGTAAATTCTAAAAAACCGTTAAACACGTATTCAATTAAATATCTTTAAGAGTCGGAATTTTCAATTTTATAAAAATCGGTGCCTATTTAATTTTTTTCCATACAAACTTTCAACCCCTATTTCACGCTCTTAGGGTTAAAATTTTTCAAAATCCCTTCTTAGTGGATGTCCAGATTACGAAAGTAAGCATCTGTCCAAATTTCACGTTTCTACGCACAGCGGTTACGGCTGTGCGCGCGTCACCTCAGTCAGTGAGGACAAGTCCTTTTATATATATAGATATCAGAAATAAAAAGTAAAATAGCTTGATTCACATACTATATATTATGAGTCAGATTCACAATTAGTGAAGTAGCTACATAGAAAGCTGGCGCCGTCTGTCCTAGCCGTGACGAAACTCGAACATCTTATAATCGGGTTAGGCGTAATTGCAACCTACGGAGCCGATATTGGGTCTAGACTAGACTTGCAGATTGTACTAAATTTATATCTAGATACATAATTGTTATTATTTCGTATAACACTTGGATAACTCAACGGATTAGTGAAAGCAATGCTTAAAATGAAAAGATTTAATGTTTTTTTTAGCTTTAAGCTGCATCCCTCACAAAGGAGGGTAGGCAGAGGGACCCCGGAAACCTAGTTTTCCATTTTCCTCCAAATTCTAGAGCCAATTCAATTCAAATTCAAAATCTCCATAATGCAAATTAGTAATTGATATTCAATAAATTGTAAGTACAATTGAAATGTTTTCGGACTCTAATCCAATTTTAGGACATTTGTGACTGTTTGTTTATATCTGAAGGAAAGATTAACAAGGTAATAAGAAAGAAACATTTATAGGTAAAAAATTGCTATATTCCTTCAATTCATCTTCCATCATAAACTTTATACCAAATAAAATTATCTATAAAACCAGAGCTTTTATTCTTTTTCACTATTGAGAGCGTAATGTATACAAAATCAACATTATTCATTGAAATATAAACATCATTTGCAGCTGCATTTAAATGGACATTTGCAACTTCATAATATATAATGAGCTTGAACTGGCGACACAATTCAGTTCATTTAGGCCTAGCCAGCCTAGGTAGGTATACAACAGGAGATGCTAGTTGTGAGTTCAAATTCCTCTTGTAGGTACGGTTAAAACTTAGTAACTTTTTTTAAGCTTCACGCTGTATCCCGCACACAACAGAGTAGGCAGAGGGAACCTAGTGTTAAAACACTCCGCTTTCCACACTTTCCGCCGAATTTTGGAGGCATTGCGTGTTGAGTGGCGGAATTCATCGCCGCGCTTTGCCTCGACACCAGAGCGAAGAAATGGAAATATAAATTTAAATAAATATTTCACTTCTTCGAATGGGGATAACCGTCGCGTTACAGTCACACCTTTGTGGCCCAGGGCTACGACGACCTACGTATTTTTTTTATATTTATAGTTTGGGGGCACAATTAGGTAGACTAGGCGTCGATACGCACTTTTAACGTCAAATGTAGAGAAAATTCAGGATCTAAGACATTTTTTCTACTAAATAACTTACAAATATGAAAAGAATTATAAATATAAAACCGTAAGCATATTTCATATAGAATGACAATAATTACTTTAAGAAAACACTCGAATTAATTAAAGGCCAAATTGTATTTATTATCGTAATTTATATTCAACAGGTACTGAAATAACGTTTCTTGTTCTGGAATACCTAAGACGTGACTTGAAATTTTACAACTTATATTTAGCAGTAAACACAAAACTTTTTATTTTGTCTGGAAAAAACCAATCTAATACACCAACGGAGAATACACGAACGAAAAAAGAAAAAGATGCTAAATAAACAAATTATTATTTACCATATTATTTACCATTTTTCCAAAAGAAAATTAAACACAAAAAATACCCACATACTAATTTATATATAGGCACTTACCTATATTAGCAGTTCAGGAACTACCCAGTAGAGGACATCTGGAAAATAAATAGAAAAATCCTTGGATAACATGATAGGACAATAATTATGTTCTTAAATTTAATAAACAGTACGTACTTTTAACAGTATATTTATAACTACACATTAATTGCCGATTTAATTTCATATTTCTAAATAGATTTATGCCGAAACCATCAGCGATTAAGAAATTCTTCTAATATTTCCAACGAAAGTAGATAAGAATATTTCAGAACCCTGCATATTCCGATATTAGGACATGGATTTAATAACCGGCTCTTGAATAGAACTAAAGTTGGATGCGAAAACCAACCTTGACATACGGATAATAAGTTTATTATTGCGTGCGTATTATTAGCAACAAAGGAACTATATTTCTATTGTATAATAAAAACAAAATTGACAATTAGTATTTTAAAAATATATAGCAAAATCAAGAATAACCCCTGTAAATTACCGTTATACCGTTTTTCAGCATTTTATTATTTTCCTTCCGTTCTTATTATAAAAATAGACTTAATATATTTATGCAAAATTATTTTCAGCATAATTAAGGAATAGACTACAAATAGACAAAAATATAAACGCTCAGTAATTTAACCACCATAATTCAACGTTGGAAGTCTAAAAAAAATAACGAAATAGTGTGAAAACGTTGAAAAATATATAAAAGGAAGCACGTAACGATCATTACCTGAAAGGCTGTAGAGTGTGCCTTTGCAATTAGTATTTTATGGCAATTAAATTTGCATTAGATTCCCAGTTGCCGTGTCAATGTATGCTTCAGCTTTATTACTTTTTAGTAAGTCATATTCCATCAACTGAATATGAGTCAATATAAAGTTAAATGTGAAAATATTTACTAGCTACAAAATAAACAAATAAGATAGGTAAAAGAGGGAGAGAGAGATCTCGGTTGACTTCTAAAACACAGTATCAAATATACTGAAAGCAGGAAGCGGGCCCTCATGCTTCCATTATCTTTGATATTGTGTCCTGGAGGGCATATATGAAAAAGTTGACGACAGTAGACAAGCCGAAAGAGATATACAGAGATCGTAGCGTTTGGCGTTCCGTACTCCGTAGAGATACAGCATGAAACTAAAGAAATAAAAGTAATCAAATATTCACATTCCGTAACATACCTATAAGAAAAATATATATAAAAATAAGCAATTTGCCAACGTTTGTGTAACTCTTTTCGGTTTAAATTATCGTTAGAAAATCTTTTACATACCGAACTGTACTAGACATTTAGGTAAAAATTAGCTATTGTTAATTTTGTAAAATTAATCTTTACCAAAATAGTCTTAGAAGCTGAATATATTATAGAAGAGGCCTCACAGAGTGCATTCACCGACAGCGGAATCGCGTGCGGCGCCATGCTCGACACGAACACATCATCGTAGTACCGCTATACTTTTACTATTCCAGGGATAATGGATATATAATTATTGTTAAAATTAAAGCCTTTAATTATAGTAGCCAAAACTAACTTTAATTAATTAGCAGGCACATAATTAAATTAACAACCAATATAATATTGATAGGTAGCAACTAAGAAGGCAAATAGTTAAACTTTATTGAATAAAGTAAAATTAAGAATTAAAAAAATCCTACAATTAAACACAACATGCTTTCTCCACAATTTTGTCTAAGGCCTAGTCTAAATCAAACTCTGGCAAAGACAATATTTTGAACACCTCTATGAAGAGATTTTTACTTACATAAAAAAAGTTTTCATTAAAAAAAATATAGGTTTGCTACCAAATTAAAATGAAGATTATTTCTTGAGAGGGAAAGCAATGTAGGTACTCAATTATCTTATAGAAGATTAAAAAATATAACATTTTTTACTGTGAAAGTGCATATATCATGAAATTCCTGTTTATACCCTAAGTGAAAACCCGACCTACCCCACTCAAATGGAATGTAATTGCGGAATTTATGTTGCATGTTGCTGTATTTTGGGGTAGGACATGTTCACCAATTTAGCATGAACAATGAGGACAGTGTCTATTTAACTGCATGCAAAGTTTTTATTCCACTTATATTTTGAACAAGACATTAAGTAAAATATGCAAAATAGGTCATACTGTTTTTGTAATCAGTTTGAATATCTAATTCAACATGATGATGATGCACTGAATCATGATCATAAAAAGTTTTTATGTTTGACAAACTTATAAAATATATATTTTAATTTTAATATACTTGTGTACAATAACAATTTATAATAATCAGTATTAGTTTCTTGAGATGTTATTTTGAATAGGCATGTTTAAAATATGGTCACCCTATATATAGCCTAGGTCTAGACAAATATCATATACCCCCAATTGAAATCATGCAATTTGTCCATTTTAAGGTAAGCCTTATGTCTTTGACAGAATAGAATTCAACAATAACACATAAATAATTATAATAGCTTTATAATTGTTGTTTTTATGGGTTCAATCTCTACTTGTGTAGAAAAAGTATGGCATTGGGTTCTACCACATAACATGCGATGTCTCGTATTTAGGTGAACAGTGGAGAATGTGGTACCTTAACACTAAGATATCTATGTGCCATATGCATATTCTTTTGTATGAAGGATACAACAAATTGTTAGTTCAAAAACTATTAAACACTACACTATTGATCCACTGGTAGCTTCGTCCGATTGATATAAATATTTATTAATTTACTAATCTACACAAATTTTCTAAAATAACATTATTTTCTAATAATGTTATTTTAAAAATATTTTACCTCAATTGAAAAGTAAAGTCTCAGCCACATCAACAAAACAGTAATTTGTAGCAATTTTGTCTAGCCACATTCTTTAGAATAATATAACTATTAGTTATAAGTCTACTGGAATAAAACACCCCAGTTAATTAATTATTTTCATTTTCTTGCTCAGGTACAAAGACAAAGTACAGTGAGTTGAATACTACCATTCAATCCACAATTCAATCTTGAAAATTGGGCAGTAAAGAAATGGAGTGTCCAGCACTACTCTATATGTGGAATGCATAAAAAAACACAATTATAATTGATAACCATCACAAGCCCTTCACAAAGATGTATACATTAACTGCCCCTCCCTGAACTTGCAGTGCTTGCATTGGCACCTACAATTTACATTAGGGTAGGTCAGAAAAGTTTTCAGACAAGAATAAAATGATAATGTTATGTATATTTATATTTATAATATGGAATAATTTATTTAAAGTACCTTTTTTTAAGTATAACATAAATATTTTAAGTAACATTAACATTCTTTTCATTTTGTTTCATTTCTTTTTTACTTGGAACATATTTATGCAATTTATAATTAAAACAGCATTAAATTTATTTTTCTAAAACATGTTTTACAAAAAAAATTATACTGCCTAAAAGAGAAAATACCATATTTTACTGAAAAGATAACAAAGAAAAATAATCAAATTATTTGCTTTGTTCTTTAATTAATCACTTCGTTCTATTTAAATTTTTAAACTGAATATAGTTACGAAATTGTGTTCACGATCTCTGAACACGAAATAAATAATAAAGACTTTATTACAATAGCCGTTACAATAAAATATATTAATTGATCACGTAATGGGCACTATAATAAAAACAATTGATTGCAAATAAATAATATTTCAGTTCATAGTTATTATAGTACATCGACTATCACCTCTGAAAAAAATCAATAACAGTAACATTGACGCAGATTGCTTTTTCATTAAAAACGAAAAAGAAAATGTACATACCAGATCTTAAGCTGCAAGAGTACTTTAATTAACCGCCCACAATTATTATTTATAGGATTACAATTAATATTTTATTTATTTATTTCTCAACAACAATCGCAAGTCTCGCAGAACTATCTGACAATTAGTCACAATTCACATATGATTTGACAGTTTCGTATTTTGACATTTGTACGGTTCGTTATACGCATTTCATTTCATGTTGAATATTAATAAATTTTATTATACTTTATACTTGTTAAATTATTTATATGAATAATGATGATATAAAGTGTCGTCGTAATAACTTTTTCAAATATAACAAAAGAATATCACAAAGTACCTATAAAATTTTCAAATGTTTTACTACTTTAAGTAATTTGTTTGGTACAAGTATAAAAGAAATAATAATTTATAGACATTTTAACAATTTCAACCCATTTCTCGCTGCGTATACAGAGGAGCGCATCGTATCAAGACACTCTTCTTTCTGTTATTCTAAAAATCACATGTAGGAGTGATTTTAAAAACATTGTATACACATAGTTTTCACTATTTTATTACAATAAGATTTTTGCCCTAACGTTTTAGTTAAGTTTAAGTAACACATAAAGAAAACACAATATGAATATAATTACATTATATTAAGATTTAAAACTTATGGGTGCATCACAAAGTACAGTCTAATGCCTAAAATATAATTGTTGATCATTGCTTTCCAAGCCAACGCTACAAAGAGATTTTCAAATGGTTTAAAAGTTTTAATTTAAAGCCTTGTCATATCTTGCAGAGATATCTTGCCAGTTAGCAATGTCAAATATTGCCTTCACATAGTCAGCCCGAACATTTTTATATTGCAAATAGTAGGCATGTTCCCAAACATCTATTCCGAAGAGAGGAACAATTCCTGGAAAAGCAATAAAAGTTTTTTATATATCAGGTTTTTTTGTATCTTTTAACTTAATTCAGCATATAAAACAATATGCAGGGAAAATTTATTGTTAAACATTCCACTCTCCTCTATCTGAAATTTTTTTATTGTAGTGAAGCTATCTATAATCTATTTAAAAAATATCAATATTTACCAGTAGTTGCCTCAAGAGGGTCTTGGTTTTGACAAGTAGCAATCTGCAATTTCTTCATTGATTTATTATAACCGAGCCAGCCCCAGCCTGACCCTTGTACACCTACTGACGCAGCAGCCAGTTGATTTTTCATGTTTTCTAATGAACCAAAGTCTCTGTAAATTGTCATATTAAAATATTCGTTTATTTTTATTCTTAAATACAATAGATTATAATGAAAACTCATTTTTTTAAACTATATCAAAAATATTATTTAAAAAAAAACCTCAATCAACATATTTCTATATGATCATTTTCTATATGATTCTAGAAAACTAAAATATACAAAATTATCTAAATATATATAAATAACTTAGTATTTTACAATACATATTAAGCATAATAAAGGAAAAGTTCATATAAAAAAATTAAGGCCAGGATAGTATGTGAAAAATTCAAGAAAGTAAGAGAATCAAAGAAGAACATTATGCACACGGAAGATAATAAAAAATTGAAAGCACACAAAGTATTGTTTAAAATCACATGACAATAAAATAAATATACACAATATTTACTTCTCAATAGCTTTGGAGAGGACATCAGATGGTTTCCCACCTTTGGGGGATAAGTTCTGCCAAAAGATTGTATGGTTAATGTGACCTCCTCCATTGAACTTAAGAGCTGGGGCCAAATTGATAACTGTTTGTATGTCACCTATGGGTGATGAGAAATTCTAATTATAATAAATACAATATACTTTTATTTACTGCATTATTTAATAAATAATTTAATTTACCACAGACTAAAATATGACACACAGTTACCAAAATCCTATAATACAAAATACAATATCTATCTCATTACTACTAAAATATGACTTTACATTTAAATTACAATAATGATAACAAAATAAAGTATAAATTACTGATTTATTGCTTGTAACAAGGCACAAGATGGCTCTGTTTTACACGGACTCAAGTTGCACCATAGTATGGAGTGGTTTACATGACCTCCACCATTGAACTTTATAACGCTTAATAAAGATAGTATTGTGTTCACTTCGGCTGCTGTTTGAAATCATAATTGATATAAATAAATTTTAAATTATTATTGTAATAAATAAATATGGTTGAAATATTTTACAAGTAACATTCTTTTCAATATAGCAGGAAACTTATTATCAAGGTAAATATATCAGATTAGACATTACTGGCAGTATTGAAGTCTGGACAGAGTAGAGAAATTTAAATGATTAAATAAAATAATCATGCCCCCAAGTTAAAATTAAACATAAAACCATTATATTTACAGCCAAAATTATTGAAATATTTGGCATTTTATGAAATTAAATATTTAATACAATTATAAGATATACAACTATACAACCTTTGGCTTGAGCTTGCGCTAGCTTCTCTTCGGCAGCATTCAAGTTGTTTACATAGGTAGCATGATGCTTGCTGTGATGCAAGCTCATAATCTCTCGGCTGACAACAGGCTCTAAAGCACTATACTCATAAGGCAGTTCAGGAAGGGAATGTTTTTGACGAGATGCCCCTACACTGTAATATAATAATGTACATTGATTAGCTTTATTGATAAACCTATTTGAAATAATATATATAAATGTATGTATATAACAGTAGACGTACTATTATTTATGTCATTCATAAACAACAATGTATCAGAAAATTAAGATTAAAATATAAACCGGCAAATATAAAAATAAATACAAATTCAAATTATATATATTTACATTAAAGTTCCAAGTCTGCGCGTGGCGAACATTTTGACGTGCTGTTTCTGTGAATGTCGTTACGGTTCTTATAGGATATACAAAAAGCCGGCGAAATCCCAATGAAAATGTTCAATTTTCATGTAATATAATTAGAATTATTACGCAATGAACATTCGAATCGACAGCGATATCGTGTCGGCTTAAACAAGTATGTCAATTTGTCAAACTCCAAATGTCAAAAGTTATATCATCTTAACCTTTTTCACTATGAAATTGTATTTGTTACACATAAAAATATAGTGAAATAATAATTATATTAAAAGTACTTTTAATTTAATAATTATCACTTTTATTATAATAACTTTTAATTTATTTAAATTTTACTCATTTTCTGTTAATCCGTAAAAATAAAAATCGTAACATTAAAATCCTTTGACATAAAATTTATATGTTCATTTTAAAAAAACTACATAAATAGATTTAAAACAACAAATTCTGTACTTCATTGTGTATGGTCGCTTATACCAATAACTTATATTTGCTTAAATATGTAGTTACCGTACGGAAGATATATATTTACTGTCGTTATAAATGTGAATTGTTATCTGTCAGTTTCCATACATCAAGATCGAGAATCGAAGCAATTGCAAAAATAAATATATGTTTTTTTAATTTCCAGTATAAGTTAAAACGATTGTTAAATATCTTCTAATTAGTGACACAATGCTAGAAATAATAAATGGATTCTTACTAGCTTACTTCCTGGTGCTTTGTACTCTCAGTGCTATAGTGCCAATATTAGTGAAACCAGTAATAATATTAATATCATATTAAACAGATTTTTGCGAAATATAAGTATTTTAAAATTCTCTATATACTTTTTTCAGGTTGCAGCATGCTTTGCAAGGCCCTCAAACGAAGATCGAAAGATATTATCTGAATTAGTTAAAATGAAGGCAGAACAACAAAATATATCAATAAAAGATGAGTTTGCAGTATATTCAAAATTACAGAGAAGGATTAATAAACTGGACAGTGAACTAAAAGAGAGCTCACAAGCTAGGTTAAATAATAGCTTGGCTATTAAGGGCACAGTTAATATTGTACTGCAAATAGTATTAGCATTAGTAATTGTTATATCTGTTATTTGGTTTCGACGTGAACCAATTGTAACTTTGAAAGGCAATCTCTTCCCTCTTACTTCCATGTTGAGATATCCCAGTGATGTACCAAATGCAATATCAACTCATATGTGGGTATTAATTTCAAATGTTTCCATTAGATGTTTGTTAAAACCTGTTATATCTTAGTAGTTTTTTTATGGACTATTAATGTTATTTAATATGACACATGTAAAGGAATATTGAGAATAATGAATACTTTTTTAATTTTTAATTATTTATTGATTTAATAAACAAATTTATAGTATCTTATACTCAGTCTGACATACGTCCAAATCTTTCCTTCAACAAATATACATCCAGAATTCTGCTTACCAGTCCCTCTTAACAAGAATCAACATTAAATCTAAAATATTTATGCACTAATAAGAAAATAATAAAACCTATATCATTTGTAATTCTAAAAAAAAAGCTTTATCAATAAGTGTTTTTGAATAAGAGCCCTATGAAATAATGAAAGTACCAAAGTAACTAATATTTACAAGTGCTATATCACAGCTCGCAACTTACTAATCCTGTGCTAGGCTGAATGTTTAACATAATTATTGAAGCAAGGCTACTTATTATGGGCTCTTTCATTTACATAAAAAATCTATGAACTTAGCACTAATTAGTGTTGCAATCAAATAAAATGTATATATAAAATAAAAAAATCCAATAAAATATAATGTGTTGATATTCTTTCTTTTTTAATTCTGGAGCTATGAACATGTTTTAAAAATTTAACAAAATGGGTCACACAATAAATTACGTTCATAAGTAAATGAATATTCCAATTAACCCTAAATACACTCTTAGATTTTTCATCAGGTATGCATAATTAGGCAAAAGCTAAAATTTATAAAGTATTTTCTTTAACTTTGCAATCTAATATTCTATTAAACAAAAAAAATCATAGATCTATAAAATAACAAAACTAATCTTTTTGCACAAAATGAAAACTGGACTAGAAACCATGACTACATGCAGATGTGAGTAGGCCGATTATTTGAGAGCATATTATATAATTAGCAAATAATCTTCACTTACATGTTACTTTAAGATAAAAATATATGAAAGTAAGAAATATTCAAAATTATTTTTTATTATTATATCGAAGATTTCAATTTTAACCTGTTTAAAATGTAATTATTATGCTATGTAGTAGGGCTGTCAATAACCTGGACATTTTTTGTATCAGAGGAAATTCTGTATGATATGGTTAGTAATATACAATGAATATGATTTGTTTTATTTACAGAACCAAGAAAAACGATCCCAATTATTCCTGTAATTGCTTCTATAAGAGAAGTGTATACTTTTATTCATAATTACTAAGTCAATAATTTATTGTATTTTTTGCCGCTTTTGGTGAAATAAATATCAAAAAATGTAGTGAATGATAAAATGAAAGCAATATCTATTGAATGTCCAGGTTTCTTAAAGTATTTATCTGCCACCAGTAAATTAGCTAGTCGCAGCCACTAACTACAAGGAACAAAGTATTAATCCTGCACTTTCTTACTATATTTAGTTATTTATGACATGATTTTAATATAACAACAATACATTTAACACAAGTACTATAAACAATTATGTATTTAAAACAAATTCAATTATACACTTTAAATTTATGAATATAATAAAATTATTTCTAATGAACATATAGATAAATTTTGGGAAATAAATTTGTAAATATATTTATAACATATTTGTATATAAATATTATAAAAGTTTTTTTCCAAATATACTATACAATATTTGCATACTTTTCTTAAAATATTGGAAAAAAAAGAGTTGAGTCTCATTCTGATTACAAATAATTCTTGATCAAGAATAGAGTTAGAATAAGAAAAATAAATGTATTGAAAATAATATAAGGATATGTTTGGAACATCATTTATATATGAATTGCTCTGGATTATACAAAGTTTTTTTTCTTTTATAGTCAGCCTAACCTGTTATGATGTTTCAGAGATGACTATGCGGTATACCTACAGTACTGTTGGTTTTGTAGATATTTTAGAAGAAAATTATTTTGGTTTACTAATATAAAATCTTTATTATAATTACTATTATTATTTTACGACAGGATTTTATTATATTTTTTATATAAGAATTAGTTAAATATAATTTTCTTCTGCATATTAAACATTATGTACGGAGATGTACACGTTGGCAAACATCATAACATGTTGTGCCTGTACTTTTGAACATATAGACTGTGGATAAGACACCATCGAGGACTTACGAGAATGGATGAATTATTTACAATCTTTTATGACATCTACAATCATACTTCTAACCTACTGTAAGGAATACGTATTTAACAGTATTTTACTTCATAAATACTTCCAAAAACTATATATAGCGTACGAATCATCTGATATATAATTTCACAATTTGAGATTAAGTCTAGGCAAAATTTAACTCACAAAAAGATAAAAGGCGACAGAAGTGAAGCTTACAAAGGAATGCACCATAGATACAAAACACAAATAGGTTAGAGGTTTCCTAGGTATTTTATTATGTATGTAACAACATCTTGGATCTCAGTACTTATTTTTATTTTGAAATTTCGAAATTCATAAGTATTATCAGTAGTATCATTTACACATTATATGAACGGCATTATAGTATCTACTAAGTAAACCGATAAATTCCATATTTTCTTTTACAATTCCGAAAACCAAAATCATTTTGTACCGTTTACACGTTCTATGTACTATAATATAGTGACTGTATATAAGTAAATCGGTGCACTGCAATGTAAACCGGCTCTACGTTGAGCTTCTATGGGTTACTCGATTCAACTTCGACTTAGTAAAACTAAGTATTTTCATAGAAGGAATTATTATAATGTGTTGTAAGGAGGTAAACTACAGCCTCGTATGTTGACATCATGATTGCCGTATTTGGTATTTGACGAACTAGTTGTGTGCCGAGACCCCTGAGAAAAAAAAACATATATTATTTTTAATCTGTGTGTGATTTTTGTAAAAAATAATTAATGAATTATTAATTTATTAAGTATTATCTATTTGGATATTACATTACAATATTGACATATAACAAACATCGCAGTTATATGAAATTTATTTAAATATTAGAATAAGGTATCAGACATGGACGACAATACCTAAAAAGTAATGGTAGAGGACATGACTGCTTCTATTCAAATGCAAGTATTTTTTGTTTTTTATAGTTAATTTATAATGTGAAGATGTAAAGTTGCATCTTTAGTTCGAGTGTTTAGTTTTATGAGTAAAAATGAGACAAATATTGTTAAAAAAATGAATATAATAAATTTTAAAGTGTCTGGTGTAAGTAAACTCCCCGAGTTTCGTTATTCACGAAGTCGGGTCGCATATATTATTATAACCTCAAGATCACGAGTCAATTAACGTCGCAAATTCCTTATCAGCGTGATAAGAGATGATATCAATATGTTAATCTAAATAATGCCTTTGTTGATATTATATCGATCATTTTGCAGTCTGTATTGACCCAAAATGTAAGTATAATCCATCTTGTCAAGTTAAGATATAGAATGTGTATAAGTTTTGTTCACGCTATATCCCGCATAGCGGGGTAGACGGAAGGGAGGGGGACTAACCTATTGTTAAGACACTTCGTTCAACACTTGCCGCCTCAAATTCGAAACATTGCGTGTTCAATGGTAGAACTCAACGCTGCCTTTTGTTTTGGGAATTGAAGCCACAAACATTGTGTTCATTTAGACGGTTAAGACGTTAGCTATTCTACAACGGTCTTAAAATGTACAAAAATACATTCTTAAAGTAGTATTAAATTGTGATAAAAAGGAATTGTGTAATTCTTAAGTATTTGACGTTTTAATAAATTATTATTATTAACTTTCAATATGTCTAATACACACACATAGGACAGAGATTTTAGAAAATATTTCGAATATAATTTTCATTTAATAAAAATTACCTATATACTCCGCGATATCCTTCTTCCATCCATACTGTGTGAAGTGTTTGCCAGAACTTCCGATATTTGTCGCCTTCTTCTCTCAGTCGTGTTCTCGCTACCTCTGTAGTAAAAAAGTACAATAAAATAAAAATGCGACGTAAATTTAAAAAATATCTCATCTAATCTATTTTAAAGGCAAAATAACTGTGTAATAGATACATCTTATATTTTCATTTACATAAACAAAAACAAATTTAATTAAATAGAAAGAACACTTAGTTTCCGTAAAGGCCATCACAATAAATGGCACTGATAAGTTGACCTATAAACATCATGCTATCTTGATATTGATTTGTATTGGCACTTGGAAGCACTTGTAAGATTTTTCTAAATCAAACTAACCGGGCGTCAACCCACATTCTCATACAAGATAAACAAGTTGGAAATGAAAAAGCGCAACAATAAATATACATTTGCAATATGCGAGTTTTTATCGTTCATTATCTATTTATAATTCTGTATCAAAGTCCGAATAAACTATTTTCTAATATAAGTACTGAATAAAATACTTTTTTTTAGCAAAAAACGTATAAAAAATTGAACCCACACATCTGAATAACCGTCCAAATGCTCTGACCAGCTAATTCTTACATTCTCATCAAGCTACGTCGAAATTCTATTCTCATTACAACACATATATGTTGTTATCTCTGCAGGGAGAATTTCTGCTAACTAAAAGATAATTTAGACTTATCACTTGACAAGTGTAAGTGTAAAGTATTTTTCTTTATTAAGTGTGGATAACATCAAAAATGTTGAAGTATTTTATTATTTTTATTATTTGGGAATAAAATGCCTTTAGGAAGTAAACATATAAAAATATATAAATGTGTGTACACAAAAACCTGCCATAAAGACATAATCCACGATCTAATCTGTAGTAGGTACTTAAAAAATGTTGGAACCTGTCATGTACTCTTCTCAAAATGACGTACTTTTTTGTATCTTTTACGTCATAAGTGATAAAATCACAATTATTTGTTTATATGTTATGATCGATATGCCAATAAATATGAATAAACTCAAAATAATATTTAAACTAAAATTACCAAACAAACATATTAAACATTACATTTCCTCGAGTGAGAATCGAACCCACAATCGCTCAATGGCCTCAATTAAGTTAATGAATTATTGAAACTTGATGACAACGTGGGAAATGTCTGTACAAACAACAGTCATGAAAGCTCATACAATACCAAAGCTGAAATGTTTAAAAATATTTCCATGACATCAAAAATTCTCTACTTCTTTTAACCAAAACGCAATATATCTAAAATGAATAAAATTGACACACAGATTATCATAAAGTTATCTCCGCCCACACTACAATAGAAAAAAAAACCAAAAAAAACTAACAGATAGACTCTACAATACAAAAAAAACATTAAAGTTTTAAAAAAAATAAACTCACCATGTGGATAAGCAATACAAGACGCGACCGTCTTAGAAAAAGCACCAGCTGCCATGAACTCCAGGAAGTCCCTCGGTGATCTCTGGTCACTGGGGACCCCGTCCAGCGACCGCGCCGCCATCAACCTCGCCTTGACGCCCTCGTAAAGGACGAAGTGGACGACTGTCTCACTTATACCCATGTACGATGCTGTTATGCCCTTATAAAATCCTCTGATACCCTGTAATATAGAAGTGACGAAAATTTCTTAGCGTATAAATGTACGGGACGTAAGTAAGCAAAGGGGCCCTTTCTCTGGATTTTTCTTTTTATTATTATAACAACAACAAAGTCGTATAAAATTGCTTATACAGCGTTAATGCTGGCCTGCACTATTGGAGCCTCACATGCACTTTTCAACACCAATAAAAAAAAACATAATTTGAAATGATACTACTATAACAACACCTTCGGAATATGTTCTGAGTAAACTAACTATACTTTAATTTTTTTCAAAATTTAAAATATATTTTAAATCCAAATCTCAGTAGCTACAGCAATATAAATATTAGTTTAAAATATTACTATAATGGGAAGTCTGTGAATTTATTTATATATCAAAATTGCATAAATGAATAAAATATTTTTATTCGCTGAAGTAAAAAGGCCACGTTTTGTCGAATACAAGTTTTGCTAAAAATAACCAGCTCATTTTGGTTAAATTTAACTCAAATATTATAACAAGAATGATTAATTCAAAGTACACATAGCTCGGTAATTAACCTAATATTTTTGTGTTGTCAATATTTTTTTATTGCCATTTCATTCTTATTTTCTGCCATTTGAAAATTATTATGCATTTTGCAATATTAGATCCAAAATAGTAATTACACAAATAAGATATGACATAATCAATAATAACGATTTTCAGTATTATCACATTTTTAAGTATGAAAACGCACAGACGCGTTATCAATAACACTCAAGGCGAAGACGACCGTGTCACGCTTACGCTTAACTACAGCATCAATTGGTTTCAAGGATTTGCACTATGTTTATTCGTCGTTCATTTAATCTTTGTTTATATGACTGACTAATGTCATAAAAAATAAAGTATCAGATTAATATTAGATATATATTAAATTAAGTAGAGGCGTCGCGTCGTGGCGCAGCGGCACAAGGGTGTGACTGCAACGCGACGGTCGTGGGTTCGATCCCACTCGGGGAAGTGAAATATTTATTTACGTTTATATTTCCATTTCTTCGCTCTGGTGTCGAGGCGAAGCGCGGCGTTGAGTTCAAAGTCAAAATATCTTTATTCCATACAAGTGCTTTACATTTACTTGGACATGTTATAAAAGTAGAAAAAAATTAAAAACAAAATAACCAAAAAAATAATGTGCAATTGTGACTTTATAAAAGCCCGTTCAAATAGTTGAGCTCATGAGAAGATCCAGGCAAAGAAGCTCATGGCCACTCTTTTTATTGCCAGTATTTGTTACAAATCACAATTAACAATTTCTGCCGCTCCGGAGATTCTTACCACTAGGTGTTTCTTCTGCTTACGCTGATGCATAACCTAGTTTTTTTATTAATTATGTAAAAAATTAAACAATTGGGATAAAGTTATAAACATTAAAATTAACTATATATTTAAACGGAATTGAGGTAAATCGAATTTTATATTTAATTAATTTTTAAAAAAGAAGCTTTAACCAGAGATATAAACAAAAAGTATATATAATCACCATTTTAGCATATATCCTCTTGATACATTGCCACGCCGTTATATTTTGCCCGTCGAGCTGAAGCCGCGTTTTGACGAACCAAATGGGATTAGTCATTGTGCACGATACGAATCCTGAAAAAGATTTATTTTTGTTTATTTTTTTAAATATGCAATTTATAGCAGCGCGCGAATTTAACTGTACCAAGGCGAGAATGTATTAACAGTTCACTAAAAAGAAAATCAGCAGATATGCACTTTTTCTCGTACAGTATTATAGAATGTATAGAGAAAGCTTATTGTCAAGATACTTCACTCTTCAGATTTCGTCCGATTTCAAAACATTGTTTGTTAAATGGCGGTCTTTAACGATATTTTTTTTGTTTTATAACACATAAATAAAAGTCATTTGAGTAGAATAATTTCTTGAAATTAACGAATTTATATACGAGTGGGTGGCTATATAAAGCAGTGACTTGTTTTGATACAGATACAAATAAATATCTGTTTTTAGAATATTACACGATGTAAATTTTAACGATGTTATATACATACATCGATATAGGTATCGATATCGATCAATATCGATTTTCATTTAATTTAACGGCGTTTATTAAAAATAGTGTGTAAAACTAGTAAAAGAAAAATCTATTAAAACTGACGTTGTTTATCCATACCTATATTATAAATTCGAAAGTAACTCTGTCTGTCTGTCTGTCTGTCTGTCTTTTACGCAATCAGGGCCAAACCGCTAATTGAATTGTGATAAAATACACATATAGAGACACATGAGGGTACCGGTATGAACATAGGATACTTTTTTTTCTTATATTTGTAATATTGTCGATATATATTAGTATATTTAAATACTTATTAATTTGACATGCAATTTATTCCGCCATGTTTATAACAACCGCCGTTGCTAAGCAACGATTTGCAAAGTTTGTTGTGAGAAAACGTCACCCAAAATGAGCTTGCTTAACGCGTACATGGCGCGCGCCGACTCAACCTTCCAACCAAAACAATATTCTATTATTCTTTTTTAACTTATTTTAATTATTTAGGCTTATATTTTCTTACAAATTCTATTGAAAACTGAAAATAATTTCATAAATATATTTAATAAATAATCGTATAGTTCAAGCGGGCGTAGCCGCGCGCCCACTAGTTCTATATAAAAAAAAGCTTCGTTGGAGATATGTCACGCATATCCTTTTGGACAAAAGGATGACACACATGACGAATATTGGTTTACAATATCTTAAGAATTTATTACTACAACGTGCCATTTCTAGGCGCTTTAAATAAAACATACAAACGTTCACGACGAGATAATTTTCCTTTATGTACTCTAGTTGTTGTTTTCAATCATCTGGTATAATTTCATCT
This sequence comes from Heliconius nattereri, assembly GCA_013403645.1. Classification (NCBI taxonomy): domain Eukaryota; kingdom Metazoa; phylum Arthropoda; class Insecta; order Lepidoptera; family Nymphalidae; genus Heliconius; species Heliconius nattereri. The sequence goes on along the minus strand of JAAIXI010000227.1, from coordinate 2,354,729 downwards.
GAACTGGATATATAGCAAATACTTATATATACTTGTAACGTGAAATAATAATAAATGGTAAACAACTATTGAAATGTGATGACATACTTTAAAATGAAATTAAAATTAGAGCTTACTAAATGAATGATTTTATGGAATAAATGGAATAAAATTGATTAAAAATTACCTAGCTAAATAAGGCGAATAAGGCTAAATAAGGAATTTGAATGATAACTTTATTATTTTTAATGCTATTAATAATGAAAAGCAGCTGAATTCATCGCAATAGATAGCTGTAGCGTATAAACCAATTTCAAAGTTTATATTGCTAAACCGATCGTATTTTAAATGTTATCCAGTAAATCAGATGACATGAATTTACAGGCATCAAATAAAAAAAAATGAAGACTGGCTGAAATAAAAAAAAAACAAACAAATTAAAAATATATATATATCAACATAAATCAGAAAATGTTACCATTTCTAAAAACAAGCTAGTTATTCAATGGCGTATGGTCACTAAAGTGTGCATTTCAACTTTTAGTAACAATTAGAAAATCAATTAAGATATATTGGTCTTCTGTTAGATATTTTATATAAAATCTTATATAATAAATTTGAACAGTTTTTGTATGATGCAATCATAGATAACTAGTATATTTAGAGCAATTTTTGCAAATCACTATAAAACTTTACTTGTCTTTTTGGCTGTCTTTGTATAATAATAATATCCTAATATGTGAATAATTTTCATATATACATATGTATGTATATACATATGTGTTTCACGATGGTTGTAGGTTCACAGTCTTGCGAGAATGGATATAGGAAATGATTAATTGATTAAAAGTATCAATGTCCCGAATTTTGGTGAAAAAAAAAGGAAGTATCTTGTCATTAGTTTCACTCTTCCTATCATTAGCACTGCCATGAAACTTAACCTTAAGAAAGTAACTAAACATTTAAAAAAAAACCACTATAGATCACTTCGTTTTACTAATAATAAAAAATACGTCTGGAAACAGAACACATAGCTTTTCGAGACACTTATAAATCCAGTATATTTATCTCATGTTTCTAAAACCAAAGTACAACTGTCCGAATCAATTTTCAATAGTACAAACAGCTCTTCTATTTACGTTCATTGAGATTGACCTAATAATAAAATTGGCAAACAAACTACTTTGCGAATGGAGTAAATATATTTTGCTTTTAATCAACTTGTATATAAAAACAGGACTTTTTCTAATTGTGTTATTTTAAAACATCTTAGGTACAAATAAAATAAGATTTTCTAGTTATTATGCTACATAGTCGTCCTCATTAGAGCTTATCTCTCCGCCGAGTTATATCAATAGCACTTATTGACTTTTAATGACTTTTCTACGTAATGTGATTTTAATTTTTATTAAATAATTATTATAAGTAACCTTAGTAAATTCAAAAAGGCACGTGTTTATATTGTAGCGAGCCTAACAGACACACGCTGAAACTAAAATATATTTGCATGTTTATCAAATGCACTTTTCTTTGAATTTTGTTATCATTATTCTCCATTTTGTGACGCAAGTATAAGTAATTCTGTTTTTAATTTCTAGCATATTAAAGTCTAATTATACTGGGAAATCACCTATATAATATAATCTGTTGAGCTGTTGTAAAGCTAACAAATAATATTTATCACACCTTATAGTCAATGAAATAATAAGTCAGTTCTATTAATAATATTAAAATGAAAAGTACATAGATGAGATGCCATACTGTAAACGCGATGGGGAAATGAGATTATTTTTACGCAACACGCAACGGCTGACCAAAAAAAAAATAGTAAAACTAAATTAATTAACAATTAATAGTAAAACTAAACTAAAATAATTATTTAAGGATTATAACATGCAAGTTCAAAAATATGAGGAAGTGTTCAAAAATAAGAGAGTTCATCATTTATTTTTATTTTTAATTACTTAAAATTAGTCATATTTCCATACCTGCCGCACTAGCCGCTGATAAATGAACGATAGGTGTATCCGGTGGTAAGTGTTGGTTAAATATCGCCTTGGCCTGGGAATATGTGCAGAAGTATATAGCTCTGGAGGGCGCCACGCCCACTATGTTTGGTCCTAGACCTTTGAACAGCGCTCGAGCACCTTCATTTTGAACGATGTGTCTAAAAAAATAAAAATATTGTTTAATTAAAACATATAAACAAACTAAAGTAACTGTTGAAGCCCAGACGTGGTGTAGGGGCAACAGTAGAGTCGAGTCCGCCGCGCAAAACGTAGTACCTCCAGAATTCGGTGTCTACATGAAATGAGGAACGAATGGTCTTAACACTAGGTTCCCTCTGCCTAACCCGCTGTGTGCGGGATATGGCGTGAAGACTTTACTTAAAGAGTAAGTGGATTTAGAATAAGTATAACATAATTAGATATATTTAAATAAAGTATATTTCAAGTTGCGTGTACCAAAATCAGAGGTGCTACTTGAATGTGCTATGCTTTGCTTTATAAATTATTCGTACGAATGGAATTAGTATTAGCGTTCACAGTCTAATTGGTAATAGCAAAATGCGTACCACGTATACATACAAATAGGTACATATAATGTTTCAGAACAATAAACAGACAGACGCACAATTACTCAAATTAACACTTCAAAAAATCTCACTATGCACTATAATGCTAAAAAAATAATCTAAATTAAATCAGCATCACGCTGTATCCCGCATACAGATGGGTAGGCAGAGGGTATCCGTTCTCCACTTTCCGCCAATTTTTTTGTGGTATTGCGTAGTGAGTGGCGGAACTTAACGCCGCGCTTTTGCCTTGTTACTAGAGAAATGAAAATATTAATAAATAATAATTTATTCCCTCGAGTAGGGATTGAACCCACAACCTGTCGTATTTAAAGCCACGACTGGCCTCTATTATAATATTAATATAAATAACGGGGTCGTGGGCGGCGGTGATCACCATCAGGTGACCTGAACGCTCGTTTGCCTTGTCCTTTTACCATAAAAAAAAAACGATATTCCACTTAACCAATGACCAATCTCTCTACAACCTCATATAATAATAAATAGTGAAAAAAAAAAAACAAAATAATTAAAAGCATTAAGAACAAGCACAATCATCGTCGTTGCAAGTAAATATATCGTAATTGATAGCGAATTGTCAACAAACGGCGAATGACGTAAATGGACACAATATCTTCGGAGATAGATAAATAACTGTAAACATCCTAAAATTAGTCGACATTGGTTCAAATTAACCTCGACAAAATCTATCCAAGTTAAGCTTACATACATATATAATATTTTATATCTGACAATTTGTCTGTTGTTTTAATTTTTATATATCTAGCCCACATATATATTATACGTTCTAGTTACAAATTACAACACACTGTTGAAACTTTAACGTTCCACGTTGAAAATTTAAAGGATTACGTGTTAAATGGCAGAACTCAACGCTGCTTTGTCTTAATTTATTTCCCCGGATGGGCATCGAACCCATATCCTTCGCATTAAAACACAGACGGTCCAACTGCGCCGCGAAAGCCTCAGTCTATATTTTTCTAACAAATGCACATTAATTAATAAACGGAAGAGAAAACTATTTATTAACTCATAGCAATACCTATTACTAACGCGTAATTTCAGTAAATGTTATATAATTTAATATTTATTGACAGACGTTTCTTTATTTTTATTTTCTTAAGTAATTCATAATAATCACTTATTAGTACTTTGTCGTATAAAATCGACAATAACATTTTATTGCTGCATAATATTCTTTTAGTTGTCTGATATTGATTAATTTTTCGTACAAAAACGCGACATGAAACGTAGTGGAAAACATGATAAATATGCGCTTGTATTAAAAAATACACTAGGGTTGAAGTGAACGACACATCTTTAAAGATATATATTTTTTAAAAAAACTAATTATTTCTTTAGTTTCTTTTTTGTAATAGACTTTAATAATTAAAATGCACGTTAGCTCTGCATACATTATATAAGTATAAAGTAATTTACTTTCGCAAAAGAAATAAAAATAAAAACTATCTTTATTTATATATATCATATTTTATTTCGCAATATTTCTAACACGAATTAAATTTATATTTAACACTACAAAAATACTAATATTCTTTAATACAAGGCTTTAGGAATTGAATAAAAAAAGTTTGGTGGAATTTCGCCAAAAAAAGAATTAACACAGACATTTGTTTTAAAAGTGTCCAAGATAAAAAAAAACCAAACAGCTGATAACCCTACTGGCTAACTAATAACAAAAATCAAAATGTTTGGAAGAAAATCGGTGTGCAAATCCCCCACGCACGGCTCTCGTGACATTCGCGTATTCCTTATCTATTAGCGTTTTTGTGATAACTGATAACCAGCCAGCCTCTACTGCTTTTTGCTTATTCGTTTCTGTTATGCTTAATATTGTTACTATCTGGATTTTGTTTGATATAATCCTAGATAAAACACGGAAACGTTATTTGACCTACATATTTTCACAATTTCTTTTTTTTGTAATATTATTAATTATTAGTTATCTCTTGAAGGTTTTATTTTACTGATTATTATATTATTATAATATTCAAATGGCAGTAGTATTCAAGTTGAAGCCAGCCGTAACGTAATGGCACATGCGTGTCTCTATAAACGCGACCGATTGTGGGTTCAATTCCCAGTCGAGAGAACGAAATTTTCAATATTTTCATTTCTTCCTTATGATGTCGAGGCAAAGTGCGGCGTTGAGATGCGCCACTCAACACACAATGCCTTCAAAATTCGGCGTTAAAATAAAACTAGATTAAGATGAAGAAAAAATGATACAGTCCAGATGACGTAAGCGATAAATGAAGATGCCACGCACAGATGGTTTACATGTGCACTTTATTGCATATAAATATGGTTAGTGATATCTCGAGTATTGCATTCACAAAGCAATGAATATATTTTTAACCACAATGCAAAAAAGATGATAAGTATGTACCTAACAGTCTAAGAAAGACACATTGATGGCGCAACGACATACGTAAAAACACGTCATATCTTTGTAATATCAAATATATAAAAAAAAATATTACTAACACAGAAAGTTTTCTCAGATTCTATGAATAAGGAAACGAAGAAAGGGATATGAATAAGGAAACCAGTTTTAAGATATTCCGTGGCCCACTTCCCGCCAAATTTTCGAGCATTGTGTATTGAATGAAGGAAATCAACGCCGCGCTTTGACTTGTTGACCAGAGAAAAGAAATGAAAATATTAATAAACAAAAATTCATTCCTACGTGTGGGAATCGAACCCACAACCATCGCGTTTACAGTCACTGACAGACCTCTAAAGACCTCTAAAGTTATGTACCGATTATATTTTTTTGTAATATTTTTTCATAGAGACGCTATGGCCAGCAGCCAATTTCAATCAACATATTGCATTGTAAATATTGAAAAGAACACTAGATGAAACATAGTCCAAGTTACGGCTATAAATTTATAACTCTGAAGAAAAATAAATGTACAAATATCATTTTTTTCTCTTCTCTTTCTCCCAACGTAAAGTTCTTCTAAGAGGCCAAATAATGTTACTTACAATCAAAAACAACACTATTAGTTTGTATTGTTATTAAAATAACTTTAATTGAGATAAAAACAGGTTGGTTATTTTTAACTTCGTGTCAACCGTAAACATTACTCTCTAAATGCACAGACTGTAGACAAGACGATAAGCGTGATGTAACCAGTTTTACTGTACAATTAACTCGAAAAATAATCTTATTGACAAGTGAATATTGACATTAGATAATTCATAATTTATTTATTGTATTAAATTGTAACAGAGTGAAGTAATTAAAATATAAATTAAAATAAATATTTCATTTCCTCGAGCGGGGATCGAACCGGCCGTGTTGACAGTCACACCCCTGCGCTACAACTGGCCTCAATTTCTAAATAATCTTAATAGCGAGTGGATATTGACATTGAGTAGTTTATTTCTTATTTATTATTTGCTTTTGGAATTAAATTGTAACGATGACTATCAATTAGAGGCTTAATTATTATTAAAATATCTTAGCTTAACTAAATAATATAAATATTTAACATAGTTCGTATATATGTTTATAATTGTGAAAGAAAATATTCGTTAAAAATAATAATCGCACTACAAAGTCCTATTTTCCAAAATCTTTTTTAAATAACCTTTATAATAAAGAAATACCATGTTGGGTATATATGTATATTATTAATATAACTCTACCTATTTATCTCATTAAAAATACCTGTACCTATTTATTTACAATTATGCTACAAAGAAGTTTCTGATGAAGATGATATATTAAATGCTCTACAATACAGATTAAAATCAGCTCTAAAGATTAATAAAGCTCTACTCTACTGCAACTCCGTTCAATTTTTAATCAACAACGGTCGAGTTTTACTTCATGCTGATAAAAAATAAAGCATTTATGCATATTTTACTTTTTCTATGACCATTTTTTTGCCGCGTTGAGTTGCGCCGTTCAACAAGCAATGAATGACTGGAGAATTCGACGGAAAGTGGGGAACGGAAGTGTCTTAATGGAAAAAGAGTGTCTTAACGCTAGGTTGCCAAATTCCCTCTGCCTACATGCCTTTAAAAAAAAACTTCTTTACGTTGCATCCTAGATATATGCAGGATATAGCATAATGCATTGCGTGTTAAGTGGTGGAACTACATGTCGGGCTTTGCCCTATTTACCAGAGCGAGGAAATAAAAAAAAATCGAATGCAAACTTTCGCATTTATAATCACACGCTTGTGCCCCTGTGCCATGACGGTCTCATAATATATGTTAAGAATTATTGGTGATACTTATTTTTCTATCTAATATTTCTTCTTTTTTTTTTTTTAAATTTTAACAGCTACATCCACGGGCACATAGTTGCCCGTGCCTTTTTTCATTTTATGAAAGTTTTTTTTTTTTATGTGGCGTACTTAATTTTGGGACAATTTAAACTGTACTTATATCTAGAGCTTATACTAGAGGGGTTGGACGAGACCCCTACCGACAATTTTTTTTTTTTTTTAAATTATATTATTAACATTTATAACTTATTTAACATATATAATTATAGTACATTACATATATAATTGTCTTTTATATAATTACATTATACATGTATAGAACACCTTCGCCTATTAGATTTGGCCTGGCTTTGGCCATCTAATATTTACGAAAGTTTGTTTAAATCTTAGAAAATTTTAATCAGCAAAAAACTCACCTCAAACACTGTATCAGGGTCATCCTGGACGCGGTACGCGCGTGGCCGGCCCTCGCGCACTGCTGCACCTGGTGATTGTAGGACATCAGCATTCGATCTGCCTGCCTGCTGTAGGCGAACATAGCGCCCATCGTACGTCTGTAGCCCCATTTGGCCTCCTGTATTATACGTTCAATCAAATTGCCGCGTTGCTGATCAATTTGGGGGCAGAGTTTGACCAGCATTAGAGAATTAGATAATTGCCCTTCGTATAAAACAAACGGTTATAGTAGGAAAGTGACGTTAAAATACTATTAGTATTTTGTTATTATTGTATAGTAACATTAGGATTAGTACCCAATAGTTAAAAAATGATTTATAAGGTTTATGCTGTATCCCTCACGCAGCAGTAGGTATAGGCAGAGGAGAACCCTAGTGTAAAAACATCACGTGCCTCTGCACCATGACAGGCCTCGAACCAATAACAACTTACATAACTATTATTACCATATATTATATCATTTAAGGTGTTTTAAAGACAATGCCTATTGTTCGTCGACTTTTTTAGCATCATAAGCATTTTATAAAAGAAATAAAAAAATACTCTTTTCGAGACGCTGCGAGTTAGTTGACCAAAGCACTACTCTAACCACACCAGAGAAATGTCTGTACTTGAAGAGTATAGTAAGAGTCTAATGTAGGTTTGTATTTATAAGCCGCTCTAAGTACGAGATCGATCTTGAGGTGCCATTTTCATTATTAAATTACATATCTATGTATGAAAACGGCATCTCAAGATTGATCTCAGACTTTAGAGCGGTTTATAAATACGAGTCGAAGATAGAAGAAACAGCTAAGAGTCAAAAAAATTGATAAGGCTGACTGGCTTTCTACGAAGGTGTACTTGTTATAATAACGTTATCTACAGGAAATGAGTCATAACTCATAATACTAAACTATCAGTTAAACTGACATGACAAATAATAGATTATTTAAATTCCGAATGCAACTATTACTTACATAATATCAACTTATATAATTTAATACTTTATTCAATACCTATTTCTATTTGGTGTACCTTGATATTAACGTAATAATCGCAAATCAAATGTAATTAGAAAACAATAATAAAATCAGCTTCACGCTGTATCCCGCACACAGCAGGGTAGGCAGAGGGAATCTAGTGTTAAGACACTCCGTTCCCCACATTCTGCTGAATTCTGGAGGCATTGCGTGTTGAGTGGCAGAACTCAAAAATATTTTTTTTAATGAAAAGAAACATTTAGTCTTAACGAAATGAACATGATGATGAAAATGAACGAACGAAATGCGTAAAAAATTTATTTGACAACTAAGTACTTTTGGTTTTACGATCGCTACAGTCAGTATACGTCGGCATAAATTATAGAAGAGAAAAGTTTTTTGTCCTTCACCCTGTATCCCAACGCCGAAAAGTTGCGTGTTGAGTGGCAGACAATTTGGAATAGAGCCCCACCGCCTCGCATATACAGTCACACACGTGTGCCCCAACACCACTACTGGTCTCCTCCCTATTCCTTATTAAACAGCCCTATTTAAAATTCACCTTTGCCATTTCTTTCATAATTATAATTCCTTGCAGAATAGAGAAGGTCAGACGGTTATGCAGGCAGCCTTTGTTCAAAAGAGGTTTCTATTAATAGTTTACGGGCACTTACTGTCTTAATGTCAAAGGACTGACGGTAAACACGTGTGTAAATACTAAATATACAACCGTCGAAGTCGTTGCAAACGGTCGATACCTATGAATTATTCATGAACTAGAAATTAGTCATATTCTTTTTTTTTTTTAATTTACAGCGATATATAAGAAAAGTTGCGGCCTCTTATTTTTTTATCTTTACGTTGTATCCTGCACATCGCAGAGTAGACAAAGGAAAACTGGGAAGATAGTGTTAAGACACTCTGTTTCCCATTAAGTCACTTCTGTTCCCCATTTTCTACCGAATTCGCTAATGATGATTGATAATGCAGGCTAATTTTTTAAACTTTACCCATACATGGTTATAAAACGTGAACGCACTGAAACAAATATTAAATTCTTATAAATATTTACAACTTAGTACTTGAGATAATTTATATGTTTGAAAATTTATATTTTAATTAGTTAAAGGCGTTAAATATACTGTGTAACGAATAGATGTAAGAAGACGTCAACGTTAGAATGTTAGAAAATGTCAAGACAATGTAATGAAAACCAACAATAGGCAATTAAATTTCATGTATAAGCGTAGTTCTTCCTATTTAAATAAGGTAGGTTAGGATAAATAAGCATAACTATTTGTATTCTTACAAAGTATTACTTTATACTACAAGTAATCATGAAATATTGTAAATTTGGTGTTAAGACCAGTCGGGGCCACCACCTCGCGACAGGTTATGGGTTTGTTTCCCACTCAACGAAATGAAATATTTTCAGTTCCTCACTCTAGTAACTAGGTAAAGCGCGGCATTGAATTTCACCACTTAACACATAATATCACCAGGATTTGGCGACAAGTGAGGAACTAAAATTTATTAACAGTATGCCCCCAGGTCTGTCTACCCTAACAAGTGTAAAGTGTAAAGCTATTATAAAATATATATAAAGCGGACGCGCGCAGCTTCGCCTGCTTATTTGCACCCTTAGGGATGAATTCTAAAAAACCACGAAATACACGTTCAATGAAATATTTCTAAGAGCCTGTATTTCAATTTTTATAAAAATCGGTTGCGATTTAAAGATTTTTCCATACAAAATTTTAACCCCATATTTACACCCCTAGGGGATGAATTAAAATAAACCACGAAACATATGTTCAATGATATATTTTGAAGAGGCTAAATTTCAAATTTTATAAAAATTGGTGGCGGTTTAAAGATTTTTCCATACAAACTTTCAACCCCTTATTTGCACCCTTAGGGGAAGAATTCTCGAAAACCATGAAACATATGTTCAATTAAATACTTTTAAGAGTCTGAATTTCAAATTTTATAAAAATTGGTGCCGATTTATAAAAAATCTATACAAACTTTCAACGCCTGATTTGCGCCCTTAGGGGGAGAATTCTAGAAAACGATGAGACACGTTTTCAATTAAATACTTTTAAAAATCTAAATTTCAAATTTTATAAAAATCGGTGCAGATTAAATTTTTTTCCATACAAACTTTCAACCCCTATTTCACCACTTTAGGGTAAAAATTTTTCAAAATCCCTTCTTAGTGGATATCCAGATTACGAAAGTAAACATCTGTCCAAATTTGACGTTTCTACGCACAGCAGTTACGGCTGTGCGTGCGTCTTACCTCAGTCAGTGAGGACAAGTCCTTTTATATATATAGATAGATTATCTTACGCAACGCTACTCTTGGGTTACATGTGACAACTGGGCTCAAACTGTAACTATTACCAGTACCATGCAACGAAAGATCTCAATTGTGAAATAATAATGGTATGATAAATGTATTATTTTCTAAGTATCAATTATATATACAAAATCCATTAAGTTCGGGGTAGTTGTAAGAAAATATACATAAATGTTTATTCGTAAAATAAAAGTAATATATGTAGGTATTGCATAAGATTAAAAACGTTTACAGCATGAAGTAGATAATAATTTGAAAATGATGCAACTCCATGTCGTTAATCCGGAAAAGAGAGCGGTAAGAGAGTTAAGAGGAGAACTTGGTTGACCTTCGAAAATACAGTATCAAAGTTACTGGAGGAAGGTCACGTCAAAAGCATGTCGACCCCCCTTGAGGGCACGTATGATGAGGTTGATGACAGTGGACTATGCGAAACAGATGTGTAGAGACCATAGCGTTTGAATTATCCTATAAGGCTTCTGCTTTTTCCTTTTGAGGAAGAGGACTCTAACAGTTGTCCTCAAAATGAACTCTGTTGGCTAATGGCTTAGCAAAGTTAGGTATAATATTATGAGATTAAGTTATACCTTCACAATAAATAAATTCTCATCACATGCCGCCGCCGCGCCGGTATTATGCAATATACGGACTATATTGACAATAAATAATCCGATATTGCAGAAGTTTTATAGGTTACCTAGTATTGCATTAACTTATACATGTGCTATGTAGGGACTTATAGTATAAAATGTTGTATACAGATGCCGAGTCGGTAAATTTTTCATCATTCTACATTTTGCAGAAAAGTTGAAAACGAAACGTAGTGAAGAACTCACGTTTTTCCATTAGGTCCATTTAGAACATTCTGATCCTGGTTTTCATTTGGATTCCGGCTTTTTCGAGCCTACTTTGTGTATCATCGGAGCAGGGAAAACATTTCTAAACATAATAATTATTAATCCAAAATTAACTAAAGCCCATAGAGAGCGGTTGTGAAACTAAATATTTATAATAAATATATATATTAAATAATTATCTTAAGGAAACTTGTATAAGTCTAAACAGTATTTAAAAGGTAGTACCTAAGTTATAAATAAACAATTTGCAAAATTCGAAAAAATATAAGCAGTTTAATTAAGTAATAATCATATAATACGCAAAAAATTTACATTTCCCAAGTAGTTTCCAATCGGATGATCTAATAACTTTTTTCTTCCATTTATTACCCTTTTAACTAAAAAAAAACTATCTTCAAAGAAAAAATGTTGTTTCTATTTGTGGCAAACGCTGAACTGACCTTCTCCAGGCTTAAGATGCCCTGACAAGATATAGAAAGTGTAGAGATCTTTCTCTGGAGGTTCGCCAAACATACTTGTCGTATGATATATGCCTATATCGATTTTTGTTTCGGCCTTCTGCGTTGTGCATGACTTAATTTAGATGGACGTTGACGTATCTAAATATAATACATATTTTATTAAGGTTTTTTATATCGCAAGCTAATTTCCTATATTTAACATCTTTACCATAAAAAAAATGTTTGGAAGTGCTAAAACAAAACTAATACAATTAGAGACTATTTACATGAATAATAAAATTTGGTGTAATATTGTTTTTATTTTCACAAGTTCATGAATTAAATTGTAATGACGTTAAATATTAAGTTAGAACCACTCATGTAAATACCACAATTTGTTTTGAACTCATGTGTAAGATGTATCTGGGAATAATATTCGTTGTGGGATCTGGATGATGATTTTTATAAATAATTATATTTATTTAATTAAATGTTAATAGTTAATTAATTAATTAAACTAAAAATGACGATTTACGAACGATAATTTTTTTATTGCAATGCTTTATATTTGTATTATTTTATATCATCTTAAACAATCTTTAAGGAAAACAATATTCCTTAAGGAAAATTACAATATAGATCCATCAGAAGCCTTACAAGATAATTGTCTCCGGCGAAGTGATTCACATGTTTTGATAGGTATACATATTTATACAACTAATTATAACGATAAAGAGCAATCGACAATTTAATCAAATAGACTACAATATAACGACACCATATAAAAGAAACATAATTTCTAAAAGTACGATATTTTAATGAACCTTGGATTTATAATATTTGCAAAGATATCTTTCCGAGTTAAATAAAGCAATTCTAACGTTGTTCCTTGTTTACCTTTTAAGTTATTTCAGTTATAAGAGTATGTAGAAATATGATATAGTGATGAACAAAGGTGTTATTTATGTATGTCAACATTCAATTGTGAATTCGCGGAGTTTTCCTAAAACGATTTAAAGTGTTGCAGAAAATATTTAATTACAAAATTTTTAAAAACAACAATAAATGTAGTCTGTTTTTTAGCATTACGCTGAATCTTGCATAAACAGGCAGAGGGGTCCTAGTGTTAAGACACTCTGTACCCCACTTTCTGGCGACATTCGAGACATTGCGCATTGAGTGGCGAAATTCAACGCTTCGCTTTTCCTTGTTACCAAAGCGAGAAAGATGAAAATACTAATGAATAACTATTCATTTCGCCGAGTATGAATTGAACCAATAACCGTCGCGTTATTACTATATAAATTAAATAAATAAAAATTAAATTAATACACATATATTGCAAATACAAGAGTTCAGCATAGCTCTATACGCCAAGTCGGCGTGCGTAACAAACGCCAATCAGAGAAAACAAGCTATTTACAGCCAGACCTTGGAATAGCTTCATACACTATGACATTGGGCAAGGTCATCACTTATCTCTGCGATCTGAGCCAATTAAGTGTACACTTGATTTCAAGTGTGCACTTACAGGCTATCTAGTGTGGATAGGAAGGGTAAGCAACATCAGCTTCACGCTGTATTCCGTGCACAGCAGGGTAGGCAGAGGGTGGCAGAGGAAAGCACCTAGTGTTAAGACACTCTTTTCCCCACTTTCCACCGAATTCTGGAAGCATTACGCGAAAGTTTGGTCGAGTGAAATTAATTGAAACTTGAAATCAAACCCAAAACGTCACGTTTACAGTCACCCGCTTGTGCCACTACACCACGACAGCCTCTCCTCTCTTAATATCTTTAATAGGTCAAGAAAATTTCACAGCCAGTCAGCTGTGTCAACATTTCTCGACAACAAATGCTTTTTCTGTTTAATTAACAAACATACATTTTTTATAATATTAAAAAGTTATCAGTTTTATACCTGATTTGTACTGAATTACTTAAAAGAACCTACTATTAAGCTTAAATATGCAAAAAAAATCATAATTAACGATGACGATGATTATATAATGTCAGATTTTTTCCTTAACACAAATTGAACTGTTTATCTAATTGTAAAAACGTATAATATATAACAATTATTTGCGTTATCTAATAAATAGATAAGATTATTAAAAAATATATAATATATTTTAATAGTCCAGTCATAATTATATCTTTTTAGTAGATGTGAATACCAGAAACGTAAGTAAGATGGACTGACATGGATGGTCTTTAGTAGTAAGTATTCTTTGTGATAAGAAATTATGATAACGATTGCTGCATTGCAACCGGTGCTATATTTTTTTTAAAAGATAAGAAACATTTGAATTATCTTTACAATATGAAATGTTTATTTATTTTGTTTATTTACAAGGACATTTATAGCGTTTTCCTTGTTAGTTTATTATTAAACTTATTAAAGAGATGGAATAAGACCTAAATAGAAATACGTTTAATATTAAAAGATATATGTGTTTACAAGAATGTTGTAATTGTAACCTCGCGTGCAGTACGGTCAACAAGTCGCGGCGGCCCTGAAACCAGCATGGGTTTCATGAACTTACGCACGTAATTCACTCAGGAAGAAAATATTCAATAATTACAAAAAAACATAAAATAAATTCCATATTAAGTAAGAAAAATCCTAAACTTAAATCTGCGCAGCCGTCTACACCTAACCTCAGAGCGGCCACGATTTGCCGACCGTACTATACTACGCTACATCGAGATAACGGGTCAACGATCTCATTAAAATGCGCCCTTAGCAGCCTAGTCTAGGTCTGAATAATAATGAAATGAATCGGACCCATCTCGTACCGGCGTCTAACCGGTATAGATTAAAAATAGAAACGCACCGCGACATACCATATAGATATAGATAGGTATGGCAGTAGATATAGATAGGAATGGCAATAGATATAGATAGGAATGGCAATAGAAAATCTAGTTAACGTTTCCATATTGCGCGAAACAAATACGCCTTCGCGAAGTGTAATTTTTATTTTCGATACGAGTACATGGTTGAGATATCCTTGACACATTTTCGTATATGCCTAACGAAAATAATACATATTTTCTGATTTCTGTATATCGATGTATTTAGATCAACACTAGCCTTACTTTACTTGAGGTTTCGAGAGGTCATAATAAGAGTAATAGTAATAAAAAAATAGGCTATAACATTTCTAGGCAAATGGATTTTCCGACACAAAAAAATCTTTCAATTCGGACCAATAGTTCCTAAATCAAACCAACCAAACAATAAAATAAATTATGAATACTACATCGAATACGTGTAGTAATTGTACCCAAATGTTTATGTGATCCAAAATTTAAAAAGACAAAGTCTTAAAAAAACAGGTTATAGTTATGAATTCATACGCAGAAAAGATTTATATCGTTACAAAGCTTATTTTCGTGCTTCATATTTGGCCAAGTCTCAGTTTATAGCATCGATATCGATACCGCTGTTACGATAAACAAATAAATATTAAAAACGAATTAAACGGAAACTTATCATGGAATGTCTCTTATATTTAAGAATAAAAATTATACTTTGTTTCAAAGTTTTTAGATATAAGTAAGTTCTTATATATGATAAAAAGTATTAAATTTCTAATCACAGTTAAAAAAAATCAAGACCATCGATCGGTCGAAAACCTTACCTATTTACAGTCTTGTTGCTAATGTTAAATAAACTAGGTTTTCTAAAATTTCGCTCCAACGCATGCCAAATAGTTTTGGCATGATTAACAAACCCAACTAATAACGTCGATAGTAAATGATTTATGATGAAAACATGTATTGGAGCTCCGATTGTGCTTGTAGTGAATGTCAGTAGTAGATCCATTTTACGACCGTATCTAATTTTGTTTACAGAAATAGTTTGTATTTCTTTAGATTAAAATACAATAAAATAAAAGTTTTTTTTTTTTAAATTTTGGTTGATTATAATTTTTCATCTTGTATTTTTTTTTATCTATATACAACAAACACCAATAGATTTTCGGTAGAGATGAATGTGACCATTAAATTTATTACTAGTACCATGACAGTTGGTCAATAAAAGTATAAAAAAAAATTATCTAAATTATTTAAGAACGTATAACAGTATTAATTTATTTGATAAGTGTGTTGACATTCATGTTTTACAAAAAAATCACATCAATCATCTGCAAAATGTTCAAAGATTGATATTATTAGGGCTTATTGGAATACCACATTTGAATCGTACATATTTAAAATTAATTATTGTTTAATTTCCATTATCATTACTTCTAGAGCCTATTTCTAAGCTGTTAAATCTTTATGTTTACACTAGCTGACCTGGGGACCCATGTGTGTGTCTCATGTCTTTTTCTTCTTCCTCCTGGCATTAATCCCGGCTATTGCCAGGATCTGCCTTCCTACTCAACCTACTCCACTTTGCACGATCTTTTGCGTCCTCGGTGGTTAGACCATTGTCTCTCATGTCCTGNTCCTCGGTGGTTAGACCATTGGCTCTCATGTCCTGCATCACGACATCCAACCAGCGCTTCCTTGGGCGTCCGGGAGGTCGCGCCCCAGGAACTGGCATAGCAAGGCACTTGCGTCCGACATAGTTCTTAGGCCGGCGCATAACGTGGCCAAACCATCTCAATAAAATGTCTCAAGTTTTTTAAGGTAAGGTTATTATTTGTCATAGTGTAACCTTTTTTAGCCTAAGCTTTCTCAAATTATATAAAAATTGACTGTACAACACAAAATAAATTTTCCAATTAGAATCTTGTTCCTGTGACATTCAACCAAAGAAACTTCAACTTTATAATGTTAGTATATAGATTGGTATAGACAAAAAATATATGTGGGATTAAAAAAACGCAAAACTACATATGCGGTTAACAGAGCCCTACTGTGAAATGATTGTACCATGTAATAAAATGTATGTAGCTTTATTATTATTATTATTAGCATAATATTAAAATACCGCACCCGAATCATTTCTTTTAACATCTCCTACATTCAAGGGTTTCTGGTAGAGATCTCTATTAGAGAGAAGTTATCCATTGTACACATTTTTTCTGTAGTTATAAGTTTTCTGTACTTTCTTTCTTGTGTGGTACATAAATAAATGAAAAAAAAAAAAATAAAAAAAATAAAAGCTTTCATTACTTAGCATTTGCAAATTATACTGTTTAATAAACAATGATAAGCAACTACCTATTGAAGCTACTATTTATATGGGATAATTATGTATCTGTACTATAATAAGATAAACGGTACCTGAATGTTTACAGACAATTCAGTTGAATAGACATAGTTGTTTGATGCACATTGTTCATAGCATGAATCTAGTAATTAAATAATTATTGGTATTAGGTAATTGACGGTACTTATCTAAATTATGCTTTTCAACTTTAAATATATATTATAGTATCTATATAACCATTACACATTTATTTAGCAAACTGATAAGAAATGCTTGTTGGATGTCTAACCAATGTCTACAAATTTATATTTTGCTGAAAGTAATGTAAAAAATATGAAATATTGATTTTTCAATAATCTATACTAATATAATAAAGCTGAAGAGTTTGTTTGTTTGTTTGTTTGAACGCTAAGATCTCTGGATCTACTGGTACGATTTACTTTGTTTTTGTTTTGTATGTAAGCTGCATTCTTCAGAAGTGCTATAGGCTATATAACATAACATTACACATATATACTTATATATTAAAATACTTATTTCTAATTTGACATGCAATTTATTCTGCCATGTTAATAACAACCGTCGTTGCTACGCGACCGTTACCGCGACTTTTTGATATTCATCCTTATGAAAATAAATATAATAGTCAATTTAAGCATTTTATCTAGATTGAAATTGTAGTTTACTGCATTACATTCTAATAAATAATTAAAGAGATGTCACTGATTCGGAATGACCTAACACCGTCGGGCGACATAGTATGACCGACGCGAAAGCGCAGATGATGTTCACGGTTTTATAAATTTTCATACATTTTCGAACTATTGTTAATTTTATGTAATTATTTGCTGTTTATAATCAATTTAAACTACACTTTGGTTCTCTTCTTCTTTTCTTGGTGTAGTGTAAAGTTTGGTCCTGGGATTTTATTTGATATTGCTCACAAAAATTATACTATTTAATATAGTTTAGTTATTTAAAAATGTTTAGTTATTTCATAGAATCGATATCTATGTACGCAAGCACGGAAAACTTTAGGTTCTTTTTCTAATATAAAGAATATCTCTTAAGTTGCTTTTACTTCTTTCGTTGGTTCATTTCAATAACTCAGATATTTTTTCTAATAATATGTATCTACTTATTATTGTTTTTGATTATTTAAGCTTATATTTTCTTACTAATTCTGTTGAAAACTGAAAAAAATGAATGAATTTTCATAAATATATTTAATAAATATTGTTATATTTCAAGCATGCATAGCCACGTCCGGGTCCGCTAGTGAATAATAGATGACATTTTATATGCTTTACATATTTTATGGTAGTAAAAAAGGTAACATAATAAAATTGTAACTAATCTCAGTCTGTACATATAAGATATGGGAAAATCTATATACATGTAATATAACCTAAGATAATGATTTTTTTAAATTTTGCCCATTGTGGGTTTGTACATGCTAATATCAGAAGTGGATTAACCAACCTATTTAAATGCAGTTTTCGCAATTGTATTTTGGCTAGCTTTCCTTAATATATAGTGTGTTTTATTTAAATGGGTTCATAAATGAAAAAAGTTATATCATGTTATTAAAATATGAAATAAATTCTGAATAGTAAATAATAGTTCAAACGGGCGAAGCCACAAGCAGGCTGCTAGTATAAAATAACATTAATTTGTTGCCTGTCTTTATTTATTCTGTTGTTTATGAGATAAGGTGTACCATTAAATTTTATAATTGTTATACATAATCATTTTGACAATCAATTTTATAATTGTTATACAGAATCACATATAGAAGCCTTTGAAATGTGGGCATATAGACGGGTTCTCAGGATTTCTTGGATAGATAAAAAATCTAACGACGAAGTACTATGCCAAGTTCACCAAAAACGTAAGCTTTTGCAAACCGTTAAACAGCGTAAAGTTGCATATTGAGGGCATGTATGTAGACATGATCGATACAAACTTCTGCAAACCATAATAATGGGAAAAGTTTCTGGGAAAAGGAAAACCGGCGGTAGAAGAAAGTCATGGCTAAGGAACATCAAAGAATGGACTGGAATTAAAAACGCCGTAGATTTAATTCATTTGGCTAGGGACAGGACCAAGTATGCGAAGTTGACTGCCAACCTTCACTAGTTGGAGAGGCACATTAAGAAGAACAAGAAGAATAATCATTTTGCTCTAGATGCAGTCCAATAAAATAGGTTGTCATGGTGCAGCATTAACTTCCACCCCTTATTATGCAATGCCTCAAAAATCTTAGTAAAGTCTTAATAATAGATTAAGATTTCCTCTGCCTTTCCTATTATAAGCATAAATAAAAAACCAACAATCACCTGATGTTTTGGAATCTTAGAACAAACTCGTCTTGAATTAGCTGCACCTGATGGTGGTGGCGGTGGTGGTATACCAACACCCTTTGATGATTGAAGCCTAGTTTTAACAACTTCTAAAGGGCATGTCACCACTGCCCCTGCGGTACCCGCAACCCTAAAAATTTAAATCTATGATATTCATATTCTGTTCAATAAGTAATATACTAATATTTTGGTATAATGGAAATTGAAGACTGTTATAAGCACATTAAAATTAAATATATCATATATTAAGAAAGATTTAACCTAAACTAATAGTTTAAAAGAACATTCATAAACTGTTTCAAACATGTGTGCTTAAAGAATGTGGAGAGTATCTCAATACTTAATTAATATTTTGAATATGTTTTAATTTAAATAATTAATTAATAATTATTTATATTTATAATAAGTTAGTTTTAATGAGTTTACTTTAGTTAAACAATAAACTTTGCCTATTGGACTTTTTTATTTTAACTTGCACAAATTAAAAAACTATTTTTAACTTTAAAGCCGGTATACAAAAATAGATTTAATAAACAAAAAAATTGAGAGTGCGTCGTAAATACAAACAGCTTGTTGACCACACATGTGTTATTGCGACCAAACGAAATTATGCAAATACCGCAGTTGCGTAGAATACTATATGAGTATTTTAATTAATTGTAAACATCAACTTATACTCACCCTCCAGCCACAAGATGTATCGCTGTATCCCTTTGAGACATTTTAGCGCCAATGCAATAATTACATGACTGCAAATTGCTGGCTATAAATAAACAAATGCACTACCACCACATATAGCAACGTCTACACAGAATTTATTTATCAAGTATATGCACGGACTATGAATGTTAACAAATAACGTTTTTGAACTGAAATTTCTCAATTATGAAGTGTTTTAATTAAAGTATATTCAAGTTATTGTGTAAAATATTATTTTTCAAATAATTTAACACTTTAAATTAAAGTCAGTTCGGCTGCGACTTCACTTCGGTACGCGGTAGACGACGACAGACCGCGCATACAGTCTATAAACAACACTAGTAAAACGGGTTCACGACGTTCACGTGCACTATCACACGTTCACATCGTTCGTCTGACCGCGGTGAGACTTTATCCGATTGTAGTATCTATACATATTTACAAAAGGTCTATAAATAAATGAACGGGCTTCGAGCAAACAAGTACTAAAAACTACAATTAAGTAGTTAAAGAAATTGTATGTATGCAGAAAATTGTACATTATGCTTTGAATAAATGTTTTTTAAAATAATTTTTAGATGTATTTTTATATTAATTAAAAGAAGAATAGTTTAAGGTAACAACTTTATCTTAAATATTGTTTCTAAATTATTTTTTGAAATATTGTAACATATTTTATGTATATTTTTAATGTAGTAAGTTTTGTTCACTTGCTATTTCATTTTTCAATTTTATTTATTATTAAAATTATACAATAATCTTTAATCTTACCTGTGGTCAACGTCAAAATCTAAATTATTTAGGG
Organism: Heliconius nattereri; assembly: GCA_013403645.1. Lineage (NCBI taxonomy): Eukaryota > Metazoa > Arthropoda > Insecta > Lepidoptera > Nymphalidae > Heliconius > Heliconius nattereri. The sequence continues at coordinate 2,333,778 of JAAIXI010000227.1, read as the reverse complement.
ATGTCTTGTAAGAAAATAAGCTAATAAGATTAATTGGACTAGTCTAAAATCGATTGAAGTAATACTGAATCAATTTTACACTATGGTATTTAAGCGTGAATTAACATTTATTGTATTAATTTCTAATAGCAGCAATACATATTTTATCTGCTATTTTTCTGTATTCAAAAAAATAATTAATACATATGCTAACTAATTATAAAAACAATATATTATTTTCTTACGTTTTTTTTAATATTCATGCTCGATTAGCTATTTTGTATGACATCTCACATCGATTTTTTAACTGTACATAACCTCTAAAGTTTAAAACTAATATACAAAAAGATTTTATTCTCTAACAATTGATGATATAATAATTAAAATGAAGAAAGAATTGTATCTAGAAACATTTACTTCAGTGATAGAACATGAGGATACATTGATATTAAAAATTTCTTTAGAATCACTTATAACTTATTATGTATATAAATATTGTAATCCTGATGATTTAAAACTTTATTTCGTTTATTCAGAGGATAATTCTAGGAAAACATTACTAGATCTGAAAGTTGAATCGATTAGTTTTATAGAGAATAATGATATTCCTTGGCAAGTAACATCATGTCTGTACCCAGTAGCGCTGTTTGGTGATACAATTATAACCGGCTTATGTGCAGTATCACGTCATATATGTAAATTGCAAAAATCTTCAAGGACCGCACAAGAATATGAGGATGGTTTACTTAGTTTTAGAAAAGGCTGTCTACAGGCTCCAAATGAAGTGTCCATTTGGACAAAATTTTGTGAAGTAGATTTAATAAAGACCGTGAAGCAATTACTGGACGGAGAACATATTGAGAAGATACCAGAGAGTTTGATCAGATTTGAAAATCATTTAAATAAACCAGTCAAAATACATAATGTCTTTAAAATTGCCAGGGAAATGAAAAAAGAAACTAATTTGAAAGAACACAAAGAAAATGTACAAATTTCTCAAGAAGCTAAAGATGATAAGCCGAAAGATGAAAGAATAAGTAAACAAAGAAAATGGAAATCAAGAATTAAAGAGCATGAAATAAATTCTTCTAAAAAAATTGAAGATCTTGACTTAACTCATCAATTTGCTGAAGGGCCCTTTTTAACACTTGCAGACCTAGTTCTATTACCTTCATATCATATAGTTATACATATAATTAGAGAGGATGTTTTTAAGTCACTATTCCCATTAACTTACAAGTGGTTTATGAATGTAAACAATATTCCAGAAATTGATGCTATCAATAAAATATTAGAAACTATTCAGTCAGACACCGTGTTATTAGAAAATTTGGATTTGCCAAAAGTAGAAGATGTTAGTTTATATAAATCAGATCCCAAAAGACATAATCCCAAGAAAAGATTGTTTACGAAACCTGAAGACATAGAGAGAGCATTAGAAGTTTTAAAAAAAGGCATGGAGCTTAATGTAAGTAGTTTAGAATTTGATATAAATGTTGATTGGGATTTAATTCCTGATGGAGCAAATCCTGCTGCTGGTCACTTACCTGACGACAGAGTTGTTAGAAAATCTCAACAATTAGAAAATTTATGTCAGGCAGTTTTAGCAATAGCAAAGGAAGGAAATTACATAGTCGATTTTTGCAGTGGCAGTGGTCATTTAGGTATACTTATTGCCTATCTATTACCAGAGTGCACAGTTATATTACTAGAAAACAAAGAGCAATCTTTATTAAGAGCTAGAGAGAGAGTGCATAAAATGGGATTAAAGAATGTTTATTTTTTTCAATGCAATTTAGATTTCTTTATAGGAAAATTTGACATTGGAATTGCTTTACATGCCTGTGGTATTGCAAGCGACTTGGTTTTAGATAAATGTTTAATAGCTAAAGCTAAATTTGTCTTATGTCCTTGCTGTTATGGATCTCTTCATGCTACAGACAGACTTGTCTATCCAAGAAGTTCTACATTTAGATGTATGTCCGTAGATCAATACTTGTGTATTGGTCATGCTGCCGACCAAACTCATAAAGAACATCCCTTAACTGTTAGAGGTGAAAGATGTATGGCCATAATTGACTCGGATAGAGCAAGATTAGCTGAAGAATTTGGCTATAAAGTAACACTATCAAGGTTAAAACCGTTATCATGTACTGACAAAAATAATTTACTTATTGGTGTACCAGCTTAAAATAAAAGATATATTTTTATGAAACTTTTTATTAAAAAATATAATTATATAATTTTGAACTTGAAGGTATTTTATTTTAACAATAATAATAATAAAAGTTCTGACTATAATAAAACACTTTGGCTCATATAACAACCAAGAAATAATATAAAAATAACAATATAAATTGAGCACTATAATATGGCAAATTAGCATTTAGAAGAATATACATTAGAAGACTATATCTTTTATTAAAAATAATAAAATAGCTTATCTAGATTTAGTAGAAATGTATAATTCTTCAGTTTCTTAGTTTAGTTATTTAAACTAAATCTGAATATTGTGATGATAACTATGTATATTCTTCAGATAAAATTATACAATAATTTAACAAAATTATTCACAGCGAGCATACACTAATGCAGAGCGGCAAGGAATATAAACCTATAAAAGAAATAGATTAATTAACCCAAGATAATAAATTTTTTTTTATAGACCACATTGGCACAGTGAGGCCATCTTACTGTAAATGAAATGATTGGGTTTGATCAGCACTCTGATTTTGTTCAGCTTCACACTGTATCCCACCTATAGCAGGGTAGGCAGAGGTAGCCTAGTGTTAAGACACTCCGCTCCCCACTTTCGCTCCCGCTCCCCGCTTTCTGCTCGAATACTGAAGGCATTGCGTGTTGAGTGGCGGAACTCAAAATCACGATTTCATTTACTTGCTTTGCTTATACCTCCTTATCCAGGAGGAAGGAAATGAAAAAAAAGAAAATGAAGATATTGAATATTTCATTCCCCCAAGTGTGAATCGAACTCAACCATCGCGTTTACAGTCATACGCATAATTTTAAAAGAATAAAAATTCTTATAATACCTGCACAGAGTCATTTCGGTTTCCCCATGGCATACTTTGAGTGTGATGGAATTCACCATCTGGCTCGACTCTTCCAAAGCCACCATACCTCTTACTATCCGAACATAGCACAGCCTGAAACATTATATTGGAATTAATATTTTTATATTTAATAGATTGAACGCAGCGTTTAGCGCCGTCACTCAACATAGTATTTCTTGAAAATGTTATGATAATAAAACTGCAAAATAAAAAAATAAATATTTGTGGCACTTATCAATTGAATAAATTTTACATAATGATAACTTACGACGATCCTAGGGACCGAATTGACAATTTTCAAAAACAATAATAGCTGATAGAAGACAAAGCGCGGTGTTCCGTTGCTTAAAAATGCGCGGTGAGCAAAGTTTCTAAATACTGGATTCCCTTTGCTTTCACCATTATATTTTAAATACTACACAATTAAGTGTCTGTATAGAGTGAATCCGCGTGAAGCTGAAGTAAAATAGTGAAATAACAATTACAGAACGATTGACGAATCGTGGCCAACTTGAGGTTAGACTTTCTGAATCTTTGTGCATTGTTCATTCGGGAAGAAAATTATCAAAAGTATGAAAAATCCTAGAATCAAATATGTGCAGCCTTCCACAGCAACTTTATGGCCGCAATCTCGCTGTACATAGGTACCTGATATTTTCCAGCGACATCTACACCCACTCTGTAGTCGGTGAAGCTTTGATACGGATGGAAGTTAAACACGAAGAGAAGACCAGCACGTTCAAAAGCTACAACTTTATCACCTTCGTGTTTACATGATACATATGCCTGGAAATAATATTTTTTAAAATTATATATCTCTAATTACAAGGCCTTCGTGGAGCGTAAGCGAAGCGGTGGATTCGATTCTTAATCGGGCAAATAATCGGTGATTCTTAATATTTTCGCTCGGCAACAAAACAATCGACACACACTGTTATGAAAATTGAGCGGAAAGTGGTAATGGAGTGATTTGACAGTAGGTGCCAGCCACCCTGCTATTATATACTATAAATTAGTATGTATAAAATTAACTTAACATTTATGTAATACATAAATTAAGTGTAAGTGGGAAAAGATAAATGGAGTGAACTTACATTAAATTTTCTTTATTAACCTCTTAAATTTTAATTAAAAAAACTGACTTAAAAAAAGCACTTACAGGATTAGACCTTAACCACCCATACTTGTCTTCGAGCGCGTTCATATCTTTATCGAACCGATTAAGATATTTGTATTTTAAGAGCTCATCATCAACAAGGTGCCATTGTCGTCGTGCGTAGTGGTAAGAAGAGTTATTGCCAGCTCGTGGGAAATCAAGCCATTCGGGGTGACCGAACTCGTTACCTGTATAAAATTTAATTTCTGTTAATAAACCTTTTTGAAGTAAAACTTTTCTACACTTGATTTGGGGAATAAGCTGGAGAACGCGTGACGAGGGCGTTGCGAAAAGTGGGATCAGGAACGTAAGTTTAGAGGGAAATATAAGTTAGTGAAGATAGGGAGAAACAATTTTAAGAGAGATAGAGTTTCGTATATTATTGTCGCGGAAAGAAGAAAGAAGGCTAGTGCACATTATCTTTCTCTCATAGCCAAATAAATTAAATCTCAAAAACAAGAAAAAGGAATCAAATACAAATGGAGCTCAAGAAGATTTACTTAGACATGTGGTTTACAGCACTTACTACTTAAGTTTAACGCTGTATACCGTATGTAGCAAAGTAGCGAAGTGGCGAAAATTTTAGGCACTATAAAGTATTAGGGTCCTTACCGAACGGCCAGCCATGGCATATACTGTCAGACGTTGCCTTACATCACGATATTTTATTATTCACTTCACAAGTAAAAAAGAAAAAATATATAATACCTATAAAATTCAAATAGGCCTCTCCACCCAAAGCGTGTGTGATAAGCCTTATCATACAATGCAAAGCCAGCCCCCGCTCTATGACCGGGCTTGGGTCGCTCAGCGTGCTCATGTGCGTGTACATCGCGGCGTCCATCAGCCAGAATGCTATTGTTTTATCACCTACCAGCGCCTGTTTGGACATAATAAGATTATGGTTTTATTGTCTTTGCAGTTTAAAACTGCAAAAAAATTCAGATTTGTTAAGTCGAGAAAGGTGTCCAAAATTATGAAATTCGTGTAGCGTAATTTATGATGGGTCCTACTTTTAATGGTAGTAAAATGAAAATTCATCTTTAACATTTGATACGTAAGGTAGTAGTAAAAAAAATAGCAATTTGTCCAAATGGCTAAAATTTCCAATTAGACAAAGGTATTTTATTCATATGTTAAGGCCTAACTGAAAGCTCAACGAATGCGGGATGGATTACCATTTGGTTAATTGAATTATTTTTTACGCTTCCTTGCTCCGATGAGAGGACAAAGCACTGTGTTTATCACTAATCAACATGAAATGTTTTATAATTCGGTCAGAAAATGAGGAACGAAGTGTCTTAAAGGTTTAAGTGGTATACAGCAAGATAAAAAATATATATATTTACTCATACCTCCAAGTAACAAAGGTCCGAGTTTAGTGGTTTATTATATCTCTGTGTTTAAAATACTTACATGAAAACATAAAGACCAAAAATGATAATAAATTACTTAGTAAATAAAAAAAATACCTGATCGTGACTTTCAGCATAAGCAACAGTTCCTTCCATCCACCGTCTGTTTGTTAATGTATGTACAATATGACCCATTTTCCAATCTTCATCACGTTCCTCTTTGAGCAGCTTAATCCACATATCAGGTATGGCCATCCCGAGACGGTAATCAAACCCGGTACCACCTTCACGTACAGGCCGACATGACGCTGGCATACCTGAGACATCCTGAATAAAATAATTAAATTTATTTGTTATATTTTATTAATTATTTGAATTATATCTTTTTACTTTCACGTTGTATCCCCTTGTCTAAAAAAAATAAATTTAAAAATCTGATACTAAAACAAATGAAAATTTTAAAAAATCCATTAGTTGTAATCAAGTAAAAAAAAGTATCTTAAATTTTAAATAACTTCGACATCGCCTATGAACATATTATACATATAACTAAATCTTTTTTTCACTAATGCGACAGAAAGGCTTTTTAAAAATTATTTATTTAATTTTATAAACAACCTTTCTGTTTTAAAGCAAGTTGAAGACAGAGAATCTTTATTAAAATTTTATATGCTTATGTAACTGACGTTTAGTATTATTTTTATACTAAAATTAATTTATAGGTTGAGGGCTAAACTGAGGTCGTTGTGGCGCAGCGGCACAAGGCTGTGACTGTATCGCGACGGTCGTGGGTTTGATCACTCAACACGCATTGCCTCGAAAAATTCGGCGGAAAGTGGAAACCGGAGTGTCTTAACTCCCTATGCACAGTGAAGCTGATTTGTTTTTTAATTTGATGACTAAAAAAAATATAATACCTCTGCAATAGTAATAGCTTTGCCATCAATGGAATGAATTAGTTCGTTTGCGAGCATCAAATATATGAGTGCTTCAGTATCGACGTTCAAGCCGTAATATTCATCGTAGTGACCAGAAAACCCTTCTCCGATACCACGACTGTGGTACAACATGGAAGTTACACCGTCAAACCTATAAAATTAAATAAAACATTTAGAATTGAAAAGAAATTAAGAAACAAATTAAGAAAAAATAAGCTTTTGTTTAGTTTTGTTGTCGCTGTATGCACGCATATAGCAAGGAAGGTAGAGGATATCTAGTGTTAAGATACTCTATTTTAAAGAGACCCTGCTGAACGCCACACTTTATCTTGTTATCGGAGTTAGGGAATGAAAATACTTTATTCTATATGCGTAGGAATCGAACCTACAACCGTCATTTTTACAGGCAGACGCTGCGCCACGATTGACGGTATGTGACAAAAATATAGATATCTTAAATTAAAGTAGTTTTTATTGAAATTTTACCTGAATCCATCGAATTGATATTCTTCTTGATACCATCGTAGATTGGATAATAAAAATCTTAGGACCTCAACTCTAAAAAAAAATATATTTAGAATTATGTTTGAAATAGTTAATTTTAATTAATATATCTTTTAAATTTACATACTATGCAAAAACATATAGATATAATGCCTTACTCAGAATAATTAAAGAGTCTGCTGTCCCACAGTGTGTGAGTCCCTCTAGCACCGTCATGGAAGTAGCAAGCGTTAGTACCATCAAATTCGTTTAAACCATCCAAAGTGTTCTTGGAGGCGTGGGAGTGGACCACGTCGAGCAACACATATATGCCTAACTCGTGGGCTCTGTCAATTAGCTGTTTTAGTTCACAGGGTGTTCCGTAACGGCTGGAAAAAAATCATCAGTCGTTGTGAATTTAGGTTTTTTGAACTTTTGCGCATGGTTCACTCAGGAACGAAATAATCTAAGTAAAAAATACCTAAAGGAACATTGCAGGGTAAACAATACTTAAAATTGAAAAAGGCTGTACATTTTCTTGGAATGTTTCTAGTTATAAAAAAATATTGTATTAATGACTTCTATAAATCATATCAAATAATACCTGCTAGCCGCAAAGAAACTAGTGACTTGATATCCAAAGGAAGCGTAGTAGGCGTGTTCCATAATAGCCATCAATTGTATTGCATTGTAGCCTAAAAATAGAAAAAAATGCTCTGTTATAATAATTTATAAGTATTGAGAATTGAAACTATAGTTCTTGGATGTCATAAAAACATTCTAGTCTAGTGAATTAGAATGTACCAAAAAATATTTTATTTATTAAATAAATAGACTTTACAATGTTTCTGCGATATGGCTGTGACTTTTCTAGTGAGTATGAAATTATTAGCATGTTTATAATAAATGTGGGGCTGTTAAAACGCAGTAGAACTAAGTATGTAAAGCCGATGTTTGTCGTTTCAATACCCACTTAGGGGAATGATTACATTAAAATTATCGTTTCACCACTCAAGACGCAATGTGTCAAAAATTTCGTAGGAAAATTGTGCACAAACTGTATACTAGGTCTCCTCTGCCTACCCTACTATGCGGAAAAAAGCATGAAGCTTCTCTTTTTTGACGTTAATGATAAACAAATAAGAAGAAACCCATCCTTTATATAAATGTAATCATGGAAATACATACCTAAGTCTTTAATTCTAGGTAGCACATTGTCTTTGAACTCCAAATAATTGCCAACTCTGCCTTCGTTGGTGGCGATGCCCACGTGACATTCATATATACGTAAAGACGCGGGTCTGCTCACTTTTTTATGCTTAAATTGGTAAGGCTGTTGAAAATAATAATTGATTGATATAAATAAAACTCCAAAATTATATGATTATTTGCAAAAAAAAAACTAATTTATGAATGCAATTTAGTATCTGTCTATCTTTTCAACTAGCTATACTAATATAGGAAACGAATAAGGCAATATAGATGGCGAGGAAAACATAAAGTGTTATTATAGGAATAAAAAGTAATCTTAGTTCCGATTATATTTAAGTTCTCTTTAATTAATGGTAAAGTAAATAATTGTACGTACTACGTAGTACTAAGTAATTCGTACTTATATTATTGGAAGTAAATAATTAATTTTGAAACATTTTTGATAACTTACTAACCTGGTCTGGATTATAAATAAATTGTTGATATGTAAAGCCTTCAAACGGCTTCACATAGCTAGCCCACGGCGATACTCTGTACAGATGGTCGTTCACGATCAACTGAACGCGACTTCCATGCTTAATGGGGGAAGAACCATCTGGATTCTCAGGAATATGTAATTCCCATTTTCCAAACTCTAGCTTCCTAAATGGATGGCTTTTGGGATTCCAGCCATCTGGAAATTATAATGTGTTTAAATTGTAGTTTCAATGTAAAATTGCGAATAGTTGGCGCTAATTTAAATGTTGAATAATCCAGTGTAATATTCTAACTTTACTATTTTAGCTTCAGTCAATTACCAACTATGTAAGTTAAGTTTACTAAATAGTACGAAACGTTTCGTTACTTACGAAATTGATAATTTTTATATATATAACATCAATTTAATAAACCATAATTTATATCTTTTCGGATTGTATTTGATTCTGTGCAGAAATAAACTGAATTAAAATTATATTCAAAATATCTTACTGAAATCTCCTTGTAAATGTATTGAATGCGCTCCAGGAGCCCACTCGCGCCACACCACTGAGCCATCAGCACCAAACTGAGGTCCAAAGTAACGGTATCCTGTCGTAAAAGCCTCCACCCCGCCCTCCCATGATTGAATTTTGTCCCATAAATCTTTAAAACAGCCATAACTAAAAACGCAAATTATAATATATTAAACGTACCATATATGGTTATATGCGCAGTTAGTTTAGAATTTTTCCGCGTAAGATTTTTTATTAATAAGAGAAAAAAATAGAAATAAGGCATATATCTCAAAAAACCTAATACCCCCTTTTTATAATAATCTAATTCGTGTGGAACATATTTTTTTTAGCCTCACGCTGCATCCCGCACGTAGCAGGGTGGACAGAGAGAACTTGGAAGTTCACTCCATTCCAACTTAGACCCTTCCGTTCACTTTCCACCGAATTCTTGAGGCATTAAGTGTTGAGTGGCGGAACTTAATGCCGCGCTTTTGACTTTTTGACCAAAGCAAAAGTAAATAAATGAAAATATGAAATATTTCATTTTCCTCGAGTGGGAATTGAATCCACAACCTCTCGCGTTTACAGTGACACTCTTGTGGCACTGCGCCACAGCTGGCCTCCATGAAAATATTTTCTGTATTTCTTATATCAGTTATTACGAAAATTATAACGAATACTAATAAAAATAAATTAATCTTTATCGCTGGTACGACACATACATTTATGTATGTATAGATACAAGATGATTATCATGCAACTATGCGACAGATTTAACTGCTATGTATTTACCTATAGGCTATATCTCATTTAAATGTAAATATTGTACTTAGGTATTAGGTACAGTAATAAATACTATTACTTGTATAGTAGCACTGTAATGTTTAATATTGTGTATTTTTATATTACAACCAGCTTTTGGGTAGTAAAATTCATCTACAATTAAAATTCCTGTCAAAATCTCTTATTTTTGTTATTGTGTGTTGTTTTAACCCCTAAACTATAAGTTTCCTACCGTTTGTTTTGATTCAAATCACTTTAAGCCCAGTATATAGTATATACAACGACCTTTACTTTGACATTGGATTTGACATTCACGTGGTTGAAAAGCGCTTCATACGATATTAATAAAGTTTTATTTATAACATTTGAAAAAACGTGTCGCTAACAGTTATTATTATTTATTTAGATATACCTTTTTTAAAGTACAAAAATTTTGAACTTTAGTGAATATGAATTGCTGACAAATATTTATGTAACATTTAATTTGCAACCGGCAAATGCGTCGCTGCTAAAGCGCTTCAGCGCTTGATTGGCTAACGTAGTAAACACAAAACTTAACCTAACAAATTATTTCCTACGAAAGAATAAACTATTTATTCTAAAAAAGTATAAACAAAGATTAATTTTATAACTTTATAAAGTTTGTTGGACTCACCGTCGCCGAATTTCCCTTTCGTAAGGCTTCAAATACCCATCTCTTTCGAATAATTTCTTTAGATCGGGCACAGGCACATCCATAGGATCCATAGCGGAGTAATTGCCACCCATTATATCTTTGTAGGTATATAAAAATATAAACGAGTCTATGCGCACGCGCCACAAGTTACCGCGCGAACCGATAAATGGAGTTTGAATAGTAAAGTTATTTATTACTGCGAGATGGATATTACTTACTGATAGTGAGATGAGGGGTCATTTGTGTCAAAGAGCATTTATCGTTTTTACTTTGTACTTTATAAATTAAAAGTCAATTTAAAGTTACAATTTTTATTGACACTGTAAATTTCAAAAAGTAATGTTTTATTTGATCCTACATATTACATATAAACTTTCCTATATATTTTTATTCAAATGTACTATTATCTTTTCTTACTTTGTCAGGAATATAGGTTTATAATAATCCCTTAATTTGATATTATTAATTTATATAAAATATATATGTTAAAACTGAGATTTAAGCTAGTAAAGCCTACAAGATATTTATGTAATAATTTATAGTACCTAAGTAAATATGCACAAAGGAGCATGAAACTAAAAATGTATTAAATTAAGTAAATCATAAAACTATGAGTATTTACCACAAATTTATACTACAATTTTAATATGTATTGACTTTGCATGGTTTATATCAGGGTGAACAAAAACACACATATAAATAGGTCGGACTTTAATATTTTTTATAGGGTAAAACACTGGTTGCATAAAACCATTTAAGCAAAATGATATTGTCAGATTGAAAAGAACACCACTTTATTAATTCTTTCATTTCATGGCTCTGGCACCAAGGTTTTCAAAAGCCCATTGTCGAGATCTGCCTAAACATGCAGTGGTTCAAAAACACCACCAGAAAGTGGGGGAACAGTGTCTTAACACAAGCTTCCTTCTACCTACCTTGCTCTATGCATTATAGAGCATGAAACTGATTTATTTAAAAAGTCAACTAAAGTCTCCCACTTCTGCTGTTACTATTTTCCCTTACGTTAATTCTGTTACTAACAGCAATATGCCGGCCCACATCTATTTTATATCTTCCATCTCCATTAAATACACTTATAAGATATACAGCTTTATTCCCTTACTATTTTGACATTTACACTCATAATAATACTTTATTGCATGTTTACAACTGACATTGGAGTGCTAATCTTATATTTCACTCCTTTTTCATACAAAAAGGTTTTTGCCTATAATATGAAGTCATTATTGCAGTACTGAATATTTTCTTTTATGTTAATGGAATGTAATAATTATTTACTTTTTTTAGTCTTTATAAAATTCAACCTGTAAAAGAATAGAATCAGCTTCTTCTTCGTGTCAATGCTTGGAGAATTCAGATCATATTTTGCCAGCCATGTCAACTGTGTCATCGGTTGCCTCAATGTGATAAATGAATAGAATCAGCAATAAAATTTCAATAAATGGTGTATTAAATTCTTTATTATTATTATACACTAAATCTAGACATAAAATATAAATATCTAAACATTATTATAATTTAAAACTTAAATCACTTAAAAAATATCAGAGCCTGTTTGTTTGGCTCTTTTAACCGCTTCTTCTGGTAACAGTTTTTCTTCTTCTGAAGGTTCAAGAGGATCACCATTTTCATCTAGTTTACCTGTCTTATAATCAGTCACTATTTTTTTACCGTATACAGCATCAAATAATTGTTGCGAAGTAAATTCACTTTGAATAACATCTTCTGCTTTATAAGAAACGTATGGTTTTAATTGACAATCTGTTAGGTCAGGCACAATAAGTTCAGGTATCATTTCTGGTACTTTAACGAAGCGTCCATTTAAATCGTAACCAACATCACGAACACCTCGCCTATCCACTTCTAGCTCTGGTTTGGGGCCCATTTGTTGCATTTTGTGAATTCGTGATCCTCTCTTATTGGGGATAACAAATTTTCGAAAGTTTCTTTTAGATTCTCGAGGTGCTGATAGAGAAATATTCCGTTTACTTATAAAATTGATTAGATTCGATATTTTAGACATCTTTAATTAAATTTAATAATTACAAAATACGTTTTTATTTATTTAAAGAGGTTATTTCAAACAGGTTAGCTGTCAGATTGTCTTTGACATTGACAGTTTAAAAAAACATTATGAGACATTAAAAAGTAGAAGGCTGTACTTATACTGGATCTCTTTTTTTTACATGAATTCTATAATTGTGTATATTTATATTTTTTATTACCGGTCAATTTCCTTCGTGTGTTTTCCATACAACGGGACATTGGCGAAATGAATTGTGCTCAACTGGCACGCTCGAAACGCCATATATCAAGAATTCAATTCAATCCAATTATAAAGTAAAATAAAGAACCGAACCGAACCAAATTAAAAATTTAATATAAAACTAAAAATACTTTATACAAATATTTATATTTAACATCTTGGGGCTATGAATGTTGAAATATTTTAATCCAAATTTTTATAAAGTTGTAAATTCAATATTTAAAATGATAACATAATATTCTTATAAATATTAACTCATCTATTATATTAATAAAGTCTGTCGCAGCGTAGTGATAAAATATGACGGTAAACAAAACAGTTGTGGGTTCGAACTTTGATTCCCACAAGAGGGAATAATTATTTTTTATTGTCTCACCCTGATAAAAAGTATGGCATTGATTATCGCCACTCAACGACTCGACTATTGAAGGGTAAGTGGTTAACAAAGTGTCGTACACGATATCCCTGGTATATGTGGTGCGGTATATAGGTTGAAGTGAAAAAAAATAATAGATGTTATATAAATTTTAGTGAAGTCACAAATATCACGTGCAGTTTAATATAATCCAATGCATTATGACAACTACTATAAATATGGTAGGTAAGTAGCACANTATACTTATCTATCTATACTTAAAAGGAAATTGTAATAAAATATTTATTTAAAATAGTAGATTAGAATAAAACACTAAGAAGATGATCTACATACTTTTTGATCTAGTTCTGTTATTTTCTTATTTAACACACCAGAAGGGCCCGGTTGAGGTTCATCCTTTAATGTATCCAGTATAATATTATCACCCACATCACTAACATTTACCTAAAAAAATAAAATACAAAAGAAATGGGAATATAAAAGCAATGAGAAACAAAAATGCTAAAAACAGGTTCCTTGTTTAAGCGCCGAAAACAAGTAGTAAGTTCGCCATTTGCAAATGCTAATGATACCATTGCCATATCAAAACATAATCCTACTACTGTACTTTAAATACCGGTTACATAAAATGTTTCTCATATCGAAAAACATTTTATCACGGTGCCTTACATACATGAAATATTATAAAGAAAGTTATTTATTAAACATTAAGTAACTAAATCGTGAATTAAAATTAAATTCTTAAAAAAATACTCTTAGAAAAACTACTAATTAGTAGTTTTACTTTAATATAGCAACTGGACTCGGGTCCCCCGTAGGTATGTCGCCCAAGCTCCTAAGGAAGTCGACCGGGCCTGGTAGTGTAGTAGTGTATGTACTTAAAAAAATTGTAAATATATATATTAGTGATGCGCCGAATATTCGTTTAGTATTCGGTATTTGGTGTATTCGGCATCTTTTTCAATATTCGTATTCGGCCGAATTATTTAGTTATGGCGCCGAATATATTCAGTTCAAGCATTTCTATTTACTTGGCTGCATGACACAGTAGAAATGAAAGATAAAACTTCTTATGTAAGATTTAAGTTGTTATTATTATAAGTCAAGATAGTAAAGTTAATAAAATAAAGCAAATAAACTTCAAAAACTTTGTAACCTAATTCAGCATATTTATTCTTAATCTATAGTTAATACAATCAACATTTCGTTTAAATCTTAAATCAGTTTAAATCTTAATCAATTATTTTAAAATTCAAAACAATATTTTTTAACCACAAATCAACATAATGATCTATTTCTGAAAATGTAGTCAATATTTATTTTGAGCCTTAACTCAACATTTTAAATTTAGAATGGACATACTTATGTGGCAGATTGTCATTAATAGACACTATGACATACATATACAGAAATAGAGGAACACTGCAGAAATTTAATATACGAGGAGCATTCAATGTTTTTTAGTATCGATATGATTTGGGCAGGTAACAGGTCAAACAGTTCCTCAGAACTCTCCCCATGATAAATGCGGTAAAGAACGCACAGCTAGTCTCTACGCAAATCTCTTCACAGATCATTGAGTCCATAACGATTCGAACAGCTCTGCGTTGTATGCAATTAAATGGGTCGAGCTGACACTGGGGTGCACCAGCCCAGAGATGAGAACGGTACTCCATATTTAAAAAAAACATTGGCTAAGTTAGAGTTATGCTGTGCCCACCAATCAAAAAGACTCTGGGTTCTAGGTAGAAGACCTTCATTTGCATAACTATCTAATTCCACAGCGATTGGGCGTTTAGAATCTTCTGCATTGACAGGATTTGTCGAGGCACGTCCTTCATAACAGTTCTAAAACACCACATGAGATTCCTCTAAAAAATTTAATATTGTATATTTGTAGAGATCTTTCCCTGTTTCTTATAGTTCCAGTTCCTAATTTTCAGGAACGGAAAATCTGATTCAAAATAGAGGGTTCAACAATTTTGATAGGCAATTTCTAGTACATTTGGACAATTTTTGAAATTACGTGCTTTCGGATGGCGGTGAAGTATGGCCCGCTCATTATCTAGCCAGCGACGACAGGTGGCATACTTACATGTTAAAACTAATTATAATTAAAACTAAGAATAATTCGGCCGAATATCCGGTTCGGTAAAGTTTAAGCCGAATAGTATTCGGTATTCGGTTATTCGGTCAAACCACTATTCGGCGCATCTCTAATATATATATATTTAAAACATAATTTTTATTGCAGGACCGTCGTGGCGCAGAAGCAAAAGCGTGCGACTTAAGAAGGAAATGTAATATTATATTTTTTTCATTTCTTCGTTCTGGTGTCATTGCAAACCGCGGCATTTGAGTCCCCGCCACTTAACTCGCAATGCCTCCAAAATTCGGTGGAAAGTGAGAAGCGAAGTGATTTAATTAGGCTCTTTCTGCGTATCCTATATGCGGGTCGTCGTCCATCCATCATTCCATCGTTTGTGTATATACAAATTTCAATAAAAATCAATATAAGTTCAAATCTGTATAATTATATTAAAACACTTAGTTATCACTTGTCTTACACTTTCAAACCAAAACTAACCACACAAAAATAGAACCACATTAAGATTCTTTTTGCTTATTTCCAAGCAAAATACTTAGATTATTTCATAGATAAAACCAATTACGTATTTAAAGATATAAAAACTACATTACATATTATATTAGGCTTTAATTTAAAATTTTGGTTACAACCAACTACTAACAATGGTTGAAATAGCCTCAAAACCACATTTTCAAATAAAAACATAGCGACCACTTCCTATAAATTGAAATAAAAATATCGCTATCACATTGTAAGCTATCATTAAATCTAGTTTGTGCTAGATGCATATTAAAATTGGCACTTTTTTGTTTCTCGTAGCACCTTTATCATACAAGTTATTAGATTAGTGGTCGTTTTGAACTGATATAGAATAGTATCGTTGCATTATACTTTTTTTTAAGATACTTGTTGAATTCAGACGTTGATGCCAGGCTTTTCATTTATTATTACATTAATATTTTGAACGGTAATCGAAACGACGCTAAACACCTTAACTTAGTCCGTAATATTTTTAAACTAGCGAAAAGATACAAAATCATAGTAAAACTAGATTCTCACCTCATACTCCACAGAAAGCAGATTACATGTAAATATAAAAAAAACTAACAATTTACGTAGTATTGGTAAAATTATATTTAAAATACTATAAATATATTCTTTATAGACACTTACCCAAAGAGACATAACATTTCAATTTATTGTCCATGGGAATGTATAGATTTTTTTTTTATTATTTATATTTTATATAAACACAATTATTGCACAAATTCAAATATATCTATTTAAATGTACAAAATTATATTGAAAAAAAAATAGTCGTATTTATAAAGTATGTAAATCATTTACCTTTAGGGTATTGGCAAATATATAAGGCAGTGTATATAAAGAATGTTGGACCCAAAGCCTAGTTGTTTATAAAAAAACATACATTTGTAAAACAAATTTATAGTAAACAGTAAAAAATATATACTCTGTTTGAAGTAAAATATATAACTGTTAAAGACATGTTAAGGTTGAAAATAATTGAAGGGAAATAAAAAGGAAAAATTATATAGATATATTGAGAACAAAGTTTGCAATGTTAATACAAATTTTATAAACAACCATTACAAAATTTAATATTGGATTGTTTTATTTCATAAATTCTTATACATATTATAAATATTAGTAGACTATCAGTATTAAATAATGCAATTATATAAAGTTATCGTAAAAAATACTATATATGAAGCATAATAAAGCATCAGTAATAAAAAAAAACCATCATTTGGTATTAGTTTCAACTAATATAACAATGACAAAAGAATTATTAAAGCAAAATATTAAATTTGTGTGACGTGAAAATAAAAGCACCCTCCAAAAGCTATATCCAAATACATTATCACAATAACAAAATTGAAATTAGTTTAATATCTTATAAAATAAATTATACATTTAAAAATACGTATACGATATAAGATATTTTCCTATACATACAAGTAATATATGTCATAAGTCATTTTTATGGTATTTTCGTTAAATTATCACGAAGAAGAAGAAGTCATGTTGCGTTATGTGGTGTAATGTATATACAAAAAACAAAAAACGGTACAAGAGAGATAGTTTTATACAATAGGAAAACAGATATTCAGTTAATTTAGTTAGTTATCTGTATCCGTTAACAAGCTGTCATTTTGACATTGACAAATACAAATATTAATGATCTATAGCATAATTTGAGCTGCATGTAAATGCAGCAAGAATGTATGCTAAAGTAGATCCAATTAAAATTACGTAATTAATCTGTATCCTGTCAACGAGGTGTCATTTTTAGTACGACATATAAATTATAACTTATCTATGATTTAAGACGTATCTGTCACGTGTCAGTTGGTCTGTCATCGTGGTGGTTCGCGTCCAGTTCTTCCAAGGCCTCGCTGGACGAGTGAGTCATGTCACTGAGGGTGTCTATTTGTTTCTGCTTCTTGCGTACGTTCCAATGTAGACATTCCGCTAATGAATCAAACCAATCCGAGATCTGGTCCTGGGCACAGATTGATGGCACAGGGTATACTGATGTGGTGACGTATAGACTATAAAATAAATGATTACATTTTGTATAAACTGCAAATACATATCTTAAAATATAATTTTATAAGAAAATATTTGTTTTACATATGAAATATTTTTTTTCAGCTTTGTACTTTACCCTGCATATAGCAGGGAAACAAGATTCATACCAGAGTGGGAAAATGAAAATAAAATATCTAAAAATCGAGATCGAATCCACATTCCACCCGTATTTATCAACCGCTTTCAAGTCTGACATTGATCTTGAGATGCTATAAACGGCATTTCAAGATCGATCTCGGACTTGAGAACGATTTATAATATAATTACGGGCATTGGACGCTGTTAAACTGCGCCTCATGAAATAATAAAAATATTGTATTTTATTAATTTCATCTGTAAGTAGACATTAATATTAATATAGTTGATGTTAATATACATTCTAATATGAACATTTATATTACAACTATTCCAAATAAAAGCAAAGCATACAAAGCAAAGATACATGCGGACCAGATTAATAAACACCATAATAATTTTATTTCAACCATACCCATGAGGTACAATACTAAATTCCATAGGTATCCATGATAATAATAATAAAATAAACAAATATAAATCCGTGCAATTACATATACACAGCAAACAAGCCACAAGGCTTTTCTTTCATGAAACTGATATGGCCAAAATCTGTGATTTTTTTAAAACCCAAATATAAATATAGGTTACCTATCGCCTGGCCTGAGTATCATTTGGGATCGGCCGTCGAATGATATGCTGGCCAAGTTACGAGTTTCTACGCTTAATTTTATCTGAAACAAGCTCTTACACTTAAAAAAAGAATCGGAACATTTAAATGTAATTTTTTTAAAATCATGGATTAACCTAAAGATTTCTTGTGACCATCCATAAGCTAAGTCATACGAATTTCAAGATTATTAGATCGTCGTTGCCATCTTTATGACATCTTAGAGATCCCCCTCTACCTAGTGTGACTTCACATATTTAGCAATTTTCAAGTACAGATTAATACTAGATAGAAGACACCTAGAGATTAATTAAGTTTGTACATTATGTGTCCCTATATTATTTACCCATTGAAGGAATTTATGAATACCCCCTAGTGCTACCAAAAAGTAAGTATTTTTTTAAATACACTAAACAATGAGATTTACGACATACATTTGTTATATCAACACTATATGTTAACAAACTAAACGTATTATTTACATAAGGCAAGTGACACAGCCTATATAAATAAAATAAAATACACATGCTGTAATGCGAGTAGCCAAGCTATAAGTTTGATATTTTTTAATCTGTGGTACCTATCTCCATGTTGCAACGCTTGGCGGTTACGGCCGTCGAACGATACCCACATCGCGTTACGCGCTTCGGGGGATAGGGCGATCTAAAATATAGTTTATTTTATGTAGTTTTTTTAACCATATATTATTATTTTTTAATAGAAGTTAAATCAGCTTTACGCTCCACTCCGTTCCCCACTTTCCGCCAAATTTTTCTAGGCATTGCATGTTGAGTGGCGGAACTTAACGCCAGAAATTTAAATAGAAATGAAGATTAATATAATAAAATGACATTTTTGTTAAACGTACTAAAAACGTTTAAGTATGTAGATACATATTGTGTGAATCAATAAAATTGAATCTTCAAATAAGAATGATTACTAAAAAAATTATGAAAAACATATAAAGTACAAATACAAAAAAAGAATCTCAAGTTAATCAAATTATTGGTGTCATTATGCATTTTTAACAATATTATAGTTCTCATTGTTGTTGATGTTTCGGATAAACTGAAATTCTTAAATGGTCTTAGTAATTCTCCAATTCCATTCAATTTAATTTCAATTAACGTTTTTTTTTTCAAAACAATATTTTCTTTTCAAGAATTTATATTTTCATCAAATGTGAAAAAAACCTACAATTCTGCCCTAAAATATAAATAATACTTTATAAAGAAAAATACATTAAAAAACCCTCAAGCTAACCTTAAGTTCAACACCAGCTGGTACCACAATGGGTCTGAAGGACAAAGAGTGCGGGCATATGGGCGTCACCATGATGGCAGGCACCGACGGGTGGATCATGCTGGCACCCGCCGCCACCGCGTACGCCGTACTGCCCGTGGGCGTGGATACTATTAGACCTGGATTGATATGTGTTATATTACAGCCAAATTATAATTTAATATATGAACATATTTCAAATAATAGAAATTAGATTAGAAAGATTAAAGAATACTATACTTAATTAATACAAAAAAGGACTCACCGTCACCCTGTACAGAGGTAATATGTTTTCCGTCTAAAAAGAGATCAATATTAGACAAGTACGGCGAAGGCCCCCTATCGACGACTACTTCGTTGAGCACAAGTATTGTTGTGGTTTTTTTCTTGTCTTTGCCATCTTCACTTGTTTTTCTAAGCACCACACATTGTAAACGTGACCTTAGTGTAAGAGCTGCATGCCCTGTAA
This sequence comes from Heliconius nattereri, assembly GCA_013403645.1. Taxonomy (NCBI): domain Eukaryota; kingdom Metazoa; phylum Arthropoda; class Insecta; order Lepidoptera; family Nymphalidae; genus Heliconius; species Heliconius nattereri. The sequence continues at coordinate 2,313,351 of JAAIXI010000227.1, read as the reverse complement.
TTAGAGAAAAATTAATGAAAATCAATATCCTATATGGATTGGGTAGAGAACGCGTTGTTGATTTTCTTGAAAATTGGGCGGTCCTTAGAGAACGGATTGTCTTAACACTAAGTTCCCTCTGCCTACTCAAACATATTCAGGATACAGCGTAAAGCTAAAAAATATTAATATTTGTATTTGTATTGTAGTAAACCCAAAGTAAATTAGTTAGTAATAAACTATTCACATCTACTATTTTTTCTTTAAATTTGTTTGTATTTATTTATTAATTAAATAAGCTAAACAGAATTATCTACATAGCTCACCTTCCAAAACATTCATAACTTGGTCCTGAAAGTTATTAAACTCAAAGGGTGTGAGGAAACCCAGCGAACCCAAATGGAATGCCATAACTGGGGGCACTGATTGCTAAAACACATAAAATTATAATTATAATTTCTAATCTATGCTAATATATGTTTGTTTTGGTTAAGGGTTTTTAAATTTAAATTGTTTTTTTTTTGTTTTAATCATTTTAAAAACCTGGCTATATAAGAATAAAACTAAATCAATGTAACTAGTATTATTTTTATGAAACATCTTATTTAACAATTGTTCTCATGCTCAAACTATTATAAAAAGATTTCTTTTATAAATTATTTCTATAATATTATAGAAATTTATTAACTTTTAAATTAACATTATAATAACGGACTTATAAAATGTTGAGTGTGTATAGTACGACGTGCGCCACGAATGGACCATTTCTATAAAAACTAACAATAAAAAAATCACCTGAAACAACGAGCTGGCGTGTAACAAAGTGCCATCACCACCGAGACAGATGATAAAATCTATCTTATCAGTGAGGTCATCAGTGCCCGCGCGGAACGTCATCAATCTCTCCCTCACTGATGTAAAGTCTCCGTATTCTCTGAGCAACGTGTCATCTAACACGGCCGCCTCTACGAAGACTACCATGCTTTTGTCCTTGAAAAAAGTAAAATATGTTTATTTATTATATGGGATAAAATAGGCAGATTAGTGGAAAGCGGAGTGTCTGTACACTAGATTTAATATAGTAAATTGTGAATTAATACTTTAATGCGAGGTCGCACAAACATTTGCAAATTGCAAGGAGTCTTCTATTGAGAATTTTCTTTAATTATCTAAGTTTAAGCAATATACTGTATTGTTTTTTGTATTGTACAATTTTAAACTTTGATTAATTTCTATAGATATCGCTCGGCAAAAGATTTAAAAAAAAAATTAATATTAAAAACCCAATACAAAGTACTATGATAGGGCTAATGCTTGATTAGTAATTAAATTAAATAATTAATGACGCTTTAAATTCCCAAAATGGCAAGTAATCAATTCAAGCCAATCACTCAAGTATTAATAATTCAAACAACATGTTTTTGTATTGAAATTGTTGGGAAGTAATAAGGATGACTTAACATTTTAGTAAGGAAATAGAAATATTTAGTATTTATTATCTATCTTGCTAAGGTTTGAACTCGTGCTTCACGGTTCCCGAAACTAGTTAAATTTTGATAGTGTTATTAGAAAATAAAAGACACATTCAGAAGAATGTTTAACTCTTGAAGGTTCATGTAGTAATCGAGAAGTATAATTCCAAAATCTTTGTACTTGGATATAACATTTTTTTAATCATAAAAAAATGATTAAAACTATTTATTTAAAAAAATATTAATTTTTAAGCACAAATATAATATTAAAATAATAATGTATTATTTTAACAATAAAAATGATAATATTATGATCATTTAAATACAAAGAGCCATTAGATAAGAAAAAAAACATTTTAAAATTATAAAATCATTTATCTATTTAAAAAAAAAATTAATTGTCGGTAATTTATAAAGTATGCAGTGTAGAATATTCCTGAAATTTCTTATTAATATAACATGCTATCATTAATACAATCGTCACTGAATACAATAGTCTTAAAATGGTAATCTTGTGATTTTTATTCCGCGAGCTCAGCGGTGGCGCGACGTCAATTGCATTGATCTAAGTGTTGAATTGAAATTGAAAGAAAATTTTACAAACTGTTTAAATAAAAAAATACATTATACAAATTATTAAGTTTAATTATATTCCTTAAAAAAACAAAACTTTTGTTGTTTTTATAAACTATATGTTAAGAATACAATTTTGTCTACACTTTGCGTGATTTTCATATTGATTCTGTGCACAATTTTTTAGGATTGCTGGCTCTATATTGAAACATATTAAAAAAAGAGAAAGTGATAACGATAGTTTCACTATCTGGAAGATAACAGCGAATAATATAAACCCGCAGGGCAGCTTGTGACGAGCAGTTGTCTTCGTTCTGCTACATTCCCTAGGGCCTGGAAAGAGGCAAATTTGGTGCTTCTTAAGAAGAAATCTAGTAACCAAGGTGCACCCTCTTCGTATCGCCCCATATGCTTACTAGACGAGGTTGGTAAGCTCTTTGAGCGGATTATTGCCAATCGCCTCAATGAACATCTTTCATGCGACGGTCCTAATATATCGGATAATCAGTTTGGTTTTCGACAGGGGCGCTCAACTATGGAGGCTATTCTTCGTGTCCGCTCTCTGACAATGGAAGCTACATCCCAGGGTAAAATATCTCTTGCGGTAAGCTTGGATATTGTCAATGCTTTTAATTCTATCCCTTGGGATACGATTAGCGAGTCACAAAATTACCATCAGATATCCGTGTATCTGCGGGCGATTATTGGGAATAATTTGCGAGATAGATACATTTCATACACGAATCAAAACGGTTACAGAATCTATAGAAGAATGTTTTGTAGGATCCCGCAAGGATCTATCCTAGGGCCACTTTTATGGAACCTTGCCTACGACGCTGTTTTACGTGTAGTAGTTCCTATTGATGTCGAAGTTATTTGTTACGCAGATGACACGTTGGTGTTGGCAAATGGGCCTACTTTTGAGGATACTAAAAGGCTCGCAGAGATTGGTGTTGAAATGATCGTCACAAAAATATATGACTTGGGATTGCGCATAGCGGCTCACAAGACTGAAGCATTATGGATTCACAAGCTGCCGAGAAGTAGGGATCCACCTGACACGTATGTTCGTGTAGGTGATCATCAGGTTCACGTCGGTCGGCACTTACGCTCACTTTAGACAGTCGCTGGGGATTTAAAGAACACTTTGACCGCCTAGTCCCTCGAATAGATAAAGTAGTGGGTGCTCTGCACAGTCTACTACCTAATCTTGGAGGACCGACAGAGGAAGTTCGTTTGCTTTATGCTGGTGTTGTTCGATCAATGATCCTTTATGGTGCCCCTGTCTGGTCCCACAGACTGTCAATTCGGCGCTGTAGAACTAAAATTTATAGTCTACAACGCAGAGTGGCTATCAGAATAGTACGTGGTTACCGTACGATATCCTATGAGGCAGCTACTTCACTGGCATGTTATCCGCCTTTAGATATTCTGGCATCTATGTATACGAGAGTATACAGTCGGATTCGAGAGACAGCTGGATGTTCACCCCTGAGCACATTTCATATCAGACGACGGGAAAGCGATGTTGCATTCCAGACGTGGTGTACACGGCTTTGCGAAGAGCGCTATGCTCGCAAGCGTGTCGTTCAAGCGATACTTCCTTCCTTCGAGGCTTGGATGAGACGAAAACGTCGAGTTACGTACCGTCTTACACAGATAATCACCGGGCACGGTTGCTTTGGTGATTATTTGTTTAAGATCGGACGTCAGACATCTCCGATTTGTCTTCACTGCAACAGAGATTCTGATACTGCCCAACATACCCTTGAATCGTGTACCACGTGGGACACGGAAAGGCGGGCTTTAGTGCAGGAAGTTGGACGTAATCTTTCCCTTCCTGTGCTTATAAGAAAAATGTTGCGCAGGGAATCATCGTGGACAGCCATAGTCACCTTCTGTGAGACGGTCATGTCACGGAAGGAGGCTGCTGGACGAGAACGGGAGAGGGCCAATCGTCTTGGTCTCCCTGGTCCTCGATGAATTAGATTAGACCATTGGTGTGCAGTGTGGGGAATCTGCGCACCCTATTCTGGTCTATTGGTGAATTCAATTTTAAAATATAAGGGAGCTCCGTAGAGGAGCACGTCATCTGAGGAGGGCTACGGACGCGATTCTACCAATTTCCCGGGTCCTCCCATAGTGTCGAAGTCGGCAGCCGCAGGGGTTTTAGTGGGTAAAAATCCTACATAATCTGGTCCTCCCCAAGGATTGGATATGTTTTGAAGATTTCCCCTGCGAAAAAAAAAAAGAGCTGTTGGGCAGTGGCGACCCCACGGACCTGAGTCTTAACTTCCATCTGCGTCACCTGCTGTATGCGGGATATAGCTTGAAGCCAAAAAAGTAGGAACTGAATCTACGATCTAATGTAGCGATGCGCCGAATATTCATTTGGAATTCGGTATTCGGTGTATTCGGCATGTTTTTTCAATATTCTTATTCGGCCGAATTATTCGGCTATATCGCCGAATATATTAGGTTCGAGTATTTCTATTTACTTGGCTGCACGATACAGTAGAAATGAAATATAAAACGTCTTATGTAAGACTTAAGTTATTATAAGTCAAATGAGTAAAATTTGTGTGTTTTTCAGTGCTGATACCAAAAATATATTGAACGCCCTTCATAGATCAGAAAGAAACTGAACTTGTACTATTTATAATACATATTGTACTATTTAATTAATGGTAAATTATGGTGCTGAATACGAAAATAGTCGTTCATTATACAGACTTACCAGGAGTACTTTTTTATAACTTTACTTTTAACAAGCGTACGGGTCACCTGATAGTAGGTAAATGCCCACCGCTTCCCACGACACCAGACCCATGACACCAGAGGAGCTACAGGTGCTTTGCCGGCTTTTAAGGTGGAGATAAAGGAGCCTTTTTGAAGGTAGGAAGTCATATCGACATGGAAGTACAACAAGTTCCAAAACGCCACATGAGATTCCTTTTAAAAAATGTCATATATTGTAGAAGTCCTTCCCTGTTTATCACAGTTCCAGCTCACAATTTTCTCAGCAGGAGCAGAAAATCTCATTCGAAATAGAGGGTCCAACAATGTTGATAGGCAGATAATTTTTGAAATATCGTGGTTTCAGGTGGCGGTGAGGTACGGCCCGCACGTTATGTTGCCGGCGATGACAGGTGGCATGCATGTTAAAACCTGCTTACGCGACAAAATAACAAAGAAATCGTAAACCGAATAATTCGGCCGAATATTCGGTTCGGTAAAGTTTAAACAGAATAGTATTAGGTATTCGGTTATTCGGTCAAACCACCATTCGGCGCATCTCTAATCTAATGCTTAACAGTAAGAGGTCAACAAAACACGACAAATTAAATATATGGCAATATAACTATGTCCTACATATAGATAAATGGACAAATTAATTAATACGTACTAGAAATAATAAGTATTAGCACGTGAGGCACTCCCAATGTGGGCACGAGGACATTGGTTAAATTTATATAGTTATCGGCACACCTCAATTTCGTTATGCCAGTTTAAATGAAAACCGGAATTTTGCAAGACGCATTCCGATATGAGACTTTCCAAAGTATGTTTTATCAGGCTATTAGTTTATAAGATACATTGTAAATCCTATTAATATTATAAATGTGAAAGTTTGGTAGGATGGATGTCTGTCTATCCCACTTTTAAAGCAGAAACTACTGAACGGATTTGGATGAAACTTTACAACAATATCAGAATACGTAGAATAAAATTTATGTAAAGATTATGAATATAATAATAAGTTTAAGCCGACAAAACCGCGTTTATTTCGATTTATATAACATAAAGTTAATAAAGGAAAAAATATTCTTGTTTATATATTGTTTTAGTTATCTTATTATATTTATATATTATTTAATAGGTAAACTTCCTTATTATTGAAGAGATTATATTATTAAGTATATACGTAATAATATGTGTGTCACGATAACGCTTCATCGGACAAAATTTATCACCTAAAATAATAGCAATAAATTGTTAAATATTATCACCTTTAAATAGTTTTTTTTTTCATATATTTTTTTTAACTTCACGCTATATCTCTTATATAACAGGGTAGGTAGAGGGAACCTAGTGTTAAGACACTCCGCTCCCCACATTCCGCCAAATTTTTAAGGCACCTCGTGTTGAGTGACGGAACTCAACGCCGCGCTGTGTTACCAGAGGAAAGAAATGAAAATAATCATAAAGAATTATTCATTCGCCCAAGTGGGAACCCAGGAACCCAACAATCACAGGCATGTGCTACTGCGCCACGACGCACTATGGCAAATCGAGGTCTGTATCAGATCAAAAATCGAGAACTTTTTTATTTGTTAAGATAAACAATTGAATTTGTGCACAAAAATAAAGTATGAAATAGTGCGTTAGGTGAAGTTCAGATATTATACTTTTATTGGAGAATATATATATATAAAAAAATAATGAAAAGAAAAGTTTTCAGTAAATAAAAAGTAGTAGTAAATATGTATTATTAAATTAGTTTATTATTATTCCCGACTGCTAAGGAAGGGTTAGGTTTTTCGCGCGTATTTTGTGTGTATGTATGTATGTATGCAATATTCTTTATTACCTTGTATCTCTAGAACCGCTGAACGGATTTACATAATTGAGGTATCGTTACATTCGCTTTAGCAGCCCAGGTGTTCTTACATAGGTGACGTTAAAAAATAATAATCATGGCGGCTGTGGGACGCCATTGGACTAAGTGCAAAAAAAATTTTTGGCTTCGAATATCACGTGCGTCAGGGACGACTTTATAAAAATGAATTTTGATCTGCCGTTGTTCTACCATAGTGCGACGGCCTCATATTAAAAATCATATAATATAAACAGTCCTATAGGAAAATGAAAATGGAATAGGAAAATGAAGGGTAGGATACTAATAAATCTATATATTTATTTATAACTTACATGGACAAGCCAGTGCACAAGCTGTACGAAGGGCGCCAGGATAGTCGCGTCGTGCACTTTTTTTATGACGAGCACCGTCAACGGAGGCTTGTACCAAGTGAGCCTCTGTGACGCCGGATCCTGGATTTGCCTGAAAATGGTAAAATATATTTTTTAATTTTTTTTTAGCTTCACTCTGTATACGCTCATTGGGTAGGAAGAGAGGCATAAAATATTTAATTACCAGGTGAGAATCGAACCCACAACTGTCGCGTTTAATTAATATGATTTCATATATCTTATAGATTTTCTTGATAAATGGGTCAAATATAAAAATAGTTTTTCAAGTTGAAGACGTAGTTTCCGAGATTACCGCGTTCAACCAAACAAACTCTTCAATTTTATAATAATAGTACGTAGATGGCGACTGGTTAATATTTAATAGAATAGCAAATATCAAGGTATAAAACAGAGATCGGTCGATAAACTCATAAATATTAACGATGTTTTTGTAATATATTTGTTTTTCTAAATAATTAAATTGGCCACCACATTTTAAAGATAGAAACAAACGATTTTAATTGGCAGTCAATAAAAATAAAAGGAATTGAACATTGATTGGGCTAAAAGGTAAAATAATGTTAAGCATTCAACTCTGTTTGTTATTGTTAAGTTTTTGTAAATTAAAAGGTGTCATTGAATATATTTAAAATCATTATGTTATTTTAAAAATATATTTATAATATAACAATATATGATTATGCTGGAAATGGAGCAGCAAGTTTGAAATGAGGTCGACCTAAAAAGTGCATTGTGACGGTCTATTCTAGTGCAGCTGTCAAAGCCTCATATGCAATACATACATGTAGCGACAATAGATTCTATATTTTAGGTCAAACGCTTTTTTAACCCTATTCAATTTTACAAAAAAAAAATGCTCCAGAATTGTATGTAAAAAACATACAAAATAATTTTGAAGTAGAAAGTAATTTTGTTGTTTTTTAGGCTTGTTAAAAGATTCCGCTGAATTATGAAGGCACTGCGTGTTGAGTGGCGAAATTCAACGCCTCAACGCTTTGCCTCGACACCGCAGTAACGTGGGCATCGACCACAAGTGGGAATCGAACCCACAATCTGTCGCGTTTACAATCACACACTTCTGCCCCTGCGCCATGACTGGCTGACTCTTGGTAATTATAATATATTGTAATTATTTAAATAACTTCCATTACTTACATGACCATCGCTGAGTTCTTCATTATTCTGCCACATGGTCCGAACTGTTGGATTGGGGATGGTGCATTCAGAGATCTCGTTCTCCTATAACAAAGTAACATTTACGATTTATAATTTTTTTAAAACTAAAACAATATAACATCATATTTCAACATTAGCTATGTACATAAATTTATAGCCGTATATAAAACTGACAGTTATAAAAAAATATATAAAATACATATTAAAATATGCGAATAATATATAATATTACGTAAAATTTTTAAAAATATATAAAACAATAAACATATACTCGTATGTATATCTTTAGCACTTAGGTCAATTTTGTCAAGTCATGTTCTGTAAGATCGTATACCTATCTATATGGGTACATCTTTGAGGACAATTCTCACTTCGCTCTTATGATTAGATAGTATTGAAATATTAATATTTACTTTTAAAAAAATCTTACCAAAACCCATTTTATATGGACATAGCACAATTTATTAGTACGCTAAATATAAATAAGCACTTCGAAGGCACGCCTTGTACACGTCCAACGACCAAGCGTGTAAGGAACTGATGAACTTTGGCTCCCTTTCATTTGACTTCATTAAAATTTAATATATATTTTTTTAATTGAACAGGTTATGCACTAATATTAATGTATAATAACATACATAATATTATGTATGAATTTAAAATATAAATATTTTGAATTTATAATTAGAGACACGTAAGAAACATAGCATAAAGACTTACAAATAAATACAAATTAATTGAAATATTTAAAAAAAACTTTTATTTGGCGAAGGTAGTAAGTAGGTACGAAATGTAACTTTTTAATGCTTAATAATTAGTTAAAATTCCTTTATCACAATTTACATGATAAGGTCACATTAAAACCGTTCAATTAATTCGTTCACGGGAACACGATATTATTTCCGATATTGGTAATGCAAGACTAAAGTAAGTTACAAATTATTTCTTTTTTTAAAAAATACTAATAAAAAATTAAGTAAGTGTTTAAATCAGCTTCACGCCTTATCCCTACGGGTAATTAATTAAATACTTGCTTTTAGTTCCACATGAATTACATTTCCTTGAATTAGTGATAGTTGCAAGGTTAATTTAGTTCTATTTATTATTTTCAATATTTTTTTCCAAATTAAAAATCGGTCAAGGTTTTGACATTCATGTTAAGTGTCCGTTGTATTTTAATCTAACCATTATCTGTTCAACTCTACTAAAATGTGCTGCGTGATTTTATTAAATACCTGCCTTAAGATATCTCCGTATTTCTATAGCTTCCTTTTCTATTGAAATTCTAAAATATTTAGTGAAAATAAAAATAAATAAAAAAAATATTTTAATGGGGAACAGAGTGTCTTTACACTAGGTTCTCTCTGCCTACCCTGCTACGTGCGGGATACAGCGTGATGCTAATAAAAAAATATAGCCGACAATCAGATTAAGAAAGGCGGCATAATTGGTGAAAGTTGCTAATTAAGTTCGAATGTCGTAACAAATTTAGAATACATAATGAGTCTAATAATAATTTCGTACCTATTCATTAACATATATACTTCATATGATTGGCCCCAGACCTTAATAATTAGTAAATATACCAACATATTTTTAGAAAATATTAAAAAAAAAATAGCATTTTAATGACTTTTAATGTCAAGAAAGTTCATCTTATTTAAACGTAACATAAATTAAACGCATACATTTGCAAATAAATTAAAAATATAAAATGTAGAAGATACAAGCATCTTGAGAATAACTTGCAACTTGCGCTTTTATGGATAGGTAAACAAACAAGAATTCTTGTGGATATTAAATACTAGTAGTCACGGCGGATGTTTCCTTCAACTACAATTAATTTAATGCAAATAGACAAAGCAGTGAGTAAACACATATATACCATATTATTTAATTAAAATATTACAACAAACCTCCTATCAAAATATTCATCTTGGGCACGGATGAGCTCTTCTTTACCAGACTCATGAGAGAACTGCCTTCGCAACATTATAACATAAAATAACCTTAAAACTGTAATATCCACTATATTCAACTACACTATGTTTAACATTGCAAAACAGTCCATATATCGCGTTGTTTTTATACAATTCGTCGGTTTCTTCACATCACTTCACAAGAAGGATGAATTGAATCAACCGGCAAAAAAAAGAGTCAACCGTAAATACAGGCGAAGTAATAAAAAACGAGTTTTATAAGAAAAAAAAAATTAAGTTAATTTAAATCAAATATCGATGTTATACTAAAGTTACACGAGAGGCTAGGAGAGACGCGACTGTCCGGCCGAGCGGCGCGTGCGCATCGTAGTTCCGTTGGGCTCTCCACAGACACAGTCAACACTCCACTCGCTATGTACAAATGACAATCGCGACCTTGATGCTTAAGTTTGCAAAGGTACAAGTTCGTGTACAGATTAACAATCTTCCAATAGTAATAAAATATGTTGTTAGTAGTGGAAAATATGAATATGTGTTGAACATACCTGCCTAACATATTAAATAACCGACTATATTGCTTATAGAAGAAATATCTATTTGTATGTAAAAATATATTTTATATAAACCAAAAACTTCCTATAATTTTTTTCATTGGTTGAATTTAATACATAGTTAAAGAAATAATTGATTCATCATCATAATATTGCATTTTTAATATATTCGATATTGTTGTCTTAATCGGAATTAGCAATTCGATACGTATTTATTTCATATTTTATTATTATAAAACTAAGCAAGTCACGAATATTTGACCGTCAAAGACTAATTTAAAAGTAAAATTGAAAAGATTGGACGTCATTATTATTGCGAATTACGCAGTGAAAAAAAAAAAATCTTATAAAGGTTATTATAATGTGAGTATGAGCATCTGACCTTAGTACTTATTCAACTAATGAAAAAAGTACTAGGCCAAAGTCATTTCTCATATGAATACATCAAATGAAAATTATTTATACTAAATATGCAAAGAACGGACAACCCTATATCAATCGGCACATCACTAGCATTTATTTATCGATAAGATGCAGGTCTGTAAGTATGGCTTATCATTTTATCGTTTAGATGTCTCTAGCTAGTAGATATATATATATATATATATATACAGATTATATATATATATATATATATATATATATATATAGGCAGATTTAACCAATTTATAAACTGCTATTTGTTACTTTATTTATTGAAACTGTCCCATATTTAAAGTCCACTTGTTGAAAAATAAATAAATATCTCTAATATGGAGTAGAAAAAAAAACCGGCTGATATATTAATCATGAAATAACTTAATGCAAATAATAGAAAAAAACAAAAATATATTAAAAGTTAGTGTAATGTATGGTAAGTGTATCACAAATTTTAATAAGTAGGTAATTAATACGTTACCTACCACTCTGCACAGGAATGTAATAGAATATTAAATGAGTTGGTAGTTTTTTTACATCTTTTAAAAAACTTGTCAATAATTGCAAATAAAAGAGGCCTTATTATTTCTTCCTAAATTTTATTTTCCTTTATATGTAAATTTCTATGTAAATATATTAATTATACATTAACGTCTTTGCAAATTTTTTCAATTGGCACGCTCGAATAATAAGCAGAACATTGAAAATTTAAAAAAATATATAATAAGATTTAGAATATTTAAGACAGTCCAAAAAAAAAAAAGGAAAGCATCTACTTCTACACAAAGGTAAATATACCCGCGCTATATATATACAAAATGATAATATGAATACGATAATAAGATTTTAATCCCAAATAAATCTTCATTCTTTGTATTTGATTGATTCAAGAAATTAGTTAGAAGATGCAAGTACAGTTTTCCATTGGTACCATTTTCTACCCAGGTGAATAAAAAATAATAATACAATAACTTTCATTTAAAATAAATTATTTGAGTACTCATTTAGCCACTGTTAATTATTTAATAGTCTTACAACTGTAGAAGTTCCCTTAAAAAACTTTAAATGTTGATTTATATATTTTAGTGAGAAACGGAGATGGCTCTACTCTACTTTCTTATTTTTGGGACCCTAGTGTTAAATCACTCCATTTCCAATAGGATTTGACTAATTAAAGGGAACACTAGGATCCCAGATTCCCTTTGCCTACCGTGCTATGCGTTAGATACAGTGTGAAGCTATAAAAATACTTTAGGTGCATTATTTAATTATATTTTTTTTTAATATAAATTATCTATATATATAAAAGGACTTGTCCTCACTGACTGAGGTAAGACGCACGCACAGCCGTAACCGCTGATGGTAGAAACATGAAATTTGGACAGATGTTTACTTTCATAATCTGGACATCCACTAAGAAGGGATTTTGAAAAATTTTAACCCTAAAGGGGTTAAATAGGGGTTCAAAGTTTGTATGGAAAAATCTTTAAATCGCAACCGATTTCTATAAAATTTGAAATTTAGACTCTTAAAAATATTTAATTGAACACATGTTTCATGGGTTATTAGAATTCACCCCTAAATACGCAAGCAAAGCTGCGCGCGTCCGCTAGTATATATATATATATATATATATATATATGGCCCTGTTAACATTCTTACACAAAAAATACACACCTATATTTTAGTACCTAACGAGTGGTTATTTGCGAATCTGATAATTCCTTGTATTTACAACGCGAATATTGTGAAGCTTTTTTATCAAACAAATGACAATACAACCATCATTAGGCACTTGTTTCTCACGGATGTTATAACATTGTAAACGTTTTTTGACTGTGGTTTTCTTGATGAATGTAAAAACACAATCAAAATTGGATAATTTGTTTTTTAATTGCTTTGTTTTAATGTTCAAGACATCTTGGAATATTCCAATAGCATTAGGACTTAATTTAGCCTCATATCATATTATAAATGAGAATATAAAATTGTTTGTTACGCTTTCACGCCAGAACTACTCAACCGATTACCATGAAACTTTGTACATATATTTTTAGAGAACAAAAATATTATATTTTTAATGAAATAACTGCGTTCAGTCTCTAGTTGTCATTATAAATGCAAATTAACACATGGTATTACTTGTTTAGCATTTAAACGACGACATCACATGTAAATTGAATTTAAAATATATATTTTACAAATTTCTCAGTGTTGATAGTACAAAAAAAACGGCCATATAAAATATACTTACGATCTCCCTGGTGTCATTTTAATTCAATAATAAATATATATTTATATAATACAGAAAATGTATGTTTACCGAGAAGAGAATGAACGGAATGACTACTCGTTTATTACTTATCTATAGTTTGTGACCTAAGTATCACTCGTTATCGACAAAATGACAGCGTGAATGATTTTAATGCTAGAGATTTCTAGATAAGTTAACTTCATATTTCAGGTATTTCATTCTTCAATAAAAAAAACAGACAAGTAAAGATAATAAAGAAAAATATATGGGTACTATACTCTCTCTTAATTTAAAACTAGCGAAAGGCTTGCGACTTCCTCGGCTTGAAAATGATATATATTTTTATTTATGAACCGAATTGAAATAGCTCAAAAACTATATGTTATGAGAAGTTTGCTAAAATACATTAGTGAAAATTGTATTTAAATCAGTTAAGCCGCTTCTGAGGTAAGTGCGCACAAACGCACAGACAACCAGACAAAATATGAAAAAAAAAACTTTATTTTGAGTTCTATTACATTGACTCAAACAGTAGATCTTATTCATATATCTCCAATAATATTTCATTATATGTATAGATGAGTTTCAAGACTTAAATACAATGCACATACGTATGCACATGTACAAACGGACGAGGTTCAATAACTGATATAAAACGTTGACCCAATAAATATATTATCTGTATCGATATAAGACTAATGTTTATATTTATATTAAAAATAAACATAGTGATAAAGCTATAACTATACTAGTGTTAGTGTCGTGACCAGTGGAAATTAATAATCTTTGTTAATCTATAATGCATTGTTTTATAGTGTGGGTCTACACGTGCAAATATAATGTTATTAAAATTGGATACGATAATTACATACATACATACTTACCTATTTTTAGCTACCAACAGAATGGAAAATTATAAGGAAACTTAGATATTAAAATAAAATAAAGGCCGTCGTCGCAGCGGCACAAAGGTGTGACTGTACGCGACGGTTATGGGTTCGATCCCAATTCGAGGAAGTGAAATATTTAAATACGTTAATATTTCCATTTCTTCGCTCTTGTGTCGAGGCCAAGCGCGGCTTTGAGTTCTGCCACTCAACATGCAATGCCTTCAGAATTCAGCAGAAAGGAATGAAAAAGGGGAACGGAGTGCCTTAACACTAGGTTCCCTCTGCCTACCCTTCTGTTTTTGGGATACAGCGTAAAGCTTATTAAACTTAGTTATTAATGTTGTTTATTTTTATCTGTAAAACACATGTATTTAGTTGTTTTGTATTGTTTGGATTTCATGTATCTTAGTAAGAAGAAGGATGTAAAGATAATTTTTATTTGTGGCATTATTTAAATTAAAAAAAAACTTTTATTTTAGAAGTAAGATAAGATTATAAGATTATGAATTCATACACTTTCTGAGCAGGTTTTGTATCAAAATTGCAAAATGGAATGAGGTAAACATGTTTAAATCAACAAATTCGCATACATTTGCACGCGCAGGCACATCGCCCTACACCTGCGACAAGTGGGCAAGGGCTAACGTGTCAAGTACGGGCACGTTTAAGAACGCAAGTCCCCAGACGGAAACTCCGCTTTGCAACGTGGAATATTGGCTCTCTAACCGGACGATGAAGGGAACTCGCAGATGTACTCATGAGACGTCGGGTCCAGTGTGCTTTCCTCCAGGAAACTCGCTGGAAGGGCAATAAGCCCCGTAACATCGGACAGGGTTACCGGCTTATATACAATGGGTCACCTTCGAGTAGAAACGGTGTAGCGGTAGTGCTTTCTGAAGAGGTTCAGAATGGGCTCCTTGAAGTTGACCGTCGCTCCTTGAAGTTGACCAGACGGTGTCATATGGGCAGAGTAACTAACTGTAAGGTCATTCCAGGCGAAAGCCTAACGGCCCAACATCGTCTTCTTGTCATGGACTTTAACGTCACTCCGAAGAAGAAAGTAGCCGCGAAACGTAGCCCTCGGATCAAGTGGTAGTTACTGAATGGACCGATGCAGACCGACTTCCTGGCAAAGGTGAAAAGTCATAATCTTTCGACTACCACCGAGACTGCTCAGGATGCTTGGGATCGGGCTCAGTCGGCAATCATTGCGGCGGGCAGGCGAGTTCTTGGCCTTTCTAAAGGAAGACGTGTCATCGACAAGGAGACATGGTGGTGGAATGACGAAGTGCAGGAGGTGACTCGTGAAAAGAAGGCTGCCTTTAAGAAGTGGCAGGATTCCAACTCTCCTGAAGACAGACTGGAGTACACAGTAGCTAAACGTGCCAGTAAAAGAGCTGTAGCCAGAGCCCGCAGTGAGAGTTTGTCACCATTGTATGATGAACTTGAAACTGTAGAGGGGCAGAAGCTCATTTACAAACTGGCACGTTCCCGTGATAAAGTGACGCAAGATATCGCAAAATGTCTTTGTGTCAGAGATTCCCAGGGCACGCTGCTCTTTAGTCATGCCTCTGTGAAGGAGAGGTGGAGAAGCTACTTCCAGGAATTGCTGAATACTCAGCACCCATGCAGTCTTCATCACGACCCACCACCTAACCTCGGACTTATAGCCCCAATAACCCTTGACGAAACTCGTAATTAAGAACGGAAAAGCGGTGGGATCTGACGACATTCCGATCGAAGCGTGGAAGTCATTGGGCTCTCTTGGTGTGCTCATACTTACTGACCTTTTTAACCGTATCTTAAACACTGGTATGATGCCGTATCAGTGGTGGCTTAGCTTTATTATGAGTCATACCATGAAGCTCTTCGAGCGCATGATCGACCTCAGGCTCCGCCGAGAGTGTACTATCTCTGAGTCCCAATATGGATTTCAGCCAGGATCGGGCACCATGGACGCCATTTCAGGAGGCGAGCGCTCTGCATGTGGCCTTTTTAGATCTGCAGAAGGCTTTTGACTGTGTGTCTCGTCAGTGTATCTGGTGGGCATTGCGATCCAAAGGGATCCCTGAGGCCTATATTGAGATTATCAGAGACATGTTCCACGATACTTCTATGGTTAGGACTGCTGTTGCGACACTAGACCCTTCCCGATTACAGTGGGGGTTCACCAGGGCTCGGCTCTTAGTCCTTTTTATTCAATGCAGTGCTCGATACTGTCTCGGCTCACATCCAGGACCAGCCTCCATGGCTGATGGTGTATGCCGACGACATAGCACTTATTGACGAGAACCGCCTGACGCTGGAGCGTTAAGTGAACTTCTGGAAGGGTACGCTTGAGAGCGGCGGTCTTAAACTAAACGTGTCGAAGACCGAGTACATGGCCTGCGGGAGCCCAGACTCGAGCACGATCCTTATTGGTCCTGAGCCAGCCGTAAAGTCGGAAAAGTTCAGGTACCTTGGATCCGTTATGCACGAGTCCGGAGGCATCGATCACGATGTCCAAGGCCGGATAAGCGCTGCCTGGGCCAAATGGCGGGAGGTCACTGGTGTGGTCTGCGACCGCAGAATACCGCCCAAGCTCAAGGGGCTGATATACAAGAGCATCGTCCGACCGGTTCTTTTATACGGCAGCGAATGTTGGCCAGCACTATCTCGGCACACTCAGGAGCTTCACGTCACGGAAATGAAGATGCTGAGGTGGATGTGCGGCGTAACGCGGTCTGACCGCATACGCAACACATTCATTCGAGGTAGTCTTGGGGTCCATGACGTAGCGGATAAGCTTCAAGAGCTTTGCCTGAGATGGTTTGGCCACGTTACGCGCCGGCCTAAGAACTATGTCGGATGCAAGTGCCTTGCTATATTAGTTCCTGGAGTGAGACCTGGACGCCCAAGGAAGCGCTGGCTGGATGTCGTGATGCAGGACATGGGAGCCAATGGTCTAACCACCGAGGACGCAAAAGATCGTGCAAAGTGGAGTAGGTTGAGTAGGAGGGCAGACCCTGGCAATAGCCGGGATTAATGCCGGGAGGAGGAAGATAGGCAAATAGAAACTAGTGGACAGACAAACACCCCGTTCCCTTTTTTCCACCGAAGTGGGAACCAAACTCACGACCTGCCGCGTTTACAGGCACACTTTGTACCCCTGCACCACGACTAGCTTCACCTTATCAAACTTTTAAAATAATATTTTAATTACAATTGAGTTTTAAATAAGTTTTAAGCTATGTACCAATTAAATGTGAATTAAGTATGTAGGTTACCATAACAACGTCACTACAAACACTAAAGTCCAATGTGTACGCCCAACTGGCTCAAGGATAAAGCAAATTGCATAAACGTGCATAGAAATCGATAGAACCATATATATTTATATTATTTTTAAATATAATTATAATATTTTTTTATATGTATTATATGTGTTGAGAAATATTTATTTACAGTTAGTATATAACATTACTTAGTAAATAATATCTGCTAATATACACATAGGTACCTATTAAAAAATATTTTTGAATATTTTTTAATCGACTTTTGTAAAAGGAGGAGCTTATCTATTGGACTGTATTTTTTTATATTTGTTAACTCAGAACAATTAACTGGCTGAACCGATTTTGATGATCCATTTGAAATTTTCAATTCCTTTGAGAACTAGTGCTTTCTGTGTGGTCCCATTTTAATTTGATCTATTTTCAGAAATGGTCAGAAATGAGAAAATCACATAAGTCTTAAATTTAGGGTTAAGTATGTGCGCGACAAATGGACGAATAACTCAATATGACGTCAACCGATTTCAATGGTTTTTTTTATTTCAAAGAATACACTTAAAGGGTAGTGTGATGACAGTTTGTTTATATTCTGATTATGGGATCCGATTGAACTTAAAGAACTCGGTTTTTTTATGTTAAAAATTATAATTATTTCATGTTAAAACCAAGTATAATAATAATTGTGCATCGTAAAAAAATATAAGAGTGCAACTAAAATTATAGTTATAACATAATTGACTACCAATGGATAGAACAAATTATAATTCACTTGTACAAACTGACCCGTTGGAATCTCGATTAGTTACGCCGCGTCGTTTACCTTATTATTTAAGATATAAAAATATGTTTATATTATTAAAAAATATATTTGTACAATTACTAATATTATTACAAATGCATTTAATACGCATATATGCAGCTATAGGAACTGCAAAACCTCATTTTTCTAGAAACTAAAACCTAATTTCCATCGATGCTGTCTGTCAGTTGTCAGTCATGTTACGTGAATAGATTAGCGAGTTTACGTTAGAAATTTTGTCACTCATTGTTATTACCAACATCGAAGGAGGTCGTAATTGTATCCTTCGCAATAGCCTTGTATTTTTATATAAACAAGTATCATGTTAGCTTTTTTTTTGTAAGAGATGTATTTTTAAAAAACTTTGAATGTTCAAAGTAAAATCATAAGGTATAAATGAATATATATATATATATATATATATATAACACTACGTAAGCGCAATTCAACCAATTTTAAATGATTTATAGGTAGATATTTACAGTTGATGTTAATTAAATATTATCTTCAATTAAAATACTATCAGATTTATTAGAGTACAAAAAATGTTAATATAATTATAATATATGTAAAAACAAAACAATCGTTCCGGTGAGGTCAAGGAGTGAACGCATGGCGGCACATCGGGGTCGGCTAACATTTAAATAGGCCGAACAGACTGCCGAGTGAAAATCAAGATGCCCAGCAATATCTCGACGAGATGGCAAATGAGATGCCAATATACGGTTAGAAGCAAAAACTAGTAACAATTGTGGTTAAACAAGAATAAGAGAAAGGTGACCATGTGTGGATAAGCATGGTGTTATCTAATTGGCTGATTTAACTGGGATACAATTTTAATGATGATGAATATGCCCTTCCTAATATTCTTGACGTTTTTGCTTGTCTATGTATAATTGTATTGTATAGATTTGAATAGTTCCTTAGATTTGGTAAAGGCAAATGCTGATATTATAATGCTGATGATATATATTTTTTTAAATTTCAGTTTTTTTTTTTCAGTTTTTTTTTTTTTAAATTGTTTTATAAAGTTAGAATAACAAAACAATGTTATTTATTTGTATACAAAACCGCAAAGGTCAAAGACGATTAATAAACCACACACATATTTACTGATAACCAAATACGAGTACATATACCTACTTAATACTAAATACAAAATAATTGAAATTAATATTAAAGAAAATATTTTCCGTTGTATAATTTGAATGAATTCTTTAGTTCGTTATATGTAAATTGAAAAGAATACAAATTTTCTTTTTAAAGAATTAAATTTAAAAGAATACAAAATTAAAAAGAGAAAAGTTAACATAATATGTTGCATTGTAAAATTTTAATAATTATTGTATGACTCATTTTTTTTCACTCAGCTAAAATTCTGACGGTACCAACTAAAACAAAGACAAACTAAATTTGGGGACAGGTTAACAGGAGTTCATTTTTGTGACTTTCCTCAAACTAACTTGGCTACAAATTAAAATGATCACACACAATGCCTCCAGAATTCGGCAGAAAGTGGGGAACGTAGTGTCTTAACACTGGGTCCCTCTGCCTACCTTGCTGTGTGAGGTATACACTGATGAAGCTGCTTTTTTTTTACACATTTAGTCCCAGTCTCAGTAAGCAATCTGCTTCGTTAATTGAAATCGAAACATTCAAAGGCAAATTTATTGAACTGCTTCAACGATAAATTTCAAGTTCTGTTTATTTGTTTGTATTAAGAACATCGAAGCTTTAGTTGCAGTCTAATTTCGGAAACTGCGAGCTGTGGTTTCTCTTGCAGCTATTATTAAGGTCAACAACCGGCACACCTGACACTGAGATCCAATTATGTGCGCCCCAGTAAGTAAATCACCATTATTTAAATCACGGAAAGTCGCCATTTTATTAAATTATGAAGATTATAAAGATTTGTTTTATATAGATAAAAAATTTACTTTTGTTTGTATTGTTTGGTTTAAGTGTGTGAAAACAGAACAATATGATGAAAGACAAAGGTATTAACGTTTTTTAGACATTATTTATAAATGTTTATACAAAATTGAAATCTCAAAATTATTTAGTACTACAATATCAAATAATTTAGTTTTTTAAATTATTCCATAAATATCTTTATTGTTCAAATCACAAAAAAAAAACCATAAGTTAATATCAAAACTACATAACATCAGGTTATCGCCAGCTAGTCTTGTTTTAATAATTATTGTTGACACTTACGGCCACGTGCCAGAACGTCGTTGCCGGTGGGGCCGGACCTGCGTGTCAGGTAGAGCATGCAGCAACGCCTGGGGTATCAGACTCTTCGAGGATCGACGGCGAAATCTGCATTCTGTTCTCTCTACAGATTTACAGGTCTTTAGAGTGGACAGCTCTTCCGCTGACCCACACCACAACGAATCTATCGCGAGCATTTTTGATATTAACAATCTTAACACATCACAAACAAACGTACACAAGATGTAGAATTTAGATTTTGAACTATTCAAACGTTTTCGCTTATAATTTTTAGAAAACTCATCTATGTTTTAGAATGTAATGAATCTATATAACTTTGGAATATAAATGTTCAGAGACGACCTCGCATATAGTCGAAGTTATTACGAAATTTAAAATATGTGAAGTCCACTTGACTAGATTGTTAAATATTGCAAGGCTGGAAATCGCAAATTGCGAGGAAACCGGCACGCAGGCCGCAACTCGTGTACGTCAGCGCGCGCCTGAAGAGAATAGCCGACTGGCGGACTGACTCTATAGTACTTCTGATTCCGAGTACTGACATGCCACCATGCCAGCAATGCGTGCAAGGCGATATGGGACAAATTAAATTTTAATCAAAACTTAAGTGTTATTTTTAATGCTGATAATTATCTGTAAATTATTACCTATCTTTATTTATGTTTTTCGTACAAAGTTATTTATAAATAGTGTTTAATATTAATATCTAATTTCTTTGTGTTTGGTAGGATTAGTTTTATAAGCATAAAGTTATAATGCCGTCCCACAATAAGGTTTTATATTTTTTTAAAATTAGGTTATGACATTTAGAAAATCTCAAAAATGATAATGATAAGGATAATTATAACGCATCTATGAGATAAACTTATAAACTTTTTCATATATTAAGAAAGGGAATTTTAAATAATCTTGTAAAAATGCAACATCCCACGAAATGGCAGCGAAAAGAAAGTGATAAATTAACAAGTTTGAAACACGCGAATCCACTCACTGAAACCGAATTACAATTAAACTATTGTCCTGGATTAAAAATTAGCGAAAGTGTTAGCGTTTACTTATTTAGAAAATTAATAACAATGAAGTATGTTTCAGCGAAATTTGTATGACTCAGAATTGAGCAAGTAAGATAAAAGATAATATCATAACGAACATTAACCTAATTAATGATTTAAACGTGTAATTAGGTATATTTTTAAAGGCTTGTTGGACAAAGCGTAAAGTTTCTGTACACAAAATCTCTAAATGGGAGTGAAGTGAATTTTACTATCGGGGCACACGAGTCTCCCTACATTACAAGGGGTTAAAATTGCCTATGGATAACTCTAAACGTAGCCTGCTATAATTTGTTTTAATTTCTAACATAGTGGCAGATGACATTGACAGGAGGGTTACTATTATTTATTTTTCTACATGGAAGTAAAAGAACATTTCTTGCAGATAAAAAAAATATTTTACGTATAAAAGATAAAATAGTATCACTATTGTATCAGGCGCATTGTTATCTACTTCGATTTATAATCAACATCATTAATATTTTTGTTTAGAAATATTAAAAATAAAGTACTGTAATGAAATTATACCTTTATTTTATACAATTATATCCATAATAACAAATATTCCGACAAGATTTTGGTCTATGTTTTTATGTCACGTTTATTTCAAAGAATACATAGTTCGCCTGTCTGTGGGTCAAGAGTCATTGTCCCATAACTGTTACGTTTCTTGACCCTTCTGTGTCATGTCAAAAACTCTCTGTGAACTATATTATTTTTGATGATATGTCTTTTCAGTTTTATTATAGTATTTTTATGTCGCTATATTTTTTTTTAAATTAGGAAAAATTGATAACAAAATTAAAGATAAAAAAAACATTCGTAAGTTGTATGATTATTATTCACAATGTAAAATATAGCGGTTGATCACAAGCGTGCGACTGACAACAGGTTCCATTCCCACTTGAGGAAATTAAATATTTAATAATTCATTTTTTCGCCCTGGTTTCAAGTCATATCGCCTCGCTGAGTTCTGCTACTCAACACGCAATGCCATAAAATTTAGAGGAAAGTAGTCTTACCTAGAAGTTCACTAGAGCTACATGTGGGAGACCGCGTGAAACTATATTATTGTTATATACAATTATTAAACTCTTTTGTCTTGTCGTTACTCACTGTCGTTGATAGGCGATGCGTAGTCTACTGGATGTAAAAGATAATATTCTGCATGTTATGCAGCTATACAAGGGGAGGGAAGCTTTAAAGGTTGTCTGAAGTTCTCGAGAAAATGGCATTTTATGTTACAATCGAAACTTCAAAAGGCAACGAATTGAAATTTTAAATGTTGTTTTCCTTAAAGGGTTCAAAAATGTAATAAAAAGCTATTTGTGTACCCTAGTAAGATGCTAGACCACAGCTAATAATAGTAAAATATTTTTATATAATGAGTGGTTTTGTTTTCACAAGAGCTGTAAAAGGCCATTGTAAAAGATTATTTAATTTAATAATTATTATAAATATATAATGTTTCAAATAATAAGATAAAAGGTGTTAAAATTGCTTTAAATAATTTTGATCAGGAATACTAATTGCAAAGTATTATGTCCTCAAGGTATAAGGCACATTGTAATTAAAGACAAAATGAAACCTCTTATTTTATTAAAAATATAATCCAAATATTAGAAGGCATATAAAACATTTTGTTTTTATCATTTTGACATAAGTTTTTTATGATATGTATTTCTCATTGATCAACCTATTAAATTCACAAAATGATTTATAAATTTTTAAAACTTTCTTTTTTTTCAACTAATTTTATTGTTCTACATTATTTTTGTTTATGTTTTGTAATATCATGGTAATAACAATAAAATTAAATTTTAACTAACTTGTGTTAAGTTACACTGTAAGCCAACCAACCACATAACAAGCTACTGAGGTTCACTTACTTAGCTTTATCTAACAGTAACAAATTGTTAGTTGTTGCGTTTATCTTTTGTTCTAATATTTGGTTTTTAGTGTTACACCTTGCAATGCCTCCAGCATTGCATGCTTTGCATCAACACCAGAGTGAAGAAAATGGAAATATTCAATATTTAATTACCTCAAGTGGAAATCGAACCCAGTCACCGTTTCTGCCCCTAGGCCATGACTGACTTGATTTTTATAGAATTTACAACATTGATCATTTGATAAAGTATTTGAAAGAGATAGTTAAACGTATTAAACTTCTATGCCACTGCTTCACGCTGTATCCCACATATAGCTGGGTTGGCAGGGGGAACCTGGTGGTAAGACACTGTTTCCCACCTTCCACCACATTTTTGAAGCATTGCATGTTGAGTGGCAGAACACTTTAATTTTTTTTTATATGAATTAAGAATTATTTGTATTTATAAATATAAAATTTCTTTTTTAAGGGGGTCATTACAGTAATCCACTTAATTTTTGATGTGCATCTTAAAATGACTAACAAAAATAATTAGTTCTATATATGCTATCTCAGCAAATTATAAAATGAAGTGTCAAGGTTTTATGATAGATTTCTTTTGGCAATATCCATAAATAATGTCAATTGAATTTCATGATTCTTTAACTCCTCTCCTGACCATGCTGCTGTAGCAAGTACAGCAGCATGGTCATAGCTTCATCTTTTATACCTTTATCTGAACGCCCCATTTCAAGAAATTGAAACAACCTTCTCCATAGCTCGCCCACTTTATTTATTTGTCTAAATCCAAAATTTATAAATTTCTGATAATAAAATTATAAAAGTTAACCTGTAAGATGTAACCATAACCTAATTAATAATGTCTTTCGAGAAAATGAATTTAGTGGTATTTCTTAACAAGAAAAGTGAACCTACCGTTCTTCTTCTTCCTCGGTCAGTTTGCTTGTAGCCGGTTGTCTCGATTTACTTCTACTTCTTCTATCCATCTTCATAACACTTATTTATTGATACCCGCCATTTAAATATCATAGTCATCTATCACATTTACAGAACTAATAGTTGTACATTTTCAATTAAAAACAATACTATCGTTTTCAGTTACAATTACAATTAAACATCCGACTAAGAAACCACAACAAGAAAGAATTTCCAAAGTTGAATTGACAAATGACAATTAACAACTGACTTTTTGATTTAACGTAACATATACGTCAAAATCTCTTAAATTCCAAACGTAAAAAATTTAATTATCTGTATAAAAGTTAAAAACACTGTCTTTCAGAAGATGCAGAAAAAATGTTTTTTTCTGCATGCTCAACAATTGCCTTATTGCGTTTGTGTTTAATTTACCTGAAAGTATTTAATTTGTCAACAATCTTTGTTAGAGGACTTTTTCTCAAAGGGCCTGGAGATCCTCCCGGCGAATTTTCTCGAGATTCGGCTGCGAGTGCTCTAGCTACCATTAAATCTTGTTCGTTCAGCATTCTGTGAAATGTAAAAACATAGTTAAATTTATATAAATTCTATCAGGTATTAATTAAAAAACTATATCAGGCATTTCACAAACATCATTTTTAACAATGTTTTTGTCAGCACCACTTGAAACGAAACCGCAGTGTTATGTTCATTGTAGAGATTTTCATTTTCATAGAAAGCAGTCGATATGTTTCAAATATAGTTCCTGCTATTTGTGGTTTGTTCTTAATTATCGTGACGTTTTACCCAAGTTTTATTTCTTCGTAATTCTTTTAAAGCTCTTTTGGTACTGCCACGAGATGTTTTTCAATAGTGCTAGTTCTATATGTAGCGTAGTCATATTTTATTCGTTTACATATCAACGTATTACAAATACGCTGAAATTTTATTCTTCATTGATCTTGTTTTATTTTTAGTTTTTTTGTAATAATTGTCTTCTCGCAATAAAGTTTAATAATAAATAAGATAAAATATTACTTTTACTATTTGTTTTGGTGTTTGATGTTCTAGCATTTTTTAAGCTCTTTATGACACCTAATACTTATTTTTATGTAATAATAAGTTTGTACTGGACTATTTTCGGATGGCATGATACATAATCTGTTTTTATTAACTTATTAGCCGTTCTTCAATGTAGTTTTAATATGTAGTGAAACCATTATTAGCCTAAAATTCTCTCTCCCTACTCTACTATATAAAGCGTGAAATATAATTTTTTTACAATCTTTTTGTACACAGGAAACTATGTTTTGTATCTTCGCAAAGAAGAATTTTGTATTTTAAGAAACTTCAAAGTATTATAAGAGTTTTTGTAGATTCGCTGATAGGGATTATTTTTATCTTTAATTATTATTTAAAAATGTAAAATAATTCGGTAAATAATTTTCGTAGGAAAGATAAATTCGGTGATGGGTTCAGGATTATAGAACGGATAGACAGTTATAGAACTCTGTAATATGTCATTAAGAGAAAATAAAAAATGAAGATGTCTTGGCTCAGCGGAACGGTGTCTGATACTACACGCTACAATCATGGATTCGATCCCCACTCAGATGAATGAATCAAGAATTGAACTTTTTATTTTCACTTCCTTGTTCTAACAGTTTGCCTTTAAACATGTCTTGTCCCTATTTTAGGCAAAAAAACGGAGGACGTAGTGTCTTGGTCCGGCACCCAGCACCCAGTCCTGATACCGAGGTCGTATCGACCTAGAAACAATGCCGCAGGTTAGATGGAATTTATTTTACTAGTTTTAAAATGAAAATATTTACAAACTTAATTCATGTATCATGCTAGGTAGTTGTTATTTGTAGAACTCTGCGAAAATGGTAATATAAGATATTAAATGTTAATGTGTATTATTATAATATATTTTCCATCATTACATTTTATGTTAACCTTGGTAGGTACGCCAACATCATATTTTTGTAAAAAGTTGATTATATCAGTCTTTTGTCGGTAGTGAATACACTTTTTATGCTTCTACTTCGTATTATAATAAATAAAATAAGTAATTTTTACTGCGTAAGAAGGAAATCAAGATAACTAAGATGTTTTTAGGGTGCCGCACCTCGGAAGGAAAAACGGAACCCTTATAGGATCACTTTGTTATCCGCACGTACGTCCTTCTGTCAAGACTCTTTTTATCAGGAACGCGTGGAGATATTAAGCTGAAATATTTGGTTGAAATACTCCGGTCTACTTTTCCTTAGAGCGAAGAAAAAATCTAACTTCTAAACCAATGCCATAAAAAATAAAAAGCCGCTTATGCCGCAAATTCTCGAAACTAGCAAGTGAATCAAAAGGTATAGGGAAAAAACTATCAAAACTTCCCGTGGACCTGAAGTTATGAAATTGGCCACGAAGTGAGAATTTATAATAAGAATGAAGAAAAAAATAGGAAAAGTGAAATGAAAACTTCAAATTATAATACCCTTGACGTACAATTCAGAAATTGGTACGGAACCCGTATGCGAGTCTAACTCGTACTAGACCGGTTTTTTTTTATTATGAACAATCGACAAACATATAGAAATATCAAACAAACAACACAAAAATGCAAATTCTAAACTTTTATTAGTGTCAGCTAATTAAGTAGAGTAGGTATACGAGTATAATATGCTACTTCGCAATATCATAATCGCAGGAAATGCATGAAAGGTAAAATTAAATAATTATCTTTAATCAACAATGACAATTATTGTATATAATATTTTCATTTCTTCGCTTTGGTGTCGAGGCAAAGCGCGACGTTGAGTTTCGCCACTCAACACGATATGGCTCCAGGGTTCGGCGGAAAATGAGGAATGGAATATCTTAACACTAGGTTCCACCTACTTACTCTGCTGTGTGCGGGATACAGTAGGAAGCTAAAATAAATAATATGATCGTAAAATGCGATTAAGATTACATATTGAGCTCAAATCGAATTTCTATAATACAGTAGGCAAAACTTTTTTAAAAGGTAGTTTAGTAAAAATTTTATAGGTCAACAAAGATAAATGAATCCAAAATCATTTCGATCTCGTTCTCAGTCCAAGGCGAACTCGTTTAAAGCATCGCTCTAGCTACGAATTGAGTGTAACATGTGTATAACAAATGGGAACCAATATTAAGTACGATCTAATTATTTCTTTGATAATAATGTATTAAATTTTAGGTAAAAATATATAACTGTGCTGCAAGCTATGGTTTTAAATTATAAACGTAATGCTTATAAATAGCTTGAAAAATCGAATACTGTAATAATATAATACAGAAAATTATAATGATTTTCATTATAACTTTTATTGTTATTTTAATGTGGATAGTAATAATATGATGAAGAAAACGATGCCTTTTTAACCAACTTATATAAAAGGAGGAGGTTCTCAATTCGACTGTATATTTTTATTATTGTTTACAAAGTAAATATTTTCGTATTATTTTTACATCATTATTTTCCTGGCGTTACCACCATGCACAAAAACCTATTTAATATTAAACATATTTTATATTATAATCTTCACGTTTAAGTAATTAACCTTATAAGAAAATACTTCATACAATTATTGAACTGGAACTATACAATTATCACTTACTTTAAAACAGTTCAGGTTCTTTTGAAACTTCACAAACAACTTCACACATCTATACTACAGCTAGTATTAATAATAAAACACTAATAGAAATAGACCATTGCTAAGGTGCGGCGTGTGCGCGCGAGTGCGATTTGTATGACAATGCGTGTATTTTCGCCGGGGGTCGGTGGGTTAGAGCACAGAATCCGTCAATGAAATAAGTCACGGTCGAGCCTCTCACTTCACAAATGGATATGAAGATAATAGCACAGTATAAGCAATATAAGGCATCGGCTATTATCAATTAATGGTAATTCATATGTAACTTTAAGTAGTGTTTATCTGATGTTAAGAAGTGTTTTATTATTATATCAATGTTCTTGATTATAATGAATCACATATAATATAGGTGTGTAAGCAGTGCTGGTTTCTGCTCTACTTAGTCTCACGCCCCGGGCGAGGTTGTACAGCACCTCTTTATTGCAAGGATATTTAAACTTTCACGAAGAAATGGTAAAGTATTTGTTTTGTTTGTTTTATTAAAATAAATTATCATTAAATTCAAACTAAAATATTCTATCCTTTGCCCTATTTCGTAGGCAGACTGTGAACATCTGCAGAGGCCCTAGCATAAGGGCGAAGAAATAGAAGAGACCGAATAGGCCGTCGCTACACTGGCTCACCACAGAAATTTCACATACAAAAAATAGACCTTGAAAAGTAAAAAAAAATGTTTACACGAGCATATTTGTAGATGATTATCTCTCTAGATACGGCCATGGCCCTGGACTAATTATTATTTTGGGTGCCTGCTTATTAATTAAAAAATTGCCATTGAAAATTCGTGATCATCTTTAAGTTAGGTTTTCTGAACTATCGCGCATTGTTCATTGGGGAACAAAATACATTGGGGAAAAATCCTCCTCAAATTTAGCATTCGAAAATATTAGACAATTATGTGAGACATCACAATTTTAATTAACATTTGAAGTCGGATGATTCTTTATTTTGGTTGATTATTTAGTCGTTATCTATAGATACTTACGTATAATAAAATTGTAACTGATCGGTGTCTGTATATAGAATAAATATAAGAAAAAATATTATTGGGACCAATTATTGGTTGAATAAAAAAATTACATCAATATTAAGTATTTTGTTTGAGTAAATTGCTGTAAAATAACCATTTTATTAAATTGGCCAACATTTTAGGATTTAGAGAACCCTGCATGCGCCAATCAGACTTGCTTATTTTTTTAAATTTATATATAGTTACTAAACTGTAAATATTATTACAATACGAAAATAATCAGGGTTAATAAAAAATAATTATATATTTCAAGTGGGTGAAGCCGCAAGCGGGTCGCTAGTTTTAGATAAATCTAAGTAGATAAGTCTATTAAATCCTTAAACTTATCGATGTTTCGCGAGTATAAAAATATATGTGCTATTTTTTTGCAATTTTTTTAAAACAATAAACGCTTTACAAGTTACTTTACAAGTACAGTACTTTTTATTTGTGGTTATATATTAATCCATAGGTTTATGTTACGGATACAGCATCGAAACTAAAAAAAAAAAAACCCTTTATAAAAAAATAAAAAGATACGAGATAAGTGTTGAAATAAAAGACCTATTTAATTCAATATTTTATTTATAAAAGAATCTACAAATATTAAACTAAGCTAGAATTGAATAAGCTTAGTTATGTATTCATTCTCAATAAAGATGAATTGAGACTAACTTTTTAAATTGACTATATCTTTATCTAGGAGTAATCTAATCTATATAAACTCCAACGTCCAGTACTGAAAAGTATTAAAATTCTATTGTGAATTTATTTGCAAATTTTATGAAATTAATTAATTAATCTAGGGCTACAAATGCAACCATAAGATTGTTTTTTACTGTATATATTTTCGACATAGAAGGTAGGCAAATTATATCACAATAAACATAAGCCACTTTATATTGGCGCTATTAATAATTATCGTAATTTCAACTAAGTACAAATAAACTGTATTTCTAGAAATAGAGGAATTAAAAACTAAATTTTTATACAGTATCTATTTTCACCTAGAAGCAGTAAATATGATGTAGGTTCTACATATTTTTTTTAAATTCTGGGCTTACATAAATCTTAATTATGAATCCTTCAACACGCAAAATTCCATCAACAAATCTATTTGCAATACAAATTAAAATTAAATATAAAAATAAAATAATGTAACTAAATTACTAATTTACTTATATTCTTACTTTAATAATAAAATTCTTATTATTAATTACTAGAATACGATTGACAATTTGTAAAATAAGACATCAAAATAGAAAAAATAATCTTACACATAAAAATATAAAAAGAAGACATGAATGACTTATTGTTGTATGTGATATGAAATATCATTTCATTGATTATAATTTTAAAAATATACGTCTTAAAAATACGTGTATAGCTAGCATTAAAATAATAAAAGAAACAAAATAATTAAAATACGAACACAAATTGATTAACTATTGACGTTAAACCTTTCAGTCTTGCGTTTTGAAAATAGAACGTTCATTGCGTCACATCTGTCACTGTCACACCGCTAATGCCGGGGTCACACTGACGAACGCAACAATTGTAACCACACGTCACATCTCACAGCTCATACAATCTTATTAAAAAGAGAGCTTTTGTCGTAATTTTTCTTTATAGAAAAACTCACTTTGTGCTCTATAAATGCACTTTTATGCCGGAGTTAATCCGGTATTAGATATGTTCGAGCGAACATTCTGGATCGACCGCGAAGGGTTCCACACTTCGCAGTAGGTTCTAAGTTGTTGTACCGCGGACATTTGTGTCTGTCCGTCGGTGTGTGGCCTAAAGTTGTGCTTCGTTGTTTTGCCATAGATTAGAAGGCAGCGTGTCATAGTGAGATGGAACCGTGACCAGCGCGTCAGCAGTAGTGCGGTTGATTGAACAATTCTGCAAAAACAAAAATTGAGTTAATTCTAGATATTACATTACGTTTATGAATTTTTAACATATGTAGTTATTGTTTAATTTTGTATCCTACACAGCGGGGTGGCAAAAGGAACCTAGTGTCACGACACTCCGTTTGGAGTGAATTCTGGAGGCCTCGCATGTAGTGGAGTGGCGAAACTCAACTCGCTTTGCCTTGCCAATAGAGCGAATAAAAGAAAAGAATAAATATTGCATTCCCTGGAGTGGGAAACCGGGTCGGTTTACACATCGCGTTTACAGTCACAGTTAAGATTTATGGATTTATATAAGCATAGAAATGCATAGGCATTTTTATGAAAAATAAAAATATAAATATAGATCTAAAAGGTTTTATAAGTGTTTATTATCAACAAAACATCGTACACTATCTTTGTTCATGTATTTTTAAAATGGCAGAGCGCAATTACGAGATATGTTATCTGCGTGATGTAATCGTGTTGAATGTTTGTGAACGATCAATAATGGGGTATACTCGATATTTTATTTATAAAATTGTTTCTAGATGTTACATTGTAAGAAAACAAATTGAATTGATAATTGTTGTTATGTAGATAGACAACTAATATTATTGAAATATTTTAATATAAAATAAATATTATAACTAAAATAAATAATAGACATTTTAATAAACTAAAATATTAGTCAGGCCAGTCGTGGCGTAGTGGCACAAGTCACCCTCTAGAAAATGAAATATTTCATTTCTTCGCTCTAATAACGAACCAAAGCGCGGTGTTTCGTTTCGCCACTCAACTCGCAATGCCTCTAGAATTCGGCAGAAAGTGGGGAACGGAAGTGTCTTAAAAGAGAATGAAGTGCCTTAATATTAGGCTTCCCTCTGCTTACCCTGCTAAATGCGGGATACAGCGTGAAGCGTAAATTATAGTGTAAAAATACCTTGGGCTGCTTGCGGTGTGTGTCCACACAGTCAATGGGCAACTTGATCATCTCCACTTTGTATTTGTAGCCGTAGGATGTAAGTTTAACGATGGTGTGGAGAGGCACATTCATGTATGGCAGTTCATCTGTAAAAAATATATAAGGTCTCAATTATTCTATTATTTAATCTAACTACTAAGACGATCTGACATCAAAAAACACTAAGTATAATGTTTTACGTTAGTGACTGTGCTCTACTTCAAGATTTGTAAAATTTTCAAAGATACATTCCTCAGTAAGATTTTTATCTGTATTCCGTGGTCGTTATAAATTTTCTTTTAAATATCTTATAGTTCGTATAATCACGACAGTTTTCCATTTATTTTTTTGTTCAGGTAGGTATACAAGTTTCGTGGCGTTGTCATTTTGTAGGTTATTTTGTTATTGATGAGTATAAAATAGCTCTCTATAGTTTAATTAGGGCTAATCAATCAAAATGTTAGTAACGTTAATTTTAGGCACATTTTAGATAAAAGAGAATAAAAAAGATATGATTAGAAACACTATTCTCGTACACTGTAAGGTCACGTAAAACAATGTATTTCATGTGGAATTATGTTTACCGTATAATCTTGGTATAAACATATAAGTAATAAATAACTATTAATAGATAATTATATACGCAATGAAGTACAGGAAGACTCTACCAACTAGCTACTTGGCGATGCTAACATTCTCATACTTCAAGTCATGTCACATAAAATGAGACATTTAGTAGAATATATTATATTCTACCTGTTTCTATTAAAATGTTATCCACAGTTTTCCTGCTGTGTAGAGGAAAATTTAAATGTTGGTTTTCAGATTTTAAAAAATTTACAGACACACTACTTCACGCCTTTTGCGTAATAATTTTCCAGATTACTCAATAATGCAATAATGGAGCACAGAAAAGTGTTGATACAATTTTTATGTATTATGTTGTTAGTTTATATTTAACAAAAGACTAATTATTGTGTGTATATCATATAGATTTTATTACGCTTAAAAATAATAAATAAATACCTAAATATTTAATTCACTTACCAAGTTTAGCATCCAAGAAGTATCCAAGCATGCAACGAAGTACTGCCTGATGGCCGACGACGACTACATTGTGTTCATCTTCCAAAGCCGACAGGACTGGCCGCAATCTTGTCATGATGTCTATATAGGACTCCCCCCACGGATAGCGGTAGCGCAGCTTGTCCTGGTCACGCCAAGCGAACTCCTGCGGGAAACGCTCTTGCATTTCTTCGTAGGTCAGCCCTTCGCATATACCCTGTAGAGGAAGAAATTATTTATTTAATGAAATAAATTGTTTAGACTATTTATAATAATCATTACGGATGCCACAAGTTCAATTGTTTTCCTTATAGAAAAATCTTTTAAGAAACTGATCCACTTTTAGTTTCATCTCATGCAAAAAATAAACACAATTTATATTGAAAGTTACGATTTCGCGTGAAGTATTAGTGGACTTTCCACGATTTCATTTTGATAATAAATTGCATAGAATTTTCCGAGAAGCAGTTGTTATAAATGAATCATTTGGGTTTTATTAGTAGTTTTCCACTTCAAATTGGTATCGAGATGTCTATCGTGGATGAAAATACGTATTTCTTGCAGTCGAGCCAATTCGCTTAGCATTTGTAGATGAAGTAATGTGAATGAACCGACCAATTTAATGTCTACTTTTATATTTTCATTTCAATCTCAATGGTATCATGATTAAATCGTAAATTTTTATATTTCACAGAACTATTTATAGGCAATCGTGGCGCAGCGGCACAAGGGTGTGACTGTAACGCGGTGGTTATGGGTTCGATCCCCACTCGAGGAAGTGAATTATTTATTTACGTTTAAATTTCCATTTCTTCGCTCTGGTGTCGAGACAAAGCGCGGCGTTATGTTCTGCCACTCAACACGCAATGTCTCCAGAATTCGGCAGAAAGTGGGGAACGGAGTGTCTTAACATTAGGTTCCCTCTGCCTTCCCTGCTGTGTGCGGGATACAGCGTGAAGCTGATTTTTTTATTTATTCACAGAGCTACTAACTTGTTACTTACGATTTTAAAGCGGGTAAAGGTAAATATAACGTATAAGGCTTCCTGGTTGCATTTGTAAAAATAGCATAACATTTTCTACTTAACTAAATTGAGCATTTTCTTTGTTTATAATTATTTCAAACTCATCAATGAATAAAATGAAATAAAATTTGCTTAATCTTTTGTTGTTTATCATTCACTAATACAGGATGTTTACAGATTATTTACATTTATCTATAATATAGCGACATGTATATCGGTAATCATAATTTATTAAGGTGACATCACGTTGTTTACAATAATAGTGACAATGCGTTTCAATAAAACAAAGTCAAATTAATTCAGCTATAAATATGTTTAATTACGGAGAATTATGATTTGGGGAATAATATTAATCATTATATCGTAGGAATCAAAGATTCTGGCATGGCGTAGTACAAAAATGAGTGAATATGGTACAAAAGGACTGTTATTATAAGAATTCGTTTCGTTAAGGTTTCGTATAAGATTTACATATGATTTCGATATTAAGAACACATGTTCTTTTCTAAGAAAGCATAAATAATTTGTCACTAAGCCGTGATGAGAGAGAGAGACGAGAGATGTGTAAGAACGAAAAAAAAAACAAAATGATTCGTTTAACCAGACAGTGTGTCATCTACGAGTATATAAATAAACGTTTTTCATTAAGTAATAAGGTCATGTTCCACTTCTGAAATTAAATATCTCAGATGAAAGTATGTATAAAACCAGTGCACTGTTTTTGGTATCACCATTTTTTAACCAAGTGTTAAGACACTATTTCCTATTTTCTGCCGAAGGTATATGTATTTAAGGTTTAGGAGGTAATGCGCGTTGAGTGGCGAATTTCAACGTCGCTCTTTGAACACCAGAGCGAAGAAATAAAAATATACATTTTTCATTTCCTCGAGACAGGGGATCAGGATAAACGATACTCACAGCATCCAATTCATTAAGAGCTCGTACAGCCCTCTTCTGCGCCATTATTTCAGCTGCAGTTTGTTTCGTACGTCTCAGTTCAGAGGTCCACACACTCAGTGGTTCCTGTACGGCCAGCTCGTTCATATGCTCCGCGAGGGCGTGCGCGTAGCTCTGACCGCGAGGTGAGAGAACCGCGTCACCTCCGATACGACCCAGCACGTTGTACTCGCTCTCGCCGTGCTGTTTCATTAATGGAGTTTAAATTAGTTATTATGTTGATCTATTTAATCTATATTGTTGTTTGTAATAAAAAACTAATTTCAAATAAACCAAAACAGGTTCACTCTGTATCCCGCACACAGCAGGGTAGGCTGAGGGAACCTAGTGTCAAGACACTCGGTTCCCCACTTTCTGCCGGATTACTTTGGGGGCATTGCTTGATGAGTGGCAGAACTCTATGACTCAGCTCAATATCGATTAGGTACTAAACATTGTAATCGATATTTATCCAAAATATAAATTTTATATACAGGCATCATTTAAGTATGAGTTCTATTTACAATGCTCATTACACATAACAATGAGCAAACAGACGTATTATGTATAAGGAAATATTATATTTGAACAACAGATAAAGAACAATAATAAAGGGACTTAGTCAAAGTTAAATACAGATAAATAATCCTGCCACAGATTAAAGTTCAGTAACCCCAATATAATAAATAATGTTTAAAAAAATAAAATAACAGAACGATCGTATTATGAAAACATTGAACAATTTCACATATCACTTCAGTCGAAGAGCTACAAGTTTGTTTTAATAACGTGTTATCTATTAAATGTTTGTTTTCCAAACCATGTTTATTTGAACTATAGTCATTTATGTAAGTTGTTTATTGATTTCCATCGGCAGCCTTTTCAGTAGTCAGAAGAACATATAATTTTAAATTAAATAAAATTATCAATAGTTTATTATGGGTTGATCAACGAATGGACATTAGTAATTCATAATATAAAACGTTCATACAATCTTATCATATCTTAACTCCATCTCATAATGGTTAATGCAAAACAAGTCTGATTAAATAAATATTTGATTCAAATCATAGAAAAACAAAACAATCATACATAACAGATAACTGTTCTAAGTTTAAATTACAAAAACAAAACAAAAAAAAAACAACTTACCCGAGTAAAATACAGAGTTTGTGGGAGAGCTCTCATGCTGGACAAGTACCCTAGAATACCCGACTCCTTCTGTCCGGCAACTTTATGAGCAGTGACAGTTTCTCCCATATTTTCAACACGTACAAAATTTATATGCTCCAAATTGGCATCAATGGGTTCGTATTGACGCATATAATGTTCAAGCTTCTTCCTCAAGTCGTCAATGGCTTCCTCCTCACTCATGGTCTTGTAGTCAGCGGAGTAATGGAGAATTTCAATAATATTCCTTTCCAATAACTCTTGGTCCTCACAAACGCATTCAATGAATAGGATTCTGAAACCCATGTCGGAGGTGCAGTAGTCGTGGAGCTCGCGACGTTGTTCCCTTGTTATGTTTGTGCCATCGAAGATCTGTAACAATATGATGAAATTACGTAAATTTTTATTCTATTTTTTATTTTTTTCATATAATCATATTATGTCTTTTCTCTCTTATTTCTCTCTTTGCTGCTTTAATTGTCATTTGAAAACTTGACTATGCAGAATTACTGGTGGAGTGGGAGTTGTAAAGATAAAATGAACGTAGAAACGAATGATCTGTTAATTTTGTAACAATAAATATAAAATTTATGAAGCCCACATATGTTTCAAAATTCAACTTTTCTCAGAATCTATTCTGAAAATTGAAAACGAGAAATTGGGTACGTACCGAATGTACGTACATTCGAAGGTATTTTTAAATATTCATAGGTATAGTTCCTTTCTTGCGCTTGAAAATTTAAACCAAATCCGCAAAAGAAAATAAACAGATGCATCTGCATATATTCTACATCAATCATCACGCTGTAAGACACTCTGTCCCCCACTTTCGACTGAACTCTGAATTGCGTGTTGAGTGGCGGAACTCAACGCCGCGTTGAGCCTCGACACCAGAGCATGTATATTATGTTGGACATTCGACCTTGTCTAGTAAACATTAGCTGTTTAGTCCACAATATTGCGACTGAAAACAGAACGTTTCTGTCTAATTATACGTAAGTAGTATCAAGGAAACAATTGCGCAATTCTCGCAATAATATGTACAGTTCAAATAAGATTTCATAACAAAGCAATTGACTATCTAAGTTGTTAATTGTTTCTATTGAAAAGTTTCCATTATCTACGCTTCCATTATCTCGTGGCGCAGGGAACATACGACTGTAAAAACTACCTACTTGTGGGTCTACTCCCAGTCGAGGAGCTGAAATATTTTCATTTCATTTTTATTTTCATTTCTCGCTCCGGTCACAAGGCAAGGCATAGGTTCTCAGGTTCAGGCACATAGTACGTTATATTATAGTCCTAATCCATAATTTATTCTTATAATTTCAACAATAAATAGGATAATTACTTATAGATATGGATTGTATTAAGTATCTAGCGTAAATTCCGGTGATAAATATAAAATTACAGATACATATCGATGTTTTTTTATTAGTTGTGATAATTTAATTAATATTATTGTTGATATAGTTTTCTTTTGCTTTCTATATATATAAAATATGTACATATATCATTACTAGTTTTCATCTCTCACAATGATATTGTTTTTCGTAAGTCCTATTAAAAGTTAGTCTAATGTCCATGTAAAAATATATGATAATTGTAATTTCTATATATATAAAAGGACTTGTCCTCACTGACTGAGGTAAGACGCACGTACAGCCGTAACCGCTGTGCGTAGAAACGTCAAATTTGGACAGATGTTTACTTTCGTAATCTGGACATCCACTAAGAAGGGATTTTGAAAAATGTTAATCCTAAAGGGGTGAAATAGGGGTTGAAAGTTTGTATGGAAAAATCTTTAAATCGCCACCGATTTTTATAAAATTTGAAATTTAGACTCTTAAAAATATTTCATTGAACACATGTTTCGTGGTTTATTAGAATTCATCCCTAAATAAGCAAGCGAAGCTGCGCGCGTCCGCTAGTCTATATAT
The DNA here is from genome assembly GCA_013403645.1 of Heliconius nattereri. NCBI lineage: Eukaryota > Metazoa > Arthropoda > Insecta > Lepidoptera > Nymphalidae > Heliconius > Heliconius nattereri. The sequence continues at coordinate 2,275,263 of JAAIXI010000227.1, read as the reverse complement.
ATAAAAGGAATTGTCCTCACTGACTTAGGTAAGACGCACGCACAGCCGTAACCGCTGACGGTACAAACGTGAAATTTAGACAGATGTTTACTTTCATAATCTGGACATCCACTAAGGGATTTTAAAATATGTTAACCCTAAAGAGGTAAAATAGGGGTTGAAAGTTTGTATGGAAAAAGCTAGTCTCATATAAAGACAATAACAACTTACGGCAACGCCATTTCCCTCTTTCAGCCACAGCACGGCGTCCTGCACGGCCTCACGAGCGCTCTGGCGTCGTATCGCCGACCCCTGTTGGTTGTCCGCCCGAAAGATATCGTGACTGCCGTACAACGCCATATGTTTGCGGCGATATTCGCTGCAGTCGAATACTGTGGGAAATATATTAATTAATTCAAATTCAAAATATTCTTTATTCAAATAGGCAATTATTATAAGCACTTTTGAATCGTCGAATGAACATATGAACAAAAAGCTACCACCGGTTCGGAAGGCACTTCTGCTGAGAAGAGCCGGCAAGAAACTCAACAGTTGCTCTTTTCAAAAACAATGGTACAATCTATTACATTAGCTAGCAGCTATCCTGCATTATATTCAATAGACATTAATTCCATACATGTTTATCCTCTAACACAGTGTAATAAGCTTGAATAGTGTAATAAGCTTTACTTGTTAGATTTTTTTTTAATATAATATCTAGGGCATTCTAGTAAAATCTATCTATTGGTTTATACATAAGTACAAACAAGACAACTCATCTAGACTTGTCTCGGCTTCTGTCTCAAGCAGGTCAAGGAATAACATTATCAAGCCCGCCTTCCCATATCAGTTTAGTTCTTATATACTTATTTGCCAGCTGTAGAGATATTCTACTTTGTGTGTATTGAACGTGTAGAACCAAATTATGAATAATATAAATGTGATAGTGTGTTGTGTGATAGAGTTATATCCATTTGCGTGGATATTTATATTGAGAATTGATACAGAGAGAGAGAGAGAGAAATAGAAGAAAACAGAACAATCGTTAGGAAAAACTTAAAGTCTATTTAGAATTTACTATAAAAATGTACAAAAAAATTATAAAAAGCTACTATTTCAACTTATGATTTTAAATCTCATTGTGTATAATATAAGCTCAATGTTGTGGTCGTTTACTTTATAAATTATAAAAAGTCTTAAAAGGTTACTATAACAAATAAAGATTAATAAAAAAAAATCTAATCTATGGAAATGATGAAACATCGTTAAATTTACAGTAAGCATTTTTTTAATTTAATTGGCACAAACCGGTAACATCACGATTGTTAAAAGTTAATAAATATCAAAATACATATTAGGCAAGTATGAATTATATCGTTTTTAATTTAAGCTATATTAACAGAGAAATAAATTAGTGGCGTGCCATTGGAGAGGCCTATGTCCAGCAGTGGACGAGGACAAGCTGATGATGATGATGAAATGAATAGGTATTATTTGATAACATACTAATGACTTGAAATGAATTTGTATGTGTTTTTAAAGCTACAGCTTACTTTTATGACAAAAAATAATTCGTAAAGATATGTAAAAAAACGCTAACCGCTTTCTCCGCATTTCTCTCAATTACCTTTTAACATAGTCTTGTAGTAAAAATAAAAAATAATTACATACCTTTAGTGCTCTCTCCATTCCAGTTGAGGTGTCTAGAGAGGCGGTGCGCCAGCTGGCTCTTGCCTCTTGCCGGTAGACCCACCAGCGCAATTAGCAAAGGCGCAAATTGACTGATGCGGCGTCTACGCATTGAGACTGAAACAACAGAACATATTGTAAGAAACGAAAGCATTTTATATAACAATATAAAACAAAACAATGGAGTAAACAATCCTTTTATATTTATTATAGTTCCACTTTATATTAAGAAACGAACTCACGTATTTTCATATTTTGCATATATTCGTCTAACTTCATTTTGTTGGTTAATATAATTTAAATAAATTTACTGCTAATTATTAAAGACACCAGCGAACTGTAATATATGTTAACTAATAATAAAATTCAATTCGCAGACGATGCTATTTATAATGGAAAGAGTATTGCAAATCTCAATAATATTACCTCACATATTGACCTTTCCATATCATCAGGTCAAAAAGATAGAGTTCCACGATTTTACATACCTATTCATATAAAATAATAATTATTATATAGTAAATATGGAATTTTTCCATTAAAGAGTTAAAATAGCAGCTATCGTCACGCTGGGTGAGCGTGAAGACATAGCTGCATATATTATAAACAAACTTTATTTTAGATCCTCGGTAGTGTGAGAATCATTCGATGATCCAAACACAAACGTGTCGCCAATAGCATTTAGAGAACGTCATTGCGATAGGTATATAGTAGATGTTGTCCAAAATACCCGCGACTATACTTCAGAGTCGAGTATATGAAGGTTATAAGAAAATGATTAACCAAACTATTTAAGAAGAAACGATATTTACTTGGCTCTATTTATAATATTATAATAATTTTGACTCATTTTGTATTTACCTACATAAAACTAGAGAGCCAGTCACGGCTTCAAAAATATTATAATAATACATATATATGACTAATGCGAAAGAATTTCAATAACAATATTCTATGAAAATATTGAATATTCTTTGTAAAAAGCTGTGTACACATACATTATGTGTATATAGTTATTGTACGGTTCTTAGGTGACTTTTAGAAACATGTTTCATATAATTAATATCACAAATTAATAGAAATACTGAAATTTTAAATTACAGACCTTATGAAAAATTAATAAATATTTTCCTAATATGATTATAACTCTGTTAATAATAAATTTTCTTCAGCACCATACTGATACCGCATATATCAGGATAGGTAGAGGGAGCCTATTCGTTAAGCCGTTGCGTTTTCCGCTGAAAATTGGAAGCATTGTGTATTGAGTAGCGGAACTCAACGCCATGCTATGCCTTGTTACGAAGAGCGAAGAAATAAAAATATAAATAAATAAAAAAATATTCTCCCAAGTAAGGAACGCACAGCCGTCGCGTTTACAAACACACGCCTGTACCACTGCGCCACGAGGGCTTAATAATAATAATCTTAACAAAATGTCCTACATGTGGAATAGGTCAGCCCGACCTTAGTTTACACCGCCGCCGGCAAAACAAGTTGTGTAGAAACAGCCAATAAAAATGGTGTATACGGACGCGCCTTCGAGACGGCTTTTAAAAACAACACATGCTCGTGACGTCAGTTTATCGGACACACCTTAATATGAAATGAATAGAATTAAAAAGATGGTATATATTTTTTGTTTTAAATTGAAAATAGATTATAGCCTTTATAGACTTTTATATTTTTTAAATTGTATTGCATATGGTATTAAGATTAAAAACATTTTTTTATATTATAATTATTATAAATTGAAATTAGGAACATAAAGCTACAATTAAATTTAGCATAATTATGTCCTTGGATGGCTACAATTAATTAAGCTTTTCGAACGAATTTAACGAATTTTCACTCAATATGTAAAGACATCAATCGAAACCGTTACCTTTAGCAGATTTAACTTTAGAAGCCGTAAGCTGTAGTAAACGAAGTCAATGTCAGAATAGGAAGGATAATTGTGATTAAATACGACCATTTGTTTATGTAACAAGCGTTTCGTCACGTTTTATATAAGGGAACACGTGTTTTATGATGTTATTCTAAGTATTCACCTAGATAGTATAAATTAATCAACATACAAAGTCTAATTTGCTATTATTTTCTTCAAAGGGGGAAATAATGTACTATTTTTATATTTATTTCTATACCTCCATTTTGTGAGAAGCACAGCACTTTTCCTGTTTAAAACCGTTTTTACGTCAATTATTAAATTTTTAAATGAATAATTCAATCATAATTTTATAAATTTAAAAAAAAAAAAAGAAAATTAAAATATAAACTATCATCAATATAAATTACGTGACGTTGATTGATAGGAGAAAGCTGGTAGAGGCTAGCAGTAATCTACGTTTATTATTTCACAAAAAAAAACAGTTATTTGGAGGTTTTGACTCTTTTTGGATATCGAAATTTTACACGTGTCGAAGAATACGTTATTCTATTTTGATATGATTATGTCATTTGAATAGAACGTTGGTGTTGACGTTTATTATGATAACCTAAAAATATTTACATTTCCTTATGACAGTATATAAACCTGGATTATACAAATGTAGATTAATCATTGTTCTGTGTTATCCTTTACAGCATTATCAACTTATAATCTCTTTACTTAACAATAACAGGAAAACGTAAGGCAATAATTTAGGTCACTTGTATAGTCATTATAATTTTTATGTAGTAACAAGGAAAATTTAAATAATTCTTCATTCATGAGTGGATCTCAACGCCGGATCCACTCAACACGCAAATTTGGCAAAAATTGGAAAACGGAAGTGTCTTATTAGGATTGGACACTAGGTTCCCAGGTTCCCTTTGGCTACATATACTATATGAAGCTAAAAAATAATCAATAAGCATGTTATCTAGATGTATAAATATAATATTATAGGATTAAAAAGTGGCCCCAGAACGGTGAACGTTCGTGCCAACGACTGTTGGACTTTGAACACTCGTCAAGGAAACGTGCATCTACTTTAGAACAGTTCAACTGACGCTGCTAGTATATGGGTTGAAGAGTTTTATTTACTACTATTATATAATAAATTTCATCAATTCTGAATCCTAAAATAGATTACAAGCACGACGTTAGACATATTCATAAAATGACAACTCTACCAATTATAATGAATTATTATTTATCAATATTTTCATTTCTTCGCACTGGCCCTAGCAAACAAAGACAAAAGCCCGGCGTTGAGTTCCGCCACTCAATATGCAACACCTCGAAAAAATTCGGCAACAATACTAGGTTCCCTCTGTGTGCGGGATACATTGCAAAGATGATAACTTTACTAATACTATATTACCTTTAAAGTATGTATAAAATATATATATTTTTGGAAACGCTAAATGTTTCTACGAATAATATATCATGAATTATTTAGACAAACAGTATGTTTAGTTCGGTTCAAATCGTAAAAATACTCTTCTTGTTACCCAATATCCTTATATAACTAAGTAGCTATTTACAAAATCTTAAATTTAAATAACAATCATTTATTCAAATAACATTTTTAGCAACTTACCGACAAAATATATTTGGAAATCTCTTTTATGGAAACTATGAACTATTTATTTATTATACTAAATTTTTAATAAACAGCAGAAGCAACTCTGAATTCATTTTCGCACCTATTTATAATATTCAAATACAAAATAAGAATTATAACTTTCTTGCTACTTCTAAAATTGTGATAAGTTAGGAATTAATACAGACTTGCGTGAGAATACAAATAGTTACATACTTTATATCTTCAAATGTATTGAAGACAAATAATTATATTTCTTGTAAATAATAATTAGAAAATTACTTGAGTAGTAATTAATATGTATTATTTCTGACGCCAATCGTGAAACTTGTTTGACAAGACTTTTTTTTGTTTACTACTACATCCTTTTAATAACTACTAGAGACGTAATTTATATAAGGATAATAATAAAGAGAGGTTATCGCCTAGTGGTTGGATCATGAAGCGTATGCAGAGGCAGTCTTACTTGACGGAGCGTGTTGTGAGGAGGTTCCTCTCTGGAACCAAAGCCACTGATGGCCAGGACCATTGCCCCATCGTCGAAAAAGAGTGTTTTTATATTTTAGAATGTTTCTTTATATTAATTTATATTTAAAAGTACTAAGTATATTATTATATGTTATTTGCAACACCATTCTAGGTTTAATTTTATTTTTACAGAATTTATACAAAAGATTAAAACACATAAAAGATTTTCATAAGTTCATAATATAGGTGCTATTTCAAATAAAACCAATTGTTCTCAACGTTCATAAACTTATGTACATTCATATATGTATATTAGTAATCGATTAACATCCGGTAAAAGCATCACACAAGATAAAAATCATATTAACTAAATGTCATAACGCAAGGCGAGGTTGTGTCATCAAATAATAACTGTTAGGGTAATGGGTGACGTCCAAGTTCACGCAGTCACAACGTGCCAGACGTGCACGTGCACCGTGCCAGGTCATCTGACGTTCTCAGCACACCAGTTACTGACCCTGCCACTGTCTAGGCGACGATAAGAGAACTAGGAGTTCTAAAGATCCGCCTAGACACGCAAATCATTGTTTTTCTATAACACGATAGATAATAGCATTCTTGGAATTGGCATTTGTTAGAATAATTTGTATAAACAAACAACAAGCTATAGCTTTCTACGTAGTATTGAATATTAGTTCATTAGAATATTTGCAAAAATATATTTTTGATAATAGTGATGGTATGCCCTAAAGAAATTTTAACTCTCAGGGTAAATACTCAAAGGGTCCGAAGAGCTGAGGATCGAGTGTGGTGGCGAGAATTGGGGAAGGCCTATGTCCAGTGGATAAAAGATGGCTGCTGATAATTATGATGATGAAATACTCAAAACGTTTGTGTATTAAAGATGAAGGTTTAACATATATATTATAAGCATATCAAAATGAGCATGTTTAAATCCTAAATATATAAAAAAAATATTTAAGCTATGTGTAATATAAATTTTAGGCAGCACAAACCTACGAGAAGCAGTTTCCCGTACAAACACCTCGTATATACATACAAATTTAATACTTTAAGCCGAACGACAAGACGAGTAAAATGGGAACAGAATATCAGTTAGAATAGCAATTATAATGGATTTTCAAATTTAAAAATAAGGATGGAACACAAACGTTCTAAAGCAAGTATTCTTGTGATTTTTTTTAATGAAGAATACAGTCGGATCTTAAAAGGACTCTACATATATATGATTGTCATTAACCATGAAAACATTTAAATAATCTTATTTTTTACTAAGAGACTTTTACCATCTGGCGGTAAACGCAACGTTTGTGGGTTCGATTCCCACTTCACGAAATAAATTATTGTCATTTCCTCGCTTTGGGAACAAGATAATGTAACCCGCAGCATAATCTATTAGCTATGTATTTGAAAAAATACCTGACTTCTAATTTAAATCCGATCCGTAAATGCGTTGTTATAGTGTCACAAGAGTAACAAGTTTGGAAGTCAGCCAACGCCCACTCGAAAGTCTTTTCTATATTTCGTAACATACAAAACATGTAAATGTAAAGTAAGAATTTGACGTTCATATAATAGTTTTTACGATAAAAGTCGAAGCAAGAAACGATACTTATTATATATTATTTTTATACATTAACATATTAAAAATATAAATGATTGCATAAAAATTAAAATCTTCGTAAACAAGATTGTCCCGTTCACTGATAGCATACGTAGCAACACTCGCCCACAGATAAGAATACAGGGGGCACGATAATAGATAGACAAATATTTCGTTATAGTTATATGAGAAGAAATAGTTTAGATACAGTGCTTTGTTACATATTTCATTAAGTCATATTTAATATATTAATTACTAGAGACAATAACGCGGCTTCTCTCGCTTAAACTTATTATAAATATATAGCCAAACCAAAAAAAAAATTACGTAAATTGTAGTCTATGTGTTATTCTGATGTACCCAATCAAATAAATAAACGTCCATCGTATTAGTAGGATATTTGAATATATAAACATATAAACATATAGTAAAATAGTACTGATATCTAACTATTCTTCTAAGGTATGTGAAAGGTATTTTGTTTATTTACCATAAATTTGAACAATAATTGCAATAATTTGTTATCAGAACTGTTTTCATATAACCTTTATTATTATTGATTTTAATTTTCTATGATATCGAATGAAATAAAATAAAATAAATTAAGCAAAAATAAGCTATGATTACAATTATGTACATAGGTACCTAATTACTACCAACGTAATGAAAACGTCTTAATAAATTATTATATATACATAAAAATCAGCTTCACGCTTTATCCAGCACACAGCAGGGTAGGCAAAGGGAGCATAGTGTTAAGACACTCCGTTCCCCACTACACACACAATATATACACACCTACATACTTAATTGAGTCATAAAATAAAAAATATTGTTATATTATACCTAATCGATATTACAAATTACAACAGTCATAAAAACGAAAAACAATTTACGTGGACGTTTCAAATATATAAAATACCAATGTAAAAATAAAGATAACCACGCCATACCGGCCTCGTGGCCGGGGGCGTGGCTGTGGACGTCAACAACTCTATGCCCTGTAAATGAACTCAATTCGTGTTATCGAGATCAATTGCTATGCCAGTTGAAGTTATTATTGTACGAGCGAATTAATATCTGTAAATGAGTGTTAAAAGTTTCTCAGCCAGTTATTGTGACATTCCTAAATTATTACTCGTTTGTTAATTACACACGTATCTATAATTGTTTTTTTTATTAGAAAACGTATAAAAAAAATCATTTCTTATTAATTTAATTTATAACTTTCATTAATATGCAATAACACTCTAATTACTTGATAATCTTGCTCATGTTTTTTTTTTGCTCTACACAAGCATAACTCCAAGTGAGAATGCATCTCGTACTCTATTGTAGAGAAAATATGATAAGTCTAAGCTAAAACCGTACTTAGGTTAAATTTGAACCCACAGTCATCACGTTCAAAGATATCCGTCCCAACTGCGCTACAATGGTGCCATGATACGATATCAAATTAAAATATTATATTGTTATGAGAACAAAACTGTGAAGGTCGTATATTTGAAGGCCTCAAAATAATTTACACATTAGAAATATGTCTGTGAAAATTGTATATTTTACATTATATTTTTATAAAATACTAGCGGCCCGCCGGCGGCTTCGCCTGCGTGAACTACGTTATTATTTATTTCTGTGTCCATGAGTACCTACGTCCTATAAATGATGTCCATGAAAAATTTGAGACTCCTAGCATTTGTAGGAACGAAGTTTCATACAAACTTTCAACCCCAAAAACAACCCCTTAGAAGTCGAATATTGCAAATTCCCGTCTTAGCGAGCACCTACGTTCTATAAATAACTCCTATGCAAAATTTCTTTCGTGATGAGTGAGTGGCCTTTCCATTTTATATATATAGAAGATAGATTATTTCAGAGTTCAATAGGTTTGGGGCTGTTATATTATATTTAAGTTTTTCAACTTTATTTCTTTCATATGTTTTTGGTAGCGAGTAATCACAATGTTTAAATTAACTAATTTTATATAATTATACATATAAGTTAAGTGAGTAAATTATTTTTTATTATATTATATTTTAATTTTTCGAGTGTTGTTTTTCATGTTACAGCACAAAAATATAAAGTTTTCCTCTAAAAGGACGCAGGCGTTAGGTTTTTGTATATTCATTTCAGGAAAAGAGCATTGTAAATACCTACATTTATGTTCTAAGAGACAATATAACGAAATAAATCAGTTTCACGCTGTATCAGAGGGAACCTAATGTTAAGGCATTCTGTTCCCCACTTTCCGTCGAATTTTATAATTAAAATATAAATTTAAGTAAATATTATAAAAATACGACACAAATTATTGCGATTATTTAATCTCAATATAAAAAAATATCCAAATATATAATATACAATTGTAATATTTTTACTTAATTTATAAATATCACATATAGCAAAAAATAAAGAAATCGATTATAAAGTAGATTAATGGGATATATTACCGACCGGCCGACCTTATCTTAGATACCTTGGATAATATTATCTAAGCACTCAAGCTAATTAAGAAATTTTGATACGGTTGTAATTTTTTTAAATTTCATCCTTTTATTATTATTGCTCTAACATAAATTGCTTTTTATTAGTTTCTAGTAAGTGCAGTAATATCGTATAAAAAGAAATTTATTTACTGTCGTAATTTTTAATTAAAAAAGACACTTCAATTTAAAAAAAATAATAATGACCTATTGTGAATTTAAATGCCTTTGTAAGATTTTTTCTATTCGAATTTATTTCCGCATTTCATTATCCCTGAATATTATATATATATATANATATATATATATATATATAAATAGATATATTATAAAATTTAGTTATATGATTAATTAGGATATTATGTGGACTAAAAGTACAAAAGCTTTGTTTGTTATCTTTTGTTTCGTATTCCTTCAATTTTTGTCAATCTGGTCTAGGTAAATTTAATAAACTAGTATAATTCGACATGGTACATTTGGGTGTAATTCGGCATAGTATTAAATCATATTCACATTCTCTTAATATAATTAAAACAAAAGATTATGTTATTCTCATTCTTTTTTTTATTTCCTCTAATATAGATTGCAAGAAATCCTATTATTTAGAATACTAAGAAACATTGCTGTTATTTTCTGCATGTCCATTTTATACATAAACAAAAATAATAGGTAACGATGACTGTTACTAAATAATTGTGCGACGCGAGTGGGAAAATTGAAACGGTAAATACAATACTGATTCTTTGCCAATTATTTCTACAAGGTAAATTTAATTGTATAGTGAACTTTAATATGGACTTAAATCATGTTAACATTCTCTTGATCTATATACAAGACTCTACTATTATATTTACTTTTATTTACTGCCATATTATTTTTTGGTTCACTTTGTATTCTGCAGCTCCTCTGGTGGAGCTTCCTAACCTTCCGAACCTAGTGTTAAGACACTTTCTGCCGAATTCTGGAAGCATTACGTGTTGTGTGGCAGAACTCAACGCCGCGCTTTGCCTCGACACCAGAGCAAAGAAATGGTAATATAAACGTAAATAAATATTTCAATTCCTCGAGTGGGGATCGAACCCACAATCGTCGCGTTACAGTCACAACCCTTGTGCCGCTGCGCCACGAGGGCATTTTCGAGACGTTTCATGATGAGTTGTGGAACTCAACGCCGTGCGATTTAAATAATTTTTAACATGCTATTACAAAAATAAAAGAAGAAGTTAATCTTTGTTTTGTATTCTCTCAAAAATCACACAAAGCCATTCTTCCTTCTGCACGAATATAATGAACGTGCGCTTTTATAAATAAACTTTGAGATTGATTCTTATTGGTGTTAACCTCACTGAGGGCAATACCGTCAAGGAAACGACGCGGAAGCAAAAACCAAACTAAATATTATTGAATTGTGATACCAGTTTGCAATACAAAAGTTTTGTTAATTATTATTAAATGAAAATACGTATGATTATTTAAAACAAATAATTATCACACGGTCAAGTTTAGATTTCTCAGGAGCTAGCAATGTAGACCTTTAAAAAAGTAATAAAGAAATGCGCGCTAGCTTCGTAAAATTGGATCAAATATAATTTTTAATCTTAATAGCAGCTCTTAAGGATGTCAACATGAACAATAAACTAAAGAAATTGTTAAGATCTAAACTGTGACAGGAATGTTTCATACGAATTATATTTCTTTTGAAGCTTTCACTTGTTAAAGAAGCATCTTTTCAACATATTCTGTACAAATACGGTCGACGAGTAGAGGCCGACCTCAGGTCGGCCTCTACTCTTTTTTTCTAGTTAGCTTTTTTTTTTGATTGATTTTTTTTACTTTTCATTTCTTTTTCCGAGAGAACAATGCGCAAAAGATCAAAAAAGCTAACTTCAGAGCGTCCTTTGCGTCATTGACCACACTGTAAAATAAATTTACTCACCATTGGAAAGGATCTTCTCCTTGTCCTCCATCATGGCGTGTGCAGTAGCTCCGGGCGCCATCACTATTCTCCTCAATGAAGATCTCCTCACTAATGCGACGACGTGCTTGCGATTTTGCAGCGGTTTCCTGCGACGCGTGCGCACTCTGTGGAGGCCTCCAGGCGACTGGCTCACTCCGGTGCTTATCACCGACCGAGTCTTATCACTTCGGCAATGATTGCCGACCAACCATATAACAGCTGAATAGATTTTACGATATATTAGCCAAATATACAAATACCAATCACTTCGGATGTCCAGTAACGCCATCAATAGCGACCTGGAAAGAAAGAAAATGTAATTTAGATTTTAGTAATACATAATATTATTTAGCTTAAAAATGTCTTAGCCAAGAACAAAAATTCTGACGGTAAATGATCACCGCTGCCCACCACCTCGTGTAACCAGAGGAGCTACATGTGCGTTGCCGAACTTTGAGGTGGAAATATGTAAGTGTGACCCGCACTTGCCCTATTCTTTGAACATTCATAGAGAAAAATGAAAACTCAAGATCGATCTCAGACTTGACAGCGTTTTATAAATACGGGCCAAATTGTAGAGCTGATATCTTAAGATGATAAGGATTGGAAATATCAAATTCCATTTCTAAAAAGTTACTATTTGTATAAAAGGTTTAGATTATATCTAATACTAGTCTTAGTACCTACTCGTTTGCTAAAATGTCATGAATGATAATTAAAAGATGAGGACTTGTTCGTAAATTAATTTCGCTTAGTTATTTTGTAAATTATTCTTATGCAAGTGTCATGTTTTATAAAATAAAATTAACATTATGATATCCGATTATTGAGGCCTGTCGTTGCGCATGCGTGGGACTGTAAACGCGACTGGTTGTAGGTTTGATTCCCATTCGAGGAAATGGAATAATTTCTGGCTAATACGCTTTGGTATTGAGGCAAGACGCGGCGTTAATTTCCGTCACTCGACACCTTATTCGTTTAGTAATCGGCGGAAATTGGGGAACGGAGTGTCTTAACTATAGGCTCCCTTAATACATGCGGGATAGAGCGGAAGCTAAAAAATGTCAGATTATCTCTAATTATATTTTTTATAGTATCTATATAATAAAGTTGTAAACCTCGTGTTCATAATATCAACGTTAAGTAGGACAAATAACGTAAGCGCATTATACAATAACATGTGGTGGCTTAAAGACTTTTTATCTTCGATTTTATATTTATTTTTAATAGGTTATATTAATTTTCAAATATTAATCTCTAAACTTCGTAGTTTACGTACTTCGTGGTACTGACGTCTGGAAATTTCTTTCGTCTGTAATGTCTAATAAATTTCTAGACGTCAGTACCATATCGTTTCTTATCAAAAATGTTTCTTAACAACTATATTGGCCTTCAGTGCTAGTTTATTACTATCGATAGTAAATATGATTCACAAATAACGTAAAATAATTCTATGGTTAACATCGTCATATTAGTAAATGTTAGTTTCCTTATGTGTCCTTATTTAATAATTATAATATCACAAGTTTCTTTTAATATAAACCACAAAATATTATAATATTTTACTTAATAATACTCTATTCGTTTATATATCTAAAGAATCGAATTCGTGACCTCTGATGCAACTTGCTAACGATTTTTTATTAATCTGTGATACAACAGAACGTCGATAATTATGATAATTTATCAACACACATATATCTTACACTTCTTTGTAATATCAAGATGTTTAAATTAAATTAAATTTAATAATTAAAACAAGTTTTTGTAACACATATAATAAATAAAGTACCAACCTAAGCCTTGAAATTTGCTAAGAGATAGTAACTACCAACCCACACTATCTAGAAACAATCGCGAAGAATTGATTTATGCTAAAAATATCTTCTTTATAACGATATAAGCCTAATGCATGGTACGAATACACTACAACTCTTATTATACACGGTACACTCAGCGTAAACATCGAGTGTCTCTGTATGAATAAGAGTGTCTCTAATTGCAAAACTTATTGTGATGCTGAATGTGATTTGAATTTCCATATACTTGCAAGTAGACACTACTATGATTCCCCGCTCTAAGGAAGTGAAATATTTATATACGTTTATATTTAAATTACGTCGCTCTGGTGACGAGGCAAAGCGTAGCGTTGAGTTCTGCCACTCAACACGTAATGTCTCCAGTATTCGACAGGCAGATCCGATTCGGCCTTGCTTCGGTGAGGTCGCACAATTGGGCTATTACATTTATTTCGATCCCTTGTNGAGCACCCTCTTCCCTACCCACCCGGTGTCGCTGTAAAGGCCAATAAGGCTAACAGCATTAACTTCAAATCCGAAAAAAAAAAAAAATATTCGACAGGAGAGTGGGGAACGGAGTTTCTTAACATTAGATTCCCTCTGACTACTGTTGTGCGTGGGATACAGCGTGAAGCTGGTTTTAGACACTACTCAGATACAAAATATCCATTACTGTCTATCGCATTAGCGAAGCTCGAAGATCGAAAGTTATTATTCTAGTGTTTTAAAATAAAAATGTAATAAATATTTTATTTAAATAATTAAAAGTTACGTTCCCATCTGTTATAAGTTTAACTGTATTTATTATTATTGTTCTTTATTTACACGTTTAGGTAAGATTAATTTTACACCAGGATCAAACGCTATTTTGTTATTGCAAATTGGTTTTCAAAACATTAATATCATAACATGTAAATAAAACAGAATAACACTTTTGTATGGGCAGGTATGTAAAATACAAAGATTAATGTAAATAAAAATGAAAAATGAAGAACATAATGAATAATTAAACATGAAATATGAAGAAAAAAATAAACCAAGAGTTGTTTCTCCTATCCCTGTCATCAATAACAATAAATTCATTTAAACAAGGCGGTCAAAGCTTATGTTTAGATTTTTACCTACTTTGTTTTTCTTTGACAGCTCTACGTAAATGGATTTCCAATAGTGGTTTTAAAATGATGTGTTATTCATTAACAATAACTCTTGTTAGAATATCTTTCCTTGTTCAGAAAGCAATGCGGATACTATATAAATTTTATTTAAATCATCTTTTGTTGTACGTCTATACAAATGTCCATTTGTTTTCTTTAATAGCGCGTTAAAGTTAAAACCTACGTAATAGTATAGGAAGACCTTAAGTTTTCTAAGTTGATAATATTTATAATGCGAATTTGTTTTTTACGTCATAACTGACAATTTATTACCAGAATAATATCTAGCATCCTGGAGCGGAATTCTACTTGTGATATCATATACAAATGCTGCATATGATGATGCATTTCCACTCCTTTCTTTTGATACAGACAAAGTAGAAATAGATTTTATGACATTTTAGGAAGTTCAGCAAAAAGCATAAAAAGAAGTTGCATTCCAGCGTAAACTCATGTGAATCGAAAAAAATACAAATTTTTGTCACATCTTGAAAATATATGTATTTACCAAATGTCAATAATAAGGTAAGTTCTCCAAATGGGAGGGAACCTTGCAACAAGGTAAATACTTATTCTTTAGAATTGAATCAAATGTTAGTAGGTAGGCATCAACCTATACAAAAATGACAACTCCACCTGCATATATTTCTGACTGAATTATTAATTTTATTATCTAATCTTATTAAAGCATATTAAATGATGATTTATAACTTATCGATAATATTGTCGTTTTAAATATTATTGACGCCTATTACTATAGTTGTTACACGTGTTGTAATACATCACGCTGTAGGCAGAGGGAACGCCTTGTGTTAAGACACTCCGTTCTCCACTTTCCGCTTAATCCCGCTAAATTCCCCTAGAGCCGCGCTTTGGCTTGACACCGATGAAATGACAATACAAATTTAATTAAATATTCGATTTCCTCGAGTGGATATCGAACTCACAACCACTCGTGCTCCTGAGTCACGACAATTATGTAAAAGGGTAACATGACTGCTTGTCTATCTATCTATCTATTATCTATTACGTTTTAGGATATTAAATTTGTTCATGTGATCGCCGGTCATGGTATATTATTTAATATGGAGATGAAATTACAATAAGAACTATCAGCTTACATCATGCTTATAGCTTCATAATTACCTTTATGTTTATGTACATAGTTTATTTCTATATAGATATGTCATTGTATAATGGCGGCTAATGCATAATATGTATAATTTTGTTATAATCAACTCAAATTGGTTGTACCGTTGTCAGTTTCAAATAAATTATTCGTAAATGATAATAATGTTTAGGTAACATAGCCTAATTTAAATATTTATAACATTATTTAGGACTTTTATTAAATTAATTGCATATTTTATAGATATTGGTATTACGTTCCAGAAAGTTCCAGTTGACAAATTTACACATTCATAATTTTAATTACTATTTATTTAAATATTTATTTATTAGTGTACAGTTTAGGGGTTCCATTTCGCAGCAAATTGCACCTGTTCAAGCTGCTTAAATATAATAAGAATATCATAGGTAACATACCATAGGTATATAATAGAATATTTCCATTCTATATTTTTTTATATATATATAAGAATATCATAGGTATATAATAGAATATTTCCATTCTATATTTTTTTTATCTACACATGAGTGGTAGAAACCGATATAAGGCCAAAAATGTCCGACATATCTTATTTATTCATAATTTTCGTTTTAAGTCACTTTAATATTTCCTCTTTTAAAAATAAATTTCTTGATTATTTATGGTTGCCCGTAAGAAATTGCTTTTAGTGATAAGGCCGCCATTGCACATCTGTGTTGCATCTTTAAATGAAGTGTATTTTTTTCTATTTGTGCAATAAAGTACTATTATTATTATTATTCCTTAAATTAATGGATTATGTTATAAGATTTGCTAAAATGTTATTTACATGAGAAACCGGTCTGAGTAGCTTTTAAAAGGTGTAGGGTAAATAAAATAAAAGGAAAGACAGGTATATATATCCTCGTCGCAAATATATCATAAAATTGCCTTTGTCTTAAGTACTAATGGAGTAATTATAATGTTTGTTTTCGACTTAAGAGTTGTACAGATGCGTAGGTTCGTAAAGTTGATGCGTTAAGGCAGCTGTTCCTTTAATGGTTCTTTTCAATATTTTAATAAATTATATTTCGATGGTTTGATTGGTTAGTTAACCAAGGTTATCAAACCAATTAAAACAGATTTCTATAATGTCTTATTGGTTTTGCGAAACTCGAGCGTGTTATGATATTTTTTATTTTTATCACTCACCTCATTATACATTGGCACATTCGGCAAGCGTGCTCGACGGGTGACTCTCGCATTGGATTCTATATGTTCTGGAAAGTTTGTGTCTACAATATACATACTAAATATAATAATTTACATAAGCTCACCTGCCTCAGAAACTAAAGGGTTCCTTCGCAGTAGTGGTCAGATGAGGTATGCCTTATAAAATGCACCAGGTCGTGGCGCATAGCAGTGCGCCCGTGGATAGCGATGAACGTTTCAACACACATTCGCAATAAGTCCCAGAAAACAATAAGATCTAACTTGTTAACCAAAACTTTCCCCCAACATCGCACGGGGAAGGTAGCACAATAAGTATACAGTTTCGTAACAGTCTTCACAGGTTTGTAGACAACTTCCTTTCTCCTATTTCACACCTGAGCGTATTTTATTCATTGTAGAATCTGGAGGCGTCTATGGTTATTTATGTTGATAATTTGGGTTCAACACTGTGTTTACGATGTGGCAGCGCAGTGATAACGTGGATTGTTGACTGAGAGGAGCCAAGCAAGAGAATATGATACTGGCGAGTGGTATGGTAGGGAGCGAGACCGAGTGAGGCAACGCGGACCGACTGACACGCACTGGTGCGAGCTTCGGAAGATATCGATTAATGTTCGGCTATTTTCGTCGACCTTTCTATGTATATGTTTCTGTCTCCCTCCCACTATGTACTATAGATATAATACGTATGGATATTATGCAGAATATAATTGTATGTAAGTGTGTTATTACAATTAAGTAGCTATTAAATCGTTATATGCGTTATGTTTACAGTATTGGAATTTACTAGTTTATTATCATTTTTTTAAATTCTAATTTTATAATTCTAAAATAAATATAATTTTATGATAATATTATACAATGGATTATATAAATTGTTTAATCAATAAAGTTATACAAGTAAAGAAATACCCTGATACACCTATTGGTAGTGTAAATAAAAGGTTAGTTAAGTTAAGAATAAAAATGGACATACTTTTTTAACAAGTAAGCAATAAACGAACAATAATATTTATGATCCAGGATTCTTCAGTGGTGTGTATCTCACAATCACAAGAAAAGATATCATGTAGAGAAAGTAGACATGGTTTGAATTGGTCCCTCACAGCGTCATGAGACAATGGCCGTGTGAACTTTTGATTGAAGTTCGTATCTGCCCCGGGGGGACGTAGATTGAGCAGAACGGACAAACTTAAGATCAGTTATAGGAATATTATTATATCTATATACAAGTTCTTTTAAACGGCACATAGACGTTCAATTCTTAATATTTTTTTCTTTAACTAATTAATTTCTTATCTCATTATATCTTACATTTTAATTTTTTGTTAGAAAAACTGCAGTTTGAGTTTCATTTAGAAAATGGGCTCTTATTTATTCTACATAATAAGGTAACGTATTAAAACATATTTTTCACTTTAGCTAACAATTGTTAAGATAAAACGCAAAAGTTCCCACCAACGCGACAGTTTAAAGAACAATTTATATAATAACATTCGTACTGCCCTAAATGCAATATGTTAATACTGCCATTGATGAAGGCTTATTACAATTTATATTCAATGATAAAAATCCCTGACCGCCTTCCGGAGAACATAAATAAACGGTCGCCCTACTTCGCCCTACTACAAGTGATGTCTACAGTCTAACGAATAACTGCCAAGTGTCTCTCATCGAGTACCGACGTAGACATGTCACCGTTTTACAATCTCTACTACTGTAATGGCTTCTGTAATTATCCTTAGCTAGAATATTTATGTAGGATAGTAATTAGTACTAATATATTAATTTAGGATAGCAAACTTTACAGAAAAAGCCATGTTATCTAAATTAAAACTAGACAGAATTTATTTTGTCATGTCAAGTCAGTCAAGTAATCCCGTAAGTCCTGAGTGGATGGAAACGCTCTTGTCTCTCTTTTGTCTTATATTTTTCAGCTTTTCAAATTTCTACGCAAAGAACCAATTGTGACTCCGTTCCACATCCTCTGTCTAATTTTCTAGATATCGCACCGAGAACCACGCTTTTTGTATCTGAGCAGTATAATAGGAACAATTAAATAAATTGTAATTTCATTAAGTAATTTATCGTTAAAGTGGGGGGAGGGAACTCTGTACGACTGCACCGCGGTAGCCATCACGCTCTTGGACATCATATAAATATCTGCTAAGTTAGGATTCGAACCCACGAACGGCTGAGAAATAAGTCACAGTAATCCCTAGACAAGATTAATCATTTATTATTTAATAGGTGCAGTTTGTTATTATAAACTAACTTCCTATTATGCATCTGATCATAACAAGTTCAATGCCATTCATAATATCTAGAAGAATAAAACCTATACATACAGTTTATTATATAAACATAGATATATATATATGCATTATGCAATACATTTTAATATTTAAGTGGTTAAAGCAAAAGCTGTAAAGACTTTATTGCAATGAACTTGATAATTTGTCACTAATTAAGATTTTGTAAATTATTCTATAAAATTAAATAATTTACTTTAAGTTTAAATATAAAAACACTGTTTTGTCTAGATGAACAAATTAAATGGAAATAAATTAATTTTATTGCTAACAGAAAATATTATAAATTTAATATATATATTTTTTTAATTAAAAAAGTACTTCTTAATAAAGAAAATCATCAATAGGTGGGTAATGATCCCAGTTAGAAGTATGAAAGTAGGTCACAGCTCGTTCACTTTTTAAGGTTGGTGTCCTCGTGACCTTAAATGCACCGGTTCCGTAGAAAAACTGAATAATGTATAAAGAGGAAAATATCACGTCAAAATAAAAGTTTTTAGCTGCCCTTCGAAAGCTTTCATTCTTTCGCCTTTTTATACTCGTGAGTATCTCGATTTTAACAAGCGACCAGGAGTGAGACACAAAAAAAACAGTTAAATGCCAGTCGCACTCCCATACATAGGGCTCCGTACTAATTTCAGGATTGTATGTCAATGGGAAGTAGAATTTACAAAAGTAGACAAACGTAAGTTTGCACGTCCGCACTCATTTTGTGTGAAATTAACTACAGTTATAAACTTGTAATGGTTTTTTATGAAATAAAAATCATAAATATTTCATTAAAAAATCACAATTTAGTTTTTTTTCTTTATTTATACACTCCGTGCCAAATTTCATATATTTGTAGTTCCACGGGAGGTAGGTACTCTACAGGTTTTAATTACGCAAATTTCATACGAAATGCTGCAAAAACGATGCTTATAATATCATATATATATCTTATGACCATATGGTCATAACTTTTGATTGCGTTGACTTAGAAGTTTTGTTTTTTTATAACTGTAGACCTGAATATTTAATAATTTAAGATTGCTACAACCTTTCTTGATAAATGCTTGACAGACGCGCAGACGGAAAACAAAGTAATCCTATAATGAGGTACGGAACCCCAAAAAATTAAAGCTACTGCTTTCATTTTAAATAATTATTTAATTATTACGCTGTAACATGAGCCATGCCACGCAAATTTTTCCTTGAAGATGTAATTCGCATGACTTATCTTTCAGGAAACGTAAAGTTTCAATTATAAGATACCTATAGGTATCTTATAATTGTATAAGTAACTATTATAAGATACCTATAGATATCTTATAATTGTTCATATAAAGTAGTTTTATTATATTCAACATGTATGTAATTCCAAAGCTTGTTTTTTTGTGAATAAGGTATAGCTAATTGAATTCTTAAACATTTTTTTTCAGCTTCACGCTGTATTCCGCACTCTGCACGCAGTTCCGCCACTCAACAATCAATGCCTCCAGAATTCGGGGGAAAGTGAGGAACGGAGTGCCTTAACACTAGGTTTTCTCTGCTTCCCTCCGGTGACGCTAAAAAAAACCGACATTTATGTATTTGTATTATATAATTATCATAGTGATATATAATAATATGAATATTATAAAGGTATTTCTTTATATATTTTTTAGTTCATGTACATAAACGTTAACATTGAAATTAGCATCTTTACATGCATGAATCATTTAGTACCCAGCCAAGAGCAATTTGATTGTTGTTTTTATTGAAGTAGTATGTACAAAATTATAAATGCACTCTATAAACATAATTATTATTATCATTATCAGGTTTTGTTTATGAAACAGCAAGCATTTATGTTCATTTTTTTTCAACTTCACACTATATCATGAGGCAGGATAGGTCGAGGCAGGCAGAGGCCTAGTGTTAAGACATTCCGTTCTCTAGTTTTCGCTTCAACGCCGCACCTCGATACCAGGGGGAAGATGTGAAAAATATTAAATATTTCATTTCCTCGAGAGGGAATCAAAGCCACAGACCTCAAAAACAATAACACAAAACTTTTAAAAGATATATTCGTAAAATTATTAAGCTACATTATATGCCGCAAATATAAACTTATATTATACCGGTTTTGGTAAACATGTTCAAGCTCAAAATTAATAAAGACATTTTAGTCCCAAAGTTGTAGTAGGTATATAAAGGTGAATATACACTATAAATAATTCAATAGACAGTCTTAAAGCTTTTGTTGGGAATAAAAAACAAGGTTAACATTAAACTGGGGTACCAGAAAAAAAAATCCTAGCAGTCCTTTCACCTAAACAGCGTTAAATGGCACACACCAGTTGAATTAAAGTTCCGAAACAAAGCAATCGCGATTATACCAATAACATTTATTACTTTTTGCATTTATTAACCTACAAGATGGGTCTTAATGAATCACACGCACTTCATTCTTGGTTTCTCAAGTAACATACTCGTGCCTTTACTTGCTTCTGACTTAGGACTAAATAATTAATACTTAACGTAAAGTAAAATTAAAACTAAGAATTATGCTGTGAACTTTGAAAACCATAAGTGACATTTCACAGTGTTCATTTTAATAACATGCATTTTGGATTGATTTTTTTTCTTTTGGGTATGTACATGTTTTCTTTTTTTATCTACCTTTATTGTACTTTGGTTTGCTGAAAAGTTGATACAATGTATTAAAAAAAAAAGAAGATAAATAGGTTGGAGGGCCACAAGCGTGTGACTGTAAACGCGACGGTTGTGAGTTCGATTCCTACGTTGGGCATGAATTCCTAATTTACGCCAAGGCAAAACACGGCATTGAGTTTCGCCACTGAACACGCCATACCACAAAAAAATGCGGAAAGTGAGGAACGGAGTGTATTAACACAAGGTTCCCTTTCCCTACTCTACTATATGATTTGATTACGATTTGAGCCCTACACATGTTCATCGGCTTGTGGTACAATGTTATTGTTTCATATGCATATAGATGTCTTAAGTACCTAACAATACCCCAGTGCCCTTATCTCATAACATCATATTGCTTATAAAAACACCTTTTTTTTTCACGAAACGGCAAACCAGCTTATAAAATACTCTTTATCATTTCTTTAAATTAAGATATATTACACCCCAGTATTTTTTTTGTACAGGAACTAAATAAACCGCAAAATCACAAACATGACAAATATATTTCGTTCTGTAATTTAACGCCGTTTAACATTGATTCATGTGTTATCAATCAGTGTAGATAGAAAGAATCTACTGACGTATCATTCCTCTTAGTTTCGTACTACATTCGTTTTAAAAGGAATTATTACAAAAACAATAGACTAACATAGGTATTGCTCCATTATGACTTATCAAATCTGCAAAACTATCCCGTCAATTTTATCCCAAATAAAACCATATTTAATGACTTACTTAAATTACATTATTATTCTTTTGCTTTGTCTAATTTATTACTGATTTACATGCCTCCTACCATACCATTTTAAAGTTTTGGTTTACAAATCAAATGCGGCAATCAAATATGTTGATTAGTGTTCTATAGAATAACAAGCGAATGATTCTTCAAAAATTATTGAGAATCTTAGATGTATAACTAAACTTTTATATTATATACTTAGGCGCCTTTACTTTCTGTATACTATATATTATTAATAAAAGAAAAATAAATAAATAGAATAAAACAATAAATAGCAAAAAAATATCCGAAACATTATTAACCAGGTATTTTGCATGCTTAAGTTAGAATATACTTTTATTACATTAGTGAATCAATTTTACATTTTTAAATATAAATTATTATAAAAAAATACATTTAAAAATATACAAAAAACCACTCTTCCGAGGGCGGGACAAGGGTCCAAGCCATCGGTGGCTACGGCTCCAGAGAGAGGAACCTCCGCACAATACGCGCTGTCTCAAGTAGCACTGCCTTCTGCATCCGGTTCTTGATCCAACAGCTAAGCGATAGCCTCTTAAGGTGGTGGTCGAGGCTTTTTATTTTTTATTACTGTCGCATTTTTACCATGCAACACTAAATTATGAAATGTCAAACTCAATTTTAAATGTCAAATGTGGCTCTAAAAATAAACACAATGGTATTAATAATTAATATCCGGCAATTTAGAAAGGTACAGTAACATTTAATAACGTCCAAATTATTACACTCAATTGAATATCACTGGCTTATAATAAATCTAAACTTAGTTGTTACTTGTTAACGCTAGGCGGGAAAAATGAAAATCATATTACAAAAGTAATTTAAACAGATTACAGAA
The DNA here is from genome assembly GCA_013403645.1 of Heliconius nattereri. NCBI lineage: Eukaryota > Metazoa > Arthropoda > Insecta > Lepidoptera > Nymphalidae > Heliconius > Heliconius nattereri. The sequence goes on along the minus strand of JAAIXI010000227.1, from coordinate 2,251,671 downwards.
CAAAGGGCTTAATAGCGCAAGGTATGAGCTATTTTTATATACTGACGTGATTCAGTTTACTCTATAGTTACGGGTACTTTGAACCATTGCTTTGTTGTTTCTTTCTTTAGAGTAAACTTTGTAATAATACATTTGATACATAATATTTTTTTTTATAGGACTAAAAATGGGTGAAAGTGGTAGTGCACAAAAAAATGATTTGCAGAATTGGATGAGAAATCTTCCTGAACAATTAAGAAACATTCCACTTATATATCTTGCTATTCCAGGTAATTTATAATATTTTCTTTGTAACTCAAATATCTGAGTAATTAAGTACTTACCTTTATGATTATGATGTCAGTAATATTTAATATTTTAATTCCTCCGCTCTAGTCCTGGCAAAGAGCAGCGTTAATTTCCGCCAAAAATAAGGAATGGATGTGTCTTGATGAAAAAAGAGTGTCTTAACACTAAGATTACAAGTTTATTCGACCTACCCTGATATGTGAGTATAAAGAGTAAAGCTAAAATAAATTAGTAAATAAGTTTATGCTTCACGCTGTATCCCACACAAAGCAGGGTATGCCTATTATACTGCAAAAGTTTTGTAAAATTATATTATTTCATTCTAGGTAGCCATGATTCCATGACATATGGTATAACACGATCTAGTGGTCTAGCTCCTGATGCTGAACCCATTTTGAAGAACCTGTACCCTCTGTTTCAAGGTACGATCTTAAGGTGGACAATAACACAGGCCATTGATGCCTTACAACAACTTCTTATTGGGATTAGGTACTTCCACTAGTCTTATTCATTTATTATGTTACATTAATGAAAAAAGAATTAAAATTTTTATCAGTATATTAATTATCAGATAAGAAATTAGTTAGTATTCCATGTACTCACCATGCTGGACCCATAGTGTCACGAGGTTTGTAATCCAAGTTTTTTAAGCCTTTATAAATCTACTTCTCTCAACACAACACCAAATTTGAAATAATACTACTAGTGCTGCCTACAAAGTGAATTCTAGAAATGAATTAATGATAGTCCAAGACATGCCAAAATGTTTTATTAAACTAGAGATATTTATCTGTATTATATATCTTTAGAAGTAGGTCTTCTACTATATGCAAATGAACTGTAAAAGTTTTTCCGGTTATATACTAAGGTTATATAAATTAAATAATATTATAAAAAGTCGGTCAAAAAATATTTTATCAGCAGATAAGCCATGATCAGATATTTAAATGAGGCTATCAAGATTTTTTCTTTTAAGTAATTGTACTCTAGTTTAGAGAGCTTGAATATATTTAATTAATTCATATTATATTATGTAGGCTATCATGTTGCAGTGTCTGACTCTAAGTGTGGCTTTTTAAATTATTTTTTTCCAGAGAGAAACAATTAGAAGCAAACACAATGGTTTTTTTTACATTTTTAAGGAAACTTCACAACTCCGCACTTAGGAAAAGTTATTTATACATTTTGTAAAAAATATATTATAGTAAATAGAAAATTGAAATAAATATTTTTGTTTTCTGTGCCTTTAGTAGGAGGATAGATAGAAGATAGAAAGTCTTTATGGCATAAGCAGTTTTTATTATTAGTAGTATATGAACTGATGTTGTATTAAATAGATTGTTATATCAACATGAAACATGAAATTCTGGAAGAAAATATTATAATAGTAATTAAGTTTACTTGTTTTTCTTTACACATATATGTTCTAACAATGCTTATAATTAGTCCATATATTAATTTAATAAAAATATTTGTACACATTTATAGACATACTAATACTTTCCATGCAAAACAACATAAATATTTTTTGCTTTTATTTGAAGATATTTTGACTTAAGACTGGCCACAAAGACTGGAACAGAAGATTTCTTTTTCACTCATGGTGTCTATGCAGGTGAAATATATCAGCCACTACAGCAAGTGAAACAGTTCATTGATGATCATCCTCATGAAGTTAGTGAAGATTTATTATTTTTAAATATATATAAAATGTATTTATGTGAAAACATATTATTTTTAAATATATATAAAATGTATTTATGTGAAAACATATTATTTGTAAATGATATTGTAATATTTTAATGTTTGTTTTGGGCAGTCGATCTAGAAACAACATGGTTGGGGGTGCTATGTCAGTAATGTAAAATGTCAGAGTCCCAGTCATGTAAAAGAATTATATTAATTTCTATATTCTAATAGACAAAGTGTTGCATTGAATTCATCAGTGAATGGAGTATCTTAACACTAGGTTAGGAGGCTAGTCGTGGCCCAGGGGCACAAAGTGTGACTAAACGCTTATTGTGGGTTTAATCCCCACTTGAGGAAATAATTTTTTTTTTTAATTTATATTAACGCTAGGTTCTTTCTGCCTATCCTTTACCCTGTGCGGGATACAGCGTGAAGCTGATTTAACACTAGATTTTTCTGCCGATTTTGCTTTTGCCAGACAAAGCCTTTATATAAACTTAGTTTAAATATTTTGATAACATTTTATCATGTTTCTTACTAATCAGTCTAAGCATACTAGCCAATTAAGCTGTTGCATTAATTGTTATAAACATCAGCCTTTACTGATCTAAACATAAATAAATCTATTTTTCCTGAAAGAAAAATATTATTACAGCTACATTAAATGTCTATGTCTCATTATAAGTTATATTATTACAATAGTAAGTCAGAAGATTGTAGAATTAAATACAATAAAATTATATTTGACCTACTTGATAAAATGATGACCTTATTTGATGTCTTGCAATCTAAATTAATAACTTGAGTATTGTGTAAGGATGATTTGTAATAAAAATTAGATGTTTTAATTATCAGTCTGGCACAAATGATAATAATGGCTTGAACAAAGTTTTTATTGGAAAACAATTATATATAACATTTCCACAGTCTGTCAACATTTTTATAAATATGATGAGAATTTAGTAACTTATTAAAAAAATAAGGCTACAAGAATGGAGTGTTGGGTTTTCCGTGCACCCCCCAGAATTTTTACCAAAAAAAAATATAAATAAGACCTCCAGATACATCAGATGTTCTCTCACTGCGCCACAACAGCCTAGCAGATGTAATAAATAGAAAGTATAATACTTTTTTTCCTAAGTGTGGAATAAACTTTAAATTTGTTAAAAGAAAGTTTATTTTTAATTCCAGGTGGTGATATTGGATTTCCAACATTTCTATGGATTTACTCAGGAGGATCATCTAAGGCTCATGAGATACGTCTTGAATTTGTTTGGTCCCCAGCTTGTGCCGAGACAACCTGATTTAGATGGAATCACACTCAATTCACTTTATAGATTACGTCGACAGGTAGATAGATATATATGCTAATTAGTAGGTCATTTAATATTTGTTGAATGTTACTATTATTAGAATTCTCCTCGTATACTGAAAATAATTTCATAAATATATTTAATAAATATATTTAATAAATATTTGTATAGTTCAAGCGGGCGATGCTGCCCGGGGCCGGCTAGTTTATACATAAACTGCTTATCATTCTCAGACATAACCAAGGGTAAGGCGTAAGTCCCGACACCGGTATCAAATTAGAAATGATTCTACTGGTACTGCCTTACCTTGCCTACAAATTATTTTATAAAAGTTCAAGACAAACTTCCCGATCTATCTGTCTTTTACAAATCAATAAAAAGATTTTGCATTGCATATATTTTAACATATCATTTCTAGTCATGCCATGCGTGATCATAAACAATATCCTAATTCTAACACATACAAAATATTCCAGATTATAGTAATATACCGTCATCAAGCAGTATATTCAACAGGTGACTTTTGGCCGCCACAAGCCATGCCCTCGCCATGGCCTCGCCAGGATAACATTAGTGGACTATTAAATTTCCTTAGAAACGTGAAAAGACACCCCGGGGCAGGATTTGTGCATCAAGCTGTGTTGACACCTACTCCTGCATTTATTTTATTCAGGTATTGTTTTTAGTGGACAAATGTTATTAAATAAATTATATTCTTAAGCTGCTTCTTTAAGCCCTAACCCTATCTTTTATCTTTGTTGAATTTGCTTTATAGACCGGACTAGAAAATCGCCTATAAAAATCTGTATAAGAAGGCTGCTGGTAATTTGAACTCTAGACAATTTCAAAACTGCTTCTAGAGCTTATACATAAAATCAAAATCAAATTAGCTTCACGCTGTATCCCGCACACAGCAGGGTAGGCAGAGGGAACCTAGAGTTAAGACAATCCGTTCCGCACTTTTCGCTAAAATCTGGAGGCATTACGTGTTGAGTGGCGGAACTCAACGCCGCGCTTTGCCTCGACACCATTTGCATTACATAATATAAAAAAAGTATATTAATTAGTGAATTGATACTAATAAATTATAGTGTATTTAAATGTCATATTTTCAGATGGGTGTCCAACCTCCGAGATAAATGTGCAAAACCAGTCAGAAAAGAAATATATCCTAAGTTCCAAGAGTTTTCTCCAGGAAGACCAGACAGAGATGGTCTAGGACCAGTCAACGTTATAATCGCAGATTTTGTTGAAATGGATGATAATATATTTTCGGAAACTGTTATTAATTTAAATTATAAATTAGTATAGACCTATAATTTAATTTATAAATTAGTATTTAGAGGACAGTTTTGCAAATCGATCAGAAAAGATATATATCCTAAATTCCAGGAGTTGTCTCCAGGAAGATAAGATAGAGGCGGTCTGGGACCAGACAATGTTTTAATCGCAGATTTAGTTTGAAATGGATGATAAAAGATTTTTTAAAGCTGTTATTTTAAATAATAGGTTAGTATTATGAGATCAGTTTTTATTATTGAGCTACGGGTATGGTCATGAGACTTTAATTTAGGTGAAGTTATGTTCTCAGTATAAGCGTTTTTGAATAGTACTATATATTCATTTTGAGGCTGTCGTGGCTTTGTGGAACAGCGTCTAAATGTGCAGCGTAAAAACGTGACGCTTATGGGTTCGATTCCCACTTGGGGGAAATGAATTATTTTTGATGAAATAAATTATTTTCATTTCCACGCTCTGGGAACACACAGGTATTAAGTACCGTAACTCCATACGTAATGGGAAATGGAGAACGGAGTGTCTTAACACTTGGTTCCATTGGCATACCTTGTTATATGGAAGATACAGTGTGAAAAGAAATATATTGTATACACATTTTTGTTATGTTTATTTTATAAATATTGTAATTCCATTCAACATATCGTAGCATATTTAGTGTAATATTGTACAAGATAATAAATTTAATTAAATACAGTAGTTTATACTAAATAACACGTATAGGTTAAGTTGTATGTTCATGGAGGAAAGAATCTGATTTGTACGCAAAACACGCTTAATCTAAACCACTGTACCTGCATTTTATTACTTTTGCTAGCCTACGTTTTTTTATGCTTTATTGTAAAAATACAAAGTGCCTTGAAATGAAAAATATTATTATATTTTTGAAATATATTTTTATTGTAAAATCTATGTTTTACTTTGTCCAAATATTGTTACAAAACTCATCTAATTTTAACCTTTCGCACAAATCTTTGAATGACCACTCCTTCTTTTTCGTACTTTGATTCCCATCTAATGCTGAAAACAATTTGTCTGACAGTTCATCAGATGTTTCAATAATTCTGCATATTTTATCCAATCGTGCCAAATCTTCTGCAGAATTTGTTAATTCGTTTAAATCCAATACTTGTGACTTTTTTTCTTTCATCAAAAAGGAGTTTTCAGAGTCAGTATTACTCGCGCTGTCTAATTTGTCGTAAATATTGTTGCTACTTTCATGCATACATTCCTTATGTGTTGTATCGGTGGTGGAATTTGAAGTGTTTTCAACCGATAACTGCATAATACCTTCTAGAAATTTCTTTCTCAATTCCTTTTTATTCCATTCTACCGATTTTATTTCTTTAGGGCCATTAATACTTGTTTCTTGTTCTACTGATTTCGATTTGTCGTTTTTAGATTCACAATTTTCAATCTTGTCTGATACTTTTATGACGTTTGAAGTAATTGCTTCGTTACTATTATTAATTTTTACTTCTAAAGTACGATCCTCAATTTCATTGCTTATTTCATTATCATTTACTAAAATTTTGTCCTTTGATTGATTTCCAACATCGGCTAAAGAAACTAACACAGCAGCAGTGTTTTCATGTTCTACACTAGTATTTTTATTTTCTTTATCGAATTCAATACTTTTTTCACAATTACTTTCATTATTAACTAATGTTACTTGACCTTTGGTAGAACTGTTTGAATTTGCCTCACATATTTCATGATCATCTGGATTCTCTTTTTTTGTCGACGCATTTTCATTAGCAATATCATTTGTACTACTCAGATTTACTTGTTTTAGTAACACTTCAGTCATGTCTATCATTTTGGAAACTTCCTGTTTCACTTTTTGTAGGCGTTCTTGATTTTTAGTATAATTTAATGGGTTTAAATTATATTGCTCAAAAGTGACACAGCTATGAAACAGAGTGTTTTTGTTATCTCTTACTAAAGGCAAGTCCACGATTGCTTCGTTATTCCAGTTTTTTAATATACATATATTGTTTTGCATTGCACAAGTTACAGGATTGGAATTTTTTCTACGTAAAATAATAGGCTTGTTAAGTTTAGTTGGAACGCTAGCCAGCTTTGACTTTAAATTGTTATTTTGAAAACAATTAGTTCTACAATATAGAGAAGATTTTTGTTGAAACAGTCTTTTTGACAATGGTGAAGTAGAACTCATGCTAGACATCTCGTGGACGTGGAAAGACTTCTCAGAATACCTAATGGAATCAACGACACGACAAGCGTAAGAATACTCGTTTTCATACCAACATATGAGCTTAAAAAAGTTTGGTGTCAACTGTAAGCTAGACTTAACGTCCAAAATACATGAATGTTCATCGCCAAGGAAATCAGAAGAAACAGCTTCATCCGTACATAACTTAAGTATATTTTTCATTGACGTTTGACTTTCTATACCAATAATTTTAAATATATCTTCAATTGATACACTTTTTTTAAGCCTAAAGACAAAAAAATTAAGCATTCTAGAAATATTACAAAAAAATTGTGTTTTTATAATGAGGAATGGTAATAGGTTTGAAATAATGCTTCAAAGTTCGTTACAGTAAAGTTTTAACGTCCTCAAATATACTATTTTTTGTTTCATTAAAAACAACCAAGTAGTTATGATTTTACAGGCATTTGAAGTTTGAAAAATTTTTAAATGCCGCTAACGGTCCCGCGGTCGGCGGTGACGTCACTGGTCTTACTCGCTAGTCGCCGTTGATAGTTCGGAGATCTAGCGCAGTACTTTGTTTGTTTGTTACTTGCCTGTGCTAAAATGTTAATCCAATTAATTAAAATGGATGAGGGATTCGAAAAAGGGCAATCGGATAACCTACCCGTAATAAATGGATTTATGGTTGCCGATTATTTATCGAATAATAGTGATTTCATCGCAGCAGAAATGCAAGAAGTAGAAATGCGAAGATAAGGTTTGTTGTCTAACTAGTAATATTATGACAATTTGGGGTATAGATAATAACTATCTTATGTTATTTTATTTGAAATTATTTATTTAAAACTGTAATGTAACCTAACGTAACCTAGGTAACGCTATTTGCGTTAAAAGTACCAAACCTTTTATTCAAGTTCAAAGTAGTAAGATTTTTTTATAAGTGAAAATAATATAATAATAATATAACTAAATACTTTTTTAATGTAGATTTTTAATATTTTTATATATGTATATCTGAATAATATTTTTACTGTGATAATTGTCGATCGGCAAGAGAGAGTTATGGTCATGATGCTATTGCGTACGTATAATTTAAAAGAGTAGGTTACGTACGTATTGCCAAATGTAAATTATAGCAGAACACCGCGCACATATTAAAATGTTATTGCAGTTTAGAATGCAATGAAAAGAACCAATAAGTTTATACGTAATCTGCGAAGATTGTGCCGCCAGCAGAGGTGATTGTAAACATACCATGGCATTTATAATGGGGTACATCGTTGAAGCGACGAGTCTTCAACAACTGCAACCAAGTCTTCTTTCTCTTGGCATTAATCCCGGCGTATGTTACCAGGGTCTGCCTTCCTGCTAAACCTATTTCACTTTACACGATCTGTAACGTCCTGAGTGGGTCGATCATTGGCACTCATGTCCTGCATCACGACATCCAAACACCGCATCCTTGGGCGTTCGAAGCTCCAGGGACAGGACAGACATAGGAAGGACCTTCCATCCGATATAGTTCCTACGCTGGCGCACAACGTTGCCATACCATCTTAGGCCACGCTCTTAGAGCTTGTCCGCTACGTCATGGACCCCAAGACTACCTCGAATGAATGTATTACGTATGCGTCAGACCGCGTTACGCCGCCCCTTCACCTCAGCATCTTCATTTCCGTGACGTGAAGCTCCTCAGCGTGCCGAGATAGTGCTGGCCAACATTCGCCGCCGTATAAAAGAAAAAGACAGATGATGCTCTTATATATTAGCCCCTTGAGCTTGGGTGGTATTCTGCGGTCACAGACCACACCAGTAACCTCCCACCATTTCGCCCAGGCCACGCTTATCCAGCCATGGACATCGCGATCGATGGCTCCAGACTCATGCATAACGGATCCAAGGTACTTGAAACTTTTCCAACTTAACGGCAGGACCTACAAGGACAGTGCTCGAGTCCGGGCTCCCGCTGGCTATGTATTCGGTCTTCGACACATTTTGTTTAAGACCGCCGTTCTCAAGTGCACCCTTCCAGAGGTTCACTTTACGCTCCAGCCTCAGTTGGTTCTCTTCAATGAGTGCAATGTCATCGGCATACATCATCAGCCATGAAGGCTGATCCTGGATGTAAGCTGTGACAGTACACTATATTAAATAAGAACGAACTAAGAGCCGAGCCTTGGTGAACCCCCTACTGTGATCGAAAGGGTTTGGTGTCGCCAACAGCAGTCCTAACCATCGCGAATCACAAAGCGGGATCGTATATTCTGATAATCTCAATATAGGCCTCAGGGATCCCTTTGGATTGCAATGCCCTCCAAATACATTGACGAGGCACACAGTTACAGGCTTTCTGCTAATCTAAAAAGGCCGCAAATCTAATGCAGAGCTCTCCTTTTTCAATTTTCCATCAAAGTTCTGAGTAGTCTCTCCATTAAAGTACTGATAAGTTTGTGGTAACGCCCAAGCCAAACCAAGTGTTGTTAAAAAAATCAAGCTTTCTGGTACTACAACTACAATAAAAATAATCAAAGCTAAAGACTTTGGTACAACACGCCATGAAACCGAGCAGGATAGATCTGTTTTTTTGCCAAAGTAATATCAAAACTTCAATTATTAAACGAAACTAAATTTGTAGTGAAACGCCAGCTACAGAAGAGCGCGAACTACGCGTGAACGAAGACGAACTGAGCGAGCTAGTTCTGTCAGACCAGTGACGCGGGTCGGTTACGGCCCGACGGAATATCGCGTCGCGCGCTTGCTTTAAAGGACAATTTCTCAAAAACTAATAGACGTATGAAAATAATTGTTTCACACGTATTTTTTGTTTTTAAAAGACAGTACGATGAGCTAGAATTTAAATTTAGTGATTATTCTCTATTGAATTATATTTATATCTACAATAAAACAATAACTACAACCGTTGAAAACCGTTCCAACCTGCTGATTGGAAGAAACATCTTTATTAAAAAAATATATTCCTCCAGGATTTCAAGCCATGGCTTTCGCGCAGACATTTCCTAACTCTTGGACTATGAGGTCTCGATGGTAATAATAAGTTTAAGTATATGCTCACCGTATAGTTATATCAAGTACTGAAACATTGACGATTGGAACTCTGAAAGCTATTCCGTTCATTTTGTCTTTAACTTGTGGAATAATTTTGCTAAGCGCCTTACAAGCGCCAGTTACCGCTGGTATTATGTTTTGATGTATACTTCTATGGTCACGCCAATGCTGGAGTAATATAATAACGATTTAATTTTTTAAATAAATATTTTCTGTGAAATATATATGAGGCTAATCTGCAACACTTATAAAATGGCTAGTACCTTTATCTACAGGGTGAGTCATATTGAACTTTCCGATTTCAATAAGGTGTGTATTAAAAACAAAGCGACATGCAGTAAAAATTATTTTATTGTTTGAAAGCACATAACATGCAGTTTTAATTTAGTTGGTTTTAAAAATGATATCCTGTAAATGTCTACCTCCATTGACCACACACTGCTGAAGCCTTTCCCGGAAGTTGTCCATTACTCGTCGAGTCATATTCAGCGGAATAGCATTGATTTCTTCCGTGATTGCAGCCTTCAGTTCATCGATGGTTCGGGGACGATGCGTGTACACCTTTTCCTTCAGGTAACCCCAGAGAAAGAAATCGCAGGGGGTTAAATCAGGTGATCTCGGCGGCCACCCAACGTCACCTCGCAAAGAAATGAGATGACCGGGAAACATTTGTCGCAGGATTTCCATTGAACGCCTGGATGTATGGGCTGTAGCACCATCTTGTTGGAACCAGATGTTATCGTTGTCATGATTCTGCGTTAATTCCTCCAATTTCGGTTTCAGAAAAGTTTCAAGCATGTCGCAATACCGAGCAGAGGTAACTGTGACGACTTGACCATCTTCTTCAAAAAAATAGGGACCCCACACACCAAACTCTGCAATAGCGCACCACACTGTCACTCGAGGGCTGTGAAGTGGTCGTTCGTGTAGGTTTCGTGGGTTATTCTCAGCCCAGTATCGAAAATTCTGTTTGTTGACAGTTCCGGCGAGGTGAAAATGTGCCTCATCACTGAAGATCAAAACAGCAGTGCGGGGGATCTGCTGAATGTCGCGGCATAAATTTGTTCGTGTGTCTAAGTCTCTAACTGTTAATTCTTGCACTACCTGAATCTTGTATGGGTGAAATTTAAGGTCTCTATGCAGTATTCTGCGGACACTACTGAAAGATAATCCTAGTGAAGCGGCATGTTTCCGAACAGAACGCCGAGGGGATTGTTGAATTGAAGCCCGCACTCTATCCACGTTTTCCGCTGACGTTGACGTCCTAATTCGGCCTTGTGGTCTTGTTTTTAATGCTGATGATGTTGCTCTAAAATTTGATACCCAATTTCTGATTGTTGGTCCAGTGGGAATGGGATCACGTCGACCAATAGCAAAATGTAAACGGAACGCACGCTGTGTTGTGATCACGGAGCCGCCATTTTTAATAAACTCTTCAACTACGAACGCACGATGTTGTCCCGACCAAGCCATTGCTCACACTAAAACTGCATGTCATGGCGCGTCTAATGACACCATCCCCACCCTTCTACTCCTTCCCTTCTTCGTGCAACGTCCTTCCAAAACCGGAAAGTTCAATATGACTCACCCTGTATAACTAGCGGACGCGCACAGCTTCGCTTGCTTATTAAGGGGTGAATTCTAATAAACCATGAAACACGTGTTCAATGAAAAAAAATTTTAGGTCTAAATTTCAAATTTTATAATAATCGGTGGTGATTTAAAGATTTTTCCATACGCACTTTCAACCCTTTATTAAGGGGAGAATTCTACAAAACCATGAAACACGTGTTCAATTTAATACTTGAAGGAATGTAAATTTCTAATTTCATAAAAATCGGTGCCTATTTTCCATACCTATTTCACCCCTTTAGTGCTAAAATTTTTCAATATCCCTTCTTAGCGGATGTCCAGATTATGAAAGTAAGCATCTGTCCAAATTTCACGTTTCTACGCGAAGCGGTTTCGGCTGTGCGTGCGTCTTACCTCAGTCAGTGAGGACAAATCCTTTTATATATATAGATAATTGCAGGTTGAAGAATGTTTTACAAAATATATAATTTATAATATCAAATAAATATCTATATAGTAATGTATTATAAATAATATAACTTTCACTTGTTAATATTGAATGGTAATACCTAAAGTTATAGGGTCGAATGTTCCCGCTAGGTGATAATTAATTTAAAAAATATCTTAAGTGATAAATACCTTTCCACGTAAACATAAACCATCTAAAGGTTTTAAAGATGGTGTCATTGCATGTATACTGGTAATAAATCCTTCTGACACACTGTAATTTTGTTCTAAAATCTTTATAATTGGCGCTAAACAATATAACGTGCTTGAAGTACAAGAGATTATTTTGTCATCTGAAAATATAGGTGTGTATATTATAGATAACACACGTTGTAATTCTAGTAATATCAATTAAAAAGAAAATTTTAGGTATCTTCAAATTACAAAGTCCAGCCAACAGGTAAAAAAAAATGTACCAAAGTTTTAAGGCAGCCGAATCTCTGTATATTTTAGTAAGTGTACATACTTGCTTATAAAAATCTCTTAAAAATACAATAAAACAATTGAAGCTATCAATTTTTTATCCTGAAAATGTTTAAAATGTAAATATAAAAACTTTGCATCCACCATTGATTATACTGTTCCCTCCTTTCTACCGACTCCACAAGAAACAATATTTAAATTTTGATAAATATACTATCTATAGCTTCTTAACGAATTACTAATTAATTTGTCAGTATCACGCCACGCCCTCATTTACTAATGTAAATAAAATACTTAAAACAACTTGACTTTTAACCCAAATTATCAAAAACCATCAGACCTGCACCTTGATGATGATACAAATATGACGTTACAGTAAAGTTGATGAAATAAAATACATATATTTTCCTGACCCTATATCCGTTAACCTGTAGCGTAATCTGAACGTAAATATTTTTGAAATTCTTATATTTACGAAAGACACAGATAATTATAAGATCGAGAATTCGTGAACTAATACATGTACCTAATTATATAAAGATATTTATCAGGTACACAGCATACAGACTTATCATAGCCGAACCAAACGATTACGGGTTCATATACTTACTTACCATCTGTGAAAATATTTTATTTAATTTCATTTCCTCACTTTCGTTTGTCAAAATAGGAAAAATAAAAAATAAAGTAAGTATGTATGCTCAGTAAACATTTTACTTTATAGGTATAAGAAAAAAATATAATAACTAGAGATGCGCCGAATGGTGGTTTGGCCGAATAACCGAATACCGAATGCTATTCGGTTTAAACTTTACCGAGCCGAATATTCGGCCGAATTATTCAGTTTACGTATCTTTGTTATTTTGTCGCGTAAACAGGTTTTAACATTTAGGCTACCTATCATCGCCGGCTAGATAACGAGCGGGCCGTACCTCACCGCCCCCCGAAACTACAAAATTTTAAAAATTATCCAAATGCACTAGAAACTGCCTATCATCATTGTTGGACCCTCTATTACGAATGAGATTTTCTGCTTTAGAAAATTGTAAGCTGGAACTATGACAAACAGGGAAGGACCTCTACAATGTATTACATTTTTTAAAAGGAATCTTATATGGCATTTTGGAACTTCCATATTGTCCTTCCATGTCGATATGACTTGGGTACCTTCAAAAAGGCTCCTTTATATCCACCTTAAAAGCCGGCAACGCACCTGTAGCTCCTCTGGTGTCGTGGATCCGGACGAGGTCGTGGGTAGCGGTGGTCCTTTACTATCAGGTGACCCGTACGCTTGTTTCTGTGTCTTTTTCCATAAAAAAGTACTTCTGGTAATAGTGTGTATAAACGACTATTTTTTATTTTTATTTTGAATAGGCTTGCAATACTGCATCAAGTCTGGTGAGCGTTGATGCGATCTACGGTGGTGCACGCTTGCCTAGCAGATACCGATTCACTCTGGTTTTGAAGACCCTCATATTGTATGACATAGGAAATACACATGCCAGCAATGAGTTCCAATCTCTCGCAGTGCGGATGAAGAATGTAGCCTCAAAGCGTTTCGGTCGTACGGTAGGAATTTCTACCATTTAATTTAATTTCATTTTTTTTTCATTTTTCTTTTCTATTTTCGAAAACAAGGAACTTATATGAAGTAAAATGCAACAGACTGAAAAGGGACGGAAGCTTTGTATTCAGCAATTTACCATTAATTAATTATAAATAGTAAAATATAGAAAAGAATAGAATATATTTTATTGCACACATTTATGAAATATATAGAAAGAACAACATACGTAAAAGTTAAAGAAAAACACGTATGCAAAGGCGGTCTTATTGCTTTAAGCAAACTCTACCAGAAAACTTTTGAAACATAACGGATAAATTGTAATGAGCAGAAGGTGACAACGTCTCAGTGCAAATTTTATTAAATGTAATTAAATATTATATAATAAAACAAGTCAATAATATAAAATAAACTTACATAGAATATATTTATTGTTTATATACAACTTACACATATATACATATAGACATAAACGTGATCAAATATATATATATATATATATATATATATATATATATATATATATATATATATATATATTATCTTTTTTAATTATATATATATATATATATTATTAAAAAAGATAAGGACTATTCTAAATTAAATAAATACTCTTTTAGACGATTTTTAAAACTGTATAAAGATTTGGAATGTCAACCTTCTGTAGGAAGTTCACTCCAAAGAATCGCAGATTTCATAGTAAAAGACTTAGAATAAAATAGGGTATGGGAGGTTGGTAATTTAACGAGATTATCACAATGGGATCTAAGGTGGAGGTGAAGAAGGTAATCGGCACCTAGGAAACATATTCGATCTTTTAAATATGAGGGAGAGAGAGAGTTGTACAGGATAGAATAGAGGATAGTCAGCATGCGGAAATTTCGGCGATGTCGGATTGGAAGCCATCTAAGCTGACGACGATGATCAGAGATGAAACATGATCAAATTTACGTAAACCGAAGATATATCTAGTACATAGATTTTATAACCACTCTAGTTTATTTAATTGTTCCTCAGATAAGTCTGGGTAACACGAGTCAGCATAGTCTAAAATCGGTAACAGTAGTGAATGAGCTAGAGCAGTTTTGGTCTTTATAGGTAGGAAATATTTCCATCGTTTGAGCGATCCGATCGTGGCAAATAATTTACGGCTAACCTCAGCTATCTGTACTGACCAAGATAGGGAATTGTCTATAATAATATCAAGGTTCTTGGTATCTATTCAAGGTTCTGGTCAAGTTTTTTTAGTTGCTTAGAGCCACTAATAATACTCACCTGTGACTTGGCAGGATTGACAGTTAAGCCAAAAGATTTGCTCCACCCAGTTGCGTAGCTAGGGGGGTGCGAGCGGTGCGGTCGCACCGGGCATCAAAAGGAAAAGGGGCATCAAAGTCGACGATCACTTGGTTTTTTCTTTGTTTTTAGACCTTAGACCGTTTTAAAGGGCATCAAGTCCCCTAACCCGCACCGGGCAGCAAATACCCTAGCTACGCCACTGGCTCCACCTACTAACATTCAGTAAATCTTCGTTAAGCTTTTGAATAGCCTCACCAACATCATCAAACGGGGCGGCTAAGTAAATTTGAAGGTCGTGAGCATATAGATGAAAGGAAGGGGATATGTTTTGGGAAACTGAATTAATAAAAATAAAGAAAAGGTGAGGAGAGAATATGTACGTTACTTTCTGATCTACGAGGGGTGTTCAATATATTTCATAGATCAGCACTGAAAAACACAAATTTTACTCATTCGACTTATAATAATAACTTAAATCTTACATAAGACGTTTTATATTTCATTTGTACTGTATCGTGCAGCCAAGTAAATAAAAATACAAGCCGAATATATTCGGCACCATAGCCGAATAATTCGGCCGAATACGAATATTGAAAAACATGCCGAATACACCGAATACCGAATACCAAACGCATATTCGGCGCATCTCTAATAATAACCTATACGAATATCTTGTTCGTTGACCCCTAAGATTAGCATTGGTATATCTGCACTGGGGGCAGTTACTATCACTCGTTTTACAGTTTCACTTGCCAAGTGACCCTGAAAATTTTTAAAATATGAAATCAAACACAACTTATTTATGGACCTTTAAAAAGTCAGTTTCATGCTGTATCCTTGTGTTAAAACACTCCGTTTCCCACTGTCCGCCGAATTTTTCGAGGCATTGCGAGTTGAGCGGCGAAACTCAATGCCGGGCCATAGTGCAAGAACGAAAAAAATAAAATAATAATAAATAATAATTCACTCCCTTGAGTGGGGATCGAACTCACAATCGTCGCGTTACAGTCACTCCTTTGTGTCGCGTACGCTGCGACGGCCTCGGCTAAATAAATATAGCCCCTTATATTGACTTAACACTCCTTTACCCATTTTCCACCGAATTCTGGAGGCATAACACCTGCGTCACGACTGGACTAACGATAACAGCTTATCTACTGCTTATCAGAATAAATATATTGTGAACCATTAAAATACTTAAATATTTCTTCAACTGTAATTACTATTTATGAATTAATAAGGAAATCGACAATCATGTAAATGAACTTGTATAGAAAAGTTTTGCCTGAATTTTTATTAATTCGTTAACGAGAAGTAAAAATAAATATTAATCTATACAAAATCTTCGCATTTAATAACCGTAAACCTTTAAAATAAAATAAAATATTTGCGTACCACAGCCTTTTCGTAGTTTGTAAACATTCCAGAAGCTTCTATAACGTATTCTACTTCAGCTGATTGCCAGGGTATATTTGATGGAATCTTTTCGTGAAAAACGTTTATTGATTTTCCTACATTATTTATTGCGTTATTTATTTATTAGAAAAATCAATTTATATAATATAAGTATGGTATTACCATTTACAATTATCCCCTTTCCTGTAGATGTTACCTGACCTTTAAATTTTCCATGAGTAGAATCAAATTTAATGAGATAGCATATATAATCGATATCAACTGCTGGATCGTTTATTGCTGTAACCTTACAAGCGTGCAAAAATTAAAATGTTAATTGTTTTCATGGAGATTAAAGGTTACTTCATAATGCATTTCGATCATTAATTAGATTACAAAGCATAAAAAGTACCAACAGAATGACTATTAGGTATTCGGTTTGTAGTAATAGATATATGTTTATTAAGTCATGTAAAATACCAATTAAAAATGAATAAATATAAAAACTAAAATACTCATTTAAATTAAATACTTTACATATTTAAGTAACAACATTAAATAATAATGAAATAATATTTTATGACTAACAATCCTACAATATCATTCTATTATTCTATTATAATTATTGTTTTACTAAAATTTTACTGTATCATCCATTTTACCCTACTTCTAAGGTTTATTAGTGGGAGATAAAATACATTAAAACATTAATTATAATAAAGAACGCAACACCTCTAAATTACTTTCTTCTATGCAAGTTCTAAATATGACTCTGCCAATTCGTCCGAAACCATTTATACCAACTTTAATCATTTTAAATTTACAAATAGTTTATTTAAAAAAGTGTATGTCGTACTACGACAAAAATTTAGTTAAAAAAAATTGTCAACTACTCTAATAACATTTCAAATTGCCCGCACAATTGTCATTTAACCACAGATTATATCATAATAACATTAAATTAAATTGATTGAATTTAGACATACGGTACAAGATAAAATCGAAAGTGAAAAATCGCAAATATTTTTATCGCTCTTTTGAACTACCTCGAAGTGCAGTTTTAATATTATTTTTACGAGTTTTTAAAAGTGCACTTAATCGAAAACTGCCCTTGTTAGTAGTTCAAACAGTAATAAAAGAAATTTGCAATTTTTCACTTTACGATTCGGTCAATATTGCTATTTTATTACTTAATTTAATATTATTATTAATATTTTCACGTTTTAATAAGTACTGTACTAATTAGTAATTAATATATACCTTTTGTACTCTATATTGAACGTAGCTAAAGCTTGTAGTTTTGTTGGTCGTCCTTCAGTTGACATTTCTATTCTCCATCTTACAGTGGGTGGACGTGTCGTGTATTTTTAAGAACCAATTTAATTTGTCCGGTATGTATTATTACGTTTACAATTATATCTATACCTATTATTTTGTTATTATTTAATCAATTTATCAATAAACTGCCGTTAACTTTATAATTATAGTAGTTTTTCATCATTACATCATGATTTCAGTAGACGTGCGCAAACTAAGTGCCATGACAATCTATGTTACTTTTAAGTATATTAAACACTTATAACAAATTCAGTAAAGAATTACGTTTCTTTTTATCAAGATATACATTTGTATGTAGAATACCAAAAACTTTTGCCTACTTGTCGTGTTAAATTGTGTGACCTTAATTTGACCTTTCTATACCGGTATAAATCTATAGGGCGGACTACAATTAAAGTAGTCTATAAATATCATCTCTGCTATCATGAATTAAATAAAAGATTTTGGCCTATAATCTTGTGAGGATTGTACATCATTAAAGTGTTAACAAGGAAAACATAAAATGTATAATTAACGTAAACTATACCGATTCTATATAATTTAAAACTCATTAATTTACTAATTCAAAATTTTATAATTTCATCCAGATCCCGCTTCTTGTTAAGATATATGTATTATGTTATAATACGAAAATATTTATGAATGTTTTTTTTTGTTGCAGTAAATATGTCGAAGATTGGAATCAACGGATTCGGGCGTATTGGTCGTTTGGTGCTCCGTGCATCTATCGAGAAAGGAGCTCAAGTTGTTGCTATTAATGACCCTTTCATTGGCTTGGATTACATGGTATACCTCTTCAAATACGACTCCACCCATGGCCGCTTTAAGGGATCTGTTGAAGCTGCCGATGGCAATCTCATTGTCAATGGAAATAAAATCGCTGTCTTCTCCGAGAGGGACCCTAAAGCTATTCCCTGGGGCAAGGCTGGAGCTGAATATGTTGTAGAATCTACTGGTGTTTTCACAACCATTGACAAAGCATCTGCTCATTTGGATGGTGGTGCCAAGAAGGTTATCATTTCCGCTCCCAGTGCTGATGCACCCATGTTCGTGGTTGGTGTCAACCAAGAATCATACGACCCATCTTTCAAAGTTATTTCTAACGCTTCTTGCACAACTAACTGCTTGGCTCCTCTTGCCAAGGTGATCCATGACAACTTTGAGATTGTAGAAGGTCTTATGACAACAGTCCATGCTACAACTGCTACCCAAAAAACTGTTGATGGACCCTCTGGAAAGCTGTGGCGTGACGGCCGTGGTGCCCAACAAAATATAATTCCAGCTTCAACTGGGGCAGCCAAAGCTGTAGGCAAGGTTATTCCTGCCCTAAATGGAAAACTGACTGGTATGGCTTTCCGTGTGCCTGTTGCCAATGTGTCAGTTGTTGACCTTACAGTACGCCTTGGCAAACCTGCCAGCTATGAAGCAATCAAACAAAAGGTTAAGGAAGCTGCAAATGGACCATTGAAAGGCATTCTTGGATACACTGAAGACCAAGTTGTATCAACTGATTTCATTGGGGATGCTCACTCATCCATCTTTGATGCTGCTGCTGGTATCTCTCTAAATGACAACTTTGTAAAACTGATCAGCTGGTATGACAATGAATATGGATACTCCAGCCGTGTCATCGATCTCATTAAGTACATCCAGAGCAAGGATTAAATTGTTGATTTTAACGAAACATAGATGATTGTAATGTTGAGATTACCAATGCTTATTTAACTATTAAGTTTTAAGTGTAGCTGTGTATTATTCTAAATTATTAAACTACTTCGACAGTAGTGATGTGCTTGAGTTATCTGTTTAATCAGTAACTGTATACAAGAATTAAAATAATTTAAAAATAAAAATCACTGCGAACAATAAATCTGTTCTATAATTCTATCTGTCGTTTTTTTTCCAGTTCTATAATTCTATCTGTCGTTTTTTTTCCACTAAAACAATTAAACAAATTAACATTTGTTTAATTGTTTTAGTGTTTGCATTTGTTAAGAGGATTAACACTGTTTATTATCTTAACTGACTAAATTCTATCTATTGTATCTTAAGTATGGAAATTAGTAATCTAATTATGATTAAGTAGATATGAAAAAAAATATGGGTCTTATATTTCAGGCCTATAGATATAAAAGAAAAGATTTGAGAAAGATCATTTCACTTTAAGTTAGGGAAAATACTAATTAATCAAAGAATGGGGCTTGACGTGTGAATGAGGGAGGAATGTGACATAAAAAGAATTTGGACTCTGATCATGGGCCACTACACTATAGACACCTCAACCACTTCAAGGTTGAAAACAATGGGTAAGTGAGTTATGCAGTGGTACTGCAGCATTTGGCGCTCCACGCTCTGTAGGTACTTTACAAGAAATTGTGTAAGACTAAAAACAAATAGCATATTTAAGATGATAATGATTAAAATTCGTTTTTTAGTGTGATTTAAACGTAAATAGTAATGTAAAGTATATACTTGTAACATTTGTCCATATGGAATATTTAATAGCATAAATATTTTTATTTGGACAGTAATAGTATATGAGTTCCTATTTTAAATATTCTATGAGTAACCTAGCTTTCGCAGTCTTCAACTATGTCCAATAATATACAAGAGAACCAGGGGTTAAGCTACAACTCAATCGAACTAGATTTTACTTTATTTAATGTAAGTATAATTTTTTTATAAAAAATAATTGCCATACGGTACCGTATTTGTTAATTATTATAATAACTAACATGACAAGTGGCTAGGTAAGTGTGTTATCTTTTATGATTTATTTATGGAATTGGTATTGACCAAGAAACATATACTAATTCTATACTAAAATACAAGGAACATATACTACTAAAGTGCTTACTGCTTACAATTTAATACAATTTTTTATAATAATTATTTAGCAAAAAACTTAAGCATTTTAATTCATGTGAAATATAGAATACATACATAATTTAGATATGCTTAATTTACTAAAAAATTAAGTTACTAAAAATGACTCGATACTGATTGCTACTGTCCTACTTGAATAATAGTTTAAATTTTGGTGTTTAACAGTAAGAATGATTGTGAGAAATTAGTAATTATTATAAAATATTCACTGTTATATACCATTTTATTTAATGTCTAAAAAAATATTTATTTACAATCTATGTCATTTAATGGCTACGAGCATATCAGGCAGCTGTCAATGACATATTCGTTTGCTTCGTGTAAATTTTGTAATGTTAAACTTTTAAATTGTCTATTTATTAATGAATATGGTTTATATTAACAGATAGTGGTTATGAGTGCTTTTCGTAAAGTGTATTACAAACTGCGATAGTGTTTATAGAAAAATAGTTGTGTGTATTATTATAATGGAGGATCTCAATTTGACAGAGACCGAAATGAGATATTTCGGCGATTTATTTTTATGTTGCGACGAGGAATCCAATGGGAAAATACCGATATTAAAAGCTACAGAACTGTTTAGGTCATCCAACATACCAAATGATGTATTACGACAGGTAATCATTGTAAATATTGCACATATATTTTTTGTATACAGGACTTGTAATTTTATTATATGGGGTATGATTTTATATTTCAGATCATGGATATAAGTGTGGCGCCTAATACATGTGCGTCTCTTAATCATATGAATAGAAAACAGTTTTATTCGGCTCTAAAATTAATAGCTGCCCATCAAAGTAATATGTCTCTGAAGCCTGAACTTTTGCCAACACCTTTAGACCTGCCTCTTCCAAGGTTTACTTGGGCACTTAATTCTGATGCTAATGCGGATTTGATTCAGTTATCAAATTCTCCTAAAGAGCAACATATTTCGAAGCGAGAAAGAAATTTTGGGGGTAACCTTGGAGCTTATGAGCCTATAAGATTGTCATCCAACCTATCTGATAGTGATGTACCTCAAGCTTTATCTCATGATGCTACAGAAGCACTCAGCACAGACTCCGAAATGGAGTCAGAGACAGCATCTCAAAGATCAGGATCATGTGGTGTAAGTAACTATATTTATTATGCAAATTTTTGGTAAACAATAGTAGATGCATTTTATTTAACTTTCATATTAGGGACATTACATGTCATATTGATATTTCACATTTCTTTTATATTCAGTTACCTGAGTTTAATTTAAGTCATCAGTGTTATCAGTTATATGTAAAGAATACTCATTATGTTGGGATGTGATAAGAACTCAATGTCACCATTTATTAAATTTAAATACAATTTTATATTACTAACTTACTTATACACTTAATATAATTTTAATATTAATAAATAGATCACACAATACATTTTTCCATTACACTCTCAGCAATTAACCAAATGCATATACTAGAGCCTCTAAAATGTTGGCAAATATATTATAATAAAAAGCTTTTTTAACTTTACATTGTGTCCCACACATATTAAGGTAAGCAGAGGGAACTTAGTGTTAAGAGCTTAAGACACTCATGACTGCCTAATTTTCAAGACCTTGAATATTGAGTGGAAGAACTCAACACCAATAATAAAATTTATTAATTCCCCCTGAAATACATCCCGTATTTCTAAAACAACATACATAAATAAATGTTAAAATATGACATCAAAACTTTTATTTCTATATAAATATAATAAGAACTCATACAAAAAAGTCTATTTTATGGAAATTATTAGGTTAAATTTCCTATCTACATTTTTGAATTTCTGCAATGTTTTCAAAAGAATAATCAACTTTTTTATAACTTTAGGCATAGTTAACCTATTAAGTTTTTAGTCACTCAATTCCCCATGCAATTCTCACATAGTGTGATGTATAGTAGAAGTAAATGCTAATGATATGCTATGCTAATGCACTTGTCTTACTACTAAAGTAATTAAATTAAAATAATTCTAAAAAAGTGAAAATCGAATCCACAACCATCATTTTTATAGGCAGATGTCATGACACTATGCCACAATGCCTCTATTTCACTTTAGAATATGGTTTATTTACATAAAGCGAAGGGCCAAAGCTGGTTCGCCATGGAGTACTGCAAGTGAGAGTCCAACACCTACCAACAGTGTGGCAGAACGTGTACATCCTGTATGGGAACATAGTGTTACCGGCCGCGGTGTATGGCCTACCAATACTGCTGAAGAACATACTAGACTATTAGGTAAATAATTTAAATATACTAGATATTACGTACATTAATAACAACAGCAAATTTAATTTTGTTAAACTTATCATTATTTATTATATTCTTTAATGTTTCTATATAATTGATTACACATTTATTTCATAAAGTTTTATTGCGAATTTCTTTATTGTATTATTATATATTTCATATGTGATATCTTTAATAATATATTGAAAAATAAGAAATATTCCATTTATATGACTCCGAAATATGATGATGTAACTTATACAAATAATTAATCAATTATTAAGGCCAGTCATGCTCAACAACTTGTGGTTCAACCCACTCAAAGAAATGTAATATTTAATATTTTCGTTTCCTTGCTCTGGTAACGAGAGTTGAATTCAATATGTTCCTCTGATAGAACCAAATCTACAACCTATCGTTTACAGTCGCACGTTTGTGCCTTTCCGCCACGACTGCCATCTTACTGGTGTGATTTAAAAAAAAACCTGCATCGGATAGTCCATTTATTGAGGGAGGCCATATATGACGATAGTCATTTCGATATAACCCATTGTACTAGATAGTGAATATAGTGCTATCGTTTGACAAAACATACTACATTTGTGTGAAAAAAATCATATTCTGGTTTACTATTGTTTAGGTATTTTCTATGAGATATTACTTTTACGCAGTAAACTTAGTTTGTTGTTAATTTATTAAGCGTTTTTTTATAAACTATCACACCCGAGTATAAGTAACAGGTCTACAAACTAATATAAACACAACAAATCGGGAAATGCATGAACGACTGAGTAAAAACGCGCATGGTATGCAAAGTAGCATGGTACTTCGGATAAGCGGGTGTTCGGTTAATCGATTGTTTGGATAATCGCGTTGTACAATGTCTCGAAAATTGGGCGATGCGTGGAGAACGGAATGTCTTACCGCTAAACTTAGCTTACCCTGCCATATGCTCGTTTTGTGAAGCTTCAAAATATATTATTATACTTATGTACTTAATTTCCAGGTACAGAAGAAGAATCTTCAGATCGTCATTCGTCCGAGGAAGAGGGGGAGGGTGACGGCGATGTCTTTGAAATAAGTGAAGTCCAAGCGCGATATTACGCGACCCAATTTGCACAATTGCGTCCTGAACGCGGGTTACTATCGGGACAAACTGCTAGGTTTGTTATAATTTTTGTTAATGTACCTACGAGTATACTAATACTGAGGTTTTAAGAGTGTTTGGTTGGGCGCGATAATCTCAAGAACTATTGGTTGAACTTGAAAAATTGTTTATATATTATAGTCAATTTATAAATCAATACTTAAAGCATGATATACTATACATAATAAGGTATTACGTATTGTACCTACTGTCAGAATTACTTCGTGCAATTAGAGTGTGACCACGCAAACAGGCGAAGGATGGATATTTAAAATATTTTTTCTTTCTTGTATTTTTTTAAATATTTATACTGTGGCATTTTGGATATATTATAATGTAGTTTGTTTTATAATTTAGTTAGTTGAAACTCTTATAAAGCGACGAATTAGTAAAGAAATATATAATTCGTCTAAAACGTCTTAATATACATAAATAAGTATGAAAAAAAAATTTTTTTTCGTCGCTATTGTATTATAATGTCGTCACTATACAAGTTGAATAAATAAAATGGGATGACTAATAATCAGATAAGAAAGATAAAACTCAACTAAATATCTATAATAATAATAATTTATTACTTTTTTATAACTACACAATTTTTAAGTCAATTCAGCAATGAAAATTAAATGTTATGTACATGACTGCTAAACAATCTATGTTACGTTTAAATTTCAAGTTATATTATATTACAGCCATTGTTGTCTGTGACCTTACGTTTCCTATTGGGAAATTTGCCAAATCTATTTAAATAGTGTTCAAATAAGTTAATAACGGTTGTACATATTGGAGATGCATGAAAAGAAAAAAACAAATTACTTGGGGGACAAGTCTTTTAATGACTGATAAGCGCGATGACGCGGCGGCACAGTGTCTATCTGTAAACGCGACAATTGTGGGTTCCAGTCCTGTTCAGGCGGCGAAACAAATTGCGGCGTTGAGAATATCGAAAAAGGGCGGAGAGTGGAGAAAAGACCGTTAGATGATACTAGGTTTCTTTGCTATGAGTGAAAAGTAGGTGTGAAGATGCTTTTTTAAATAGCAAGTTTTTTCCTATATAGTTTTAAATATCAATTTATTTTTACAGGTTATTCTTCGAAAAGTCGCGTCTATCGGTGCCAGATCTAAGAAAAATTTGGCAGCTATCTGACATCACTAAAGATGGAATGCTTACTCTAGAGGAATTCAGTATAGCGATGCACTTGATAGTTTTGAGGAGAAATAATATTCCAGTGCCCGAAGTGTTGCCCGCCTGCCTTGTGCCTAAAGTCGATTCACATTTCTCTCAACAAGCTATTACGACTGATCTCGTAGATCTTGGCTCGGATATGTTCAGTTCTGGGACTTCGGCCGACTTCAATTTCGCCTCAAAACCAGAAAATATTGATCCCTACGAGAGTAAACCTGCCAAAAAAACAGAAGAGCGGCAGCCTTCTCTCTCTCCGCCCAAACCGGAGCCCCAGGTCAATAATAAAGAATGGACCAAGTTTGTTGATTCCCCGACTTCTAGTGTGTCCAGTCCGGGTCCTAAGCCTGTCAACTTTGATTTCCATAAATCTGCATTGGAGCGAGATCCTAAAATATTTCATCCTGTGGCTCTTAGGGTGACTCCCGACGCAAACACGATGCCACACGAAGGGGATCTACGCTCGAGTACCTCCCCCCGCCGTGATGATTTCGCCCACGCCTTCGAACTTGCTAGCCCGAAAAGGCTAAACTCACAGCCTCCCGAGCAGCCCCCCAACGGCAATTCAGAAATAAAATCAATCCAACGACCTCAGCCTAAAAAACCTGTAAAAATTGTTGGGGTTCTCCCCCCTCCGCCTGCGCGAGAGTCCTCCATCCACGCGGAAGAGGGCCCCCAGTCTTTACAATACGCACCCAAAAAAGACCCACCTCCCCCGCCCCCGCCGCGCCCTCTGAGGAACCACACGCGGTCTAGCTCCTTGGACTTGAATAGGTTTAAAGGGGCTCCAGCGCCTCCGCCCCAACCTCCTCCACGTATGTCGCCAGCTACTTCCCCACCTTCCCGTCGACTAGTCAACCAAAGGAGCGAGGGGGAGCCGGCCTTTCCGCCAGACGCGTTCGCCCCGCGAGAGTACGAGGGCGAGGGTTTCGGCTACAACAGAGAGGACGCACCCAAAATGCACGGCGCCTTCGAGGTGTATCGCAAGCCGTCGAGGGAGTCCTCGTGCGAGACGGACCCCGATGTGAAGTCCCTGCAGGAGCAGAACGCGGTGCTGCACCGCGTGTGCCGCGCGCTCTGCGCCGAATTGGCGGATGTGCAGCGCGAGCGCGAGGGGCTGCGCGTGCGCCTCGACGCGCACTCCACACCCGTCTAGTCAGCTGTCAGTGTCGTCTGCGCTCCGCGACGTCCGATTCCAAATTGATTGATGAATTTTGAAATATCAAATTATAGTTTCTTTTTTAAAATTTTATATTATATATTATGTAGTAATAAGGTTGAAGTGTTGCTATTATAAGTTTTGTCTTGTATGTTGGCAGCTCCAAATATCACCTTAACTATATTCCATGTTATTCCATTTCTTGTAATTCGTTTTCCCAATATATTTTATGTTTTGTAATATTCTTTTATGTAATCTCAAAGTATTGATACTGTTTGTATTTATTTATTTAATTTTATTCGAGTATGTCAATTTTTTTTTGTTCTCTTGCTGTACTCAAAAACGGCTTAAAGGTCTCTGGCCCTAACTAATAAAGTTGTAATGCAATTTCATATCTTAAATGTTAGAGAAATTGAGCCGATTGTTACGTTTTAAAATTTTGAATTTAAGTTGTAACTAAAATATTAGATAAGAATGAATATATTCACACTTTCTTTGAATAATAAATGTTATGAATGGATTTAATCTAAAACGCTATCATTTATTAAGAGGCTATAGACTTGTCTAATATAGTTTATTATTTTTTATCTTTCTTCTGAAATTGAAAAAAAAAATCGAAAAATTAAGCCATTACTATCTGGTGTTGTAGGGAACTGGGCGGAACTGTAATGTTGTCAAAAATCTTTGAAAAAGTTATATGTATATATGATACAACATATTATTATGAATTGGTTCAATAAAAACTACCTCAAAATTTTTACTGACTAGACTTTCTTAGCTGCCTGCTGGTTTTGCTGAAATTTTTTTGTTCAGTGGACTTCCTTAGATTATTTCAAAGACATTTTTTTTTCTATTTTTGTATTCTTTCATATCCAATGATTTTTTTTCCAATGTAGATAATCTTACTAAATAACAAATTTTTCGAAAATAATTTCTACAAAGCACATAAAAGTTTACAACATTTATGTATTTATATATTTAATAAATCGCTTTGGCATATATAAATGTAAGTAGTTATTTTTATATATTTGAAAAGAAAATGGCGCTAGTATTGCTTAAATTGCATTCCTAATTTTATTTTTACGCTTTATTGTAAAAAATATATGAAAAATATGATGAAATAAAAAAAATCTTAACTAAAATTATGTGAATGTTGTATAATATTATCGTTAGAATTAGCTTCTGTAAATGTAAAGATGGAAAGACTTAAGATTTTGAGATGTGGTTTATATGGGATTTGTAATTTGTATGTAGATAGGTAATGTTTTTCTCATTGCCATTCAAAAAATTATTAAATGAAAATATTAATGTGAAAATTTCAATTGCTAAATGATGA
Source organism: Heliconius nattereri (assembly GCA_013403645.1). NCBI lineage: Eukaryota > Metazoa > Arthropoda > Insecta > Lepidoptera > Nymphalidae > Heliconius > Heliconius nattereri. The sequence goes on along the minus strand of JAAIXI010000227.1, from coordinate 2,223,788 downwards.
GCTGATGTTGATTCAGCAAAGATGTAAAATTAAAATTTAAAAAACATTAGAATAGCAAACAAAGTGTGAAACAACTTGTATAATATAAGATTACTGTAAAAGTATTTATCTTTTACTTTAGTCGTACTTTAAGAATATTATTCTTTTGAAGGAGTAATCAAAGCCCTTGTAAATATTATTTTTTATCCCATTGCGTATTTCTGTATCTATTGTTAAGCTTCTGACCTCACAAATCTGTATTTCGGTCCAATTTTTGTAAAACTAATAAAGTTCACCATTATATTTACCTATTTATGTTAAAAGTATGCATATTGTTGTAGTAACTATGTACAATAAAATAATTATGAAAATTTTGATATTTTATTGCAAATAATTACATAATTTTTATTGCATTTATCAAAAATATAGTATAATAGTCGATCTACGATGTGTAATCTGCTTATTATCTTTATTATCTAAAAATCGATCGTCAAATCAAAAAGATATGAACTAGTGAATGATAAGCAGTGTTCACATAAGAGATTTTATTTTATTTTTAAGTTCCGCCATTTATGTTGAGTTATGACACTAAATAAGCAATACTTCTAGACTCCGGCTGAAAATAGGTAACGGCAGTGTTTTGACACTTCCCTCTCTCTCTGCTATGTGCAGTATACAAGCTAAAAAAACTTTTTTGAGTTAGGTAATCTTTTCTCAACAAATTATCGGCACTTGTTGGTAGTTTAATAGAATCTAGTCTTTACATAATCTATTAAATAATAATAGGGATTTTTTTAATTTTTCACCATAACAGGGCGTTATTTCCAAATAGTAAAGTTATTCAAACGCTGTGCATATCAATAAGATTCATAAAGTATAGTGTGTCTACAGCTTAACAGCACGATAACAAGTAACGAGCGAGCACCGAGGATGCGAGGACAGCCGTTTCATTTAACAAGACTCACGCCGCTCCGGACAGCGACCGCGGCTCCTCAGTCCTCACCCATTTCCCTCCCTTTCCTTCTGATACTATCGCATACCTGGCGACCTTTTTGTTTGTGGTGGAACCCTGCTCCCCGCCGCCCTCCCCCCTCTTCAACCTGACCGGCGACCGCAACACAACGTCTCTAGACGCGTTTAGAACAGTACGTACGTTACGGTAATATCATCGCGCGCGTAAACATTCACGATAATGCTATTTTTGTTTTGAAATTATTTGTTATTATATTATGTCAAAATTCAAAATGAAGTGTGCAATCGCAATAGTTTTAACTGTGACCCTAGTTTTTGAAATCGCGGCAGAAGCTACCGTAAGGACATGTGAACCCATTAAAGTGGCTATGTGCAAGAACATTGGATACAATCAGACGGGCATGCCGAACTTAGCTCGCCACACTCTGCAGGCGGACGCCGATGTGACTCTCCAAACTTTCAGTCCCCTGGTACAGTACGGGTGCTCCTCGCAGCTACATCTATTTTTATGTGCGGTCTACGTTCCCATGTGTACGGACAAGGTCGCGGTCCCTATCGGACCCTGTCGAGGATTGTGTGAAAGTGTTTACTCTAGATGTTTCCCAGTGCTTCGGGGTTTCGGCTTTCCGTGGCCAGCGGAACTAGATTGCTCTCTGTTCCCAGCGGAGAATAACCATGAGCACATGTGCATGGAAGGTCCGGGCGAGCGAGCACCACCGATGGGGACCATCCCGCTGGATGCATCGAATACAGTCGGCAGAGGAGCTTGCCGAAGACTGGTGAAACCTAATAGTTGGATATGGGTGCGAGGGTCGAGTCGATGTGCTCAGTTCTGCGATGCAGAAGTGCTTTGGGAGACAAGCGAGCGTAGGGCTGCAGAAGTATGGCTTGCAACCTGGGCAGCCTTAAGTTTTGCATGTACTTTGGCGGCTGTAGGAGCGCAATTAGCCTGTGGGGATCGCGGTGGTGCTGGAGAACGGGCTCTGGTCCTGGTGGCGCTGTGCAGGTGTGCGGCGGCAGCCGGCTGGGGGGTCCGAGCTGCTGCAGGCCGCACTGCAGCAGGCTGTGCCAAAGATTCCACGTCTCCGACGAGAATGCTACTCGCCCATGATGGCTTGGAAAATCCTAACTGTGCTGTAGTCTTTTTACTGCTATACTACTTTGGCCTGGCAGCTTCTGTTTGGTAAGCTTATAAATCATTAAATTATCAAATATATTTTATGTGTCTAATGTATTTTAAATAACATATGCTTAGCCACATAATGTTATTGTAGCAAAGATACAATTATAATATAATACCTATGGAGAAAGTTTGTGAAGAATACTAAATAAATACTAAGTACATGTAACAATCTATCTTTGTACTTTATACTATAGGGAGTCTTGACATAATACGTTTCAAATTACCTACCTGCTTAAATATTGTAATAAATAAATACAAAAAATTGCAAAATGAAACAATCATCCGAAGCGAAAAAAAAATTGCAAAATGAACAATACAAATAACCCGAGAGGAGCGCTAACGATTACAATAGTCTTTTTACACGTTGAATTTCCAATACCTGCGCCATTGAAATCCAGTCCCTTGGTTTAACTTTTGTCACCAATCAATTATGTTTTGTCACTTCAATTTTAAAGAATAATAAAATTCTCGCAATAAGCATTTCTGAACCAAATATATATTAAAAGTAAGTACGTATTGAAAGCAAGCAAAGCTATTCTTTGAAAGATGACGTATTCTGCCTCGTTTACTAGGAGACTGTAGATGCACTCACTTTGTGATTATTCTATATCGAATTTCGTCCAAGCATTCATAATTCATGCTCCATCCATTGTTTTATGTTTGAAAGGTTAACTAAACGGTGCATTTAAATAATAATAGTAAAGCTCAAATTCCTCAAACTGCTACTGGAGCTTGCCTTTTGTTTTCTCAGCAATAAGTTACGCTCCGTAAACGTTTGAGGCATTATTGTCCAGTTACGCTGAGTCAGCCATTATTTTTAACTACAAAAATTTAACGTTTTATGTCTACATGACCTAAGTTACTTCTTTGATGTTCTAACTTTGCCGCGTCCGCCATGTTTGCCGTATGTAAAATGTAGTTAACAAATTTTAAATATACCTATTCTATATTATACAAAAACCTGACTTTCAATTTAACTAAGCTGGTTTCTTAACTATTAGAATAAATCATGCGAGTTCTTTGAAATTGTGTTTCTGAAAAGCGTGAAGCAAGAAGGTCGGGCCATAAAGAACAACGAATTGGGAACTAAAATAAACGATGCCTAATAAATCACTTCACCGGCAACTACACTAGTTGAAAGCGGACAATACAAAACGGGGAATGCAATTGCGTTCCCAAAATAATTTTAAGCATCAGTAAAGTAATGTATTATCTGAACGTTTTATGTAAGTAAGATAAAAAAAAACTCTTCTTGTTTAAGTGTTATTCTAAAATGGATTTAAATAGCTTTTTAACTATATAAGCACTAAACTTTAATAATTATAGAATGTAATGAAATAAATGTATATTTCATAAATAGATTTTACCGATAGGTACTACGATGTAACTGATTAAATAAAAAAGAATTGAAATACATTTTGGATATAGATAATAAATTGTGGTTAAAGAGCATATTTATTTCTCAATACAAAATACATTTCATTTAAAGAGAAATACAGAGTTATCTTAAATAAATACATATTAATCAATGTGAGCGTTAGAATCTGTAAAACATGGTAAATAAAAAAAGAAAAAATATCAACAAACAGTATACACACATACTATTATTGTTAATTGAGTATTAAATTACCTTTACACTTTTTCGTGAAATTATATTTTATGTTATTATATATAAAATAAGTTAAATTATATAATTAAATTTTCTATTTTAACTTAGAAGTACATGAATTTTGCTTTAAATTCAACTTCAGTATCGAAATCTTTAAATATTCTGTTTGTGTAGACATATTTTGTAAAGTCTATATTGTGGTCGTCAAACAAAAAGCTGCCCTGCTACATTTCTACATAAATATTCGTTCAATTACAAGAAACTTATTGGTTCTGTCGGTTCCATGGATGGTTTTGCAATTTATGTTTTTGTGATAATCGGCATCATGGAGTCTCACTGTTGTGAGAACTTGAAGTAATATTTTTTAATATATCCAAATTTTGGGATAACTGACCTTCTTGTATAAACTTTAATGACAAAGTTTGTTTATTTTAACGCATAAGGGATGAAGAGCCGTATTTTTGATATAATACAGTATTTAAATACCAGTCGTGAGAACTAAAAGCGAATAAGACATTTTGTGAAATTATAGCACGTTGATGTCCCTAAAACCAGTTATCTTAATATCTCACTCGCTATTAATGTCCGTGAAATTGTTGCAATAAACATATTTCACGTATGATAAATACCACTTTTTCGTGAAATCATTTAATGTTTGTTTGCAAAAACCGTTATGGTATATAACATAAAGCTTTAAGCACATAATACATTTAATTTATTAAAAATAAGCCAAAACATAATGCAGAAAAAAATATCTCTAAAAAAATTTGGGTTTTCATTATTTTTTTAAAGTGAGACTAGTAAAGACTGTAAAACCAAACAGCGCTAATTCTTGCATATTACATATGAAAATCGATTTTAAATAAATATTTATTCGCATAAAAAATATATTTATTCAGTTATTATGATATCGAATTCTTCTGCAATAACTACTTCCAAAAAATGAAACTTTTGAAATCAGTATATTTACATTCTATTAGGCAATCATTTTAACGTAACCAATAAACTTTTATTTCACCAGATTTTTGTTTTAACTAGCCATTTTTTCCAACGACACCCAATTAATAACATAACGTCACAGATCTACAGAGAGTTATTGTCGTCGTTTTATAGCGGAGTTCTCGGAAAGCCACTATTTTGTTATAGGACCGACTCGTTATGATAATTTCACGTAGATTTATGATGCGTCGGTGTTCTTTCACAGCCGGTGATGCGCCCTGCCCGCCACAGATATTAATAGTATGTATATATATGCTGATAGTCTTAAGACTATCTTGTTTTATTTAAATAAACAGCTTCACATATTCTTATCTTACATAACATATTTAAAAAAAATATGGTGTTGTAATTTTATCGTCTTGATAGTTTCTGTTGCTCCGTACCGTTTGTTGTTTTTAATTATAGCTACTTATTTTTTCTTTAATTGTTCGCTGACTCCTAAATTTATAACCGAATAGAGAAGTTTATAACCTAGAAATATCAACGATACATATCGCAATCTTCGCTTTCGCAATAAAAACTATTCGTTCGATCTTAAATGTAATTTTGAAATAAAATAAAACAATTTTTAAGTGTTAAATTGGAGCGGGTCGCTTAAACGATCGTCAGAGCATTTTATATTACGCATACTCATTAATATTGTTAAAAACACCATCAATCACTCCGCCAATCCAGTTTGAGGGGATCAACAATTTATATTGTAATTACACCATAATTACCACTTTGTTCTTAAAATATTCTTCATTACAGCTTTGTCCATATTTAGCTTTTATTTTTTGTGAGTGAACAATAATTACCTACTTGCTTTTACTATTTTAAAATAAACTTAGTTTTTATTCATGTATAGGTACTATTGTATTTATTTGAAGTTAAAGATTATATAGTAAAATTTATGTAAAAAACATTCTATTTTTTCTATTTTTTAACTGAAAGCTTTTAACTGTAAGTTAAGATTATCCAATTTAAATTAAGAAACATGGAGTACGCGCTAAAACATTTTTTTTTAAAAAACATAAAAAATATATATTTGTTCATAATCGACAACTCTGAAATATAATACAAAGTAACTTAGCTCGAGTGTGGTGTAATGGGCAAAATATTCAATTCCTATACGTAGATACCTCGTTTATAAGATAGGTGTATTATCATAATGACAGATCAGAACTAGTTAGTCGGCATATTGTGGTCGGCGTGTAATGAGAAATATCAAATTGGTTTTGTATCCAAGCGCTGGCTTTATGTGTCGGGATGGTGTGCGATGATGTGCATTAAGGCCAGTGCTATAATGTCATTTAATATAGGTACTGTAGATTGAAAATAATATATTAAATATTTAACTACCATAGATTATAAATAATTTTATTTTAATCTGTGACACAGACATATCTAAGTATAATATATTTGTTTTATTCTAAAATTTATTATTATATAAATTAAATTACAATTTTAATTGATGATTAATTGACTTACTGTTTTATTTTTGATTAATTATATAATCACATTTAAAAATAGATCTTTTAAAATTTACGGAACCATAAAAAATATGCACCGCCGTGAAAGTGAACGAACTCTAACAGTACGGAGCATAATCGTTTAAGCTTAGAGAACTTAAATCTCTCCATAATATTACCTACACTATTCGTAAATAACAGTAATTTTATTTTCATTTAGATGAAATACCGTGGCCGTTGCCTCAATAAAATAAACTGTTACATCTGGGATATAAATATGACTAGGAATGGCGTTTCAAATGTGTTTTTATATTTACACAAGATAATAGTTAGTTGCTCTAATGATTTAAAAGCGTAGTGTTGAATGAAAAATGCAAAGTGTAAATGGATTTTCGTAGAAAAACATCAAATACCAAAAATGTTGTTTGAATTAACAAGCCAAAACAAACAAAGTCACATAAAAATATCATAATCAAATGTTCATAAGACAATTAAGAAACTAATTTTGATGCTTTTTCACATAAATTTTCATAATTTAAATAATGTTACTTTTTGAAATTAAAACTTCTTTCAAAGAATATAAATTAAATAAACGATTACAAACCTATCTCACATATGTCAGATTCCTGTCTCTGCGGGATATCATCTCCAATTCATTTTAAGTATCATAAGGAAATGTCTTAAATATTTATTATGTAATAGCATAGAAATATTTTTTTGGTATAGGTAATTTGTAAAATTGTTAAATAAATATATTCTAAATAAATAACTTTTTAATTGATGTACTAATAATAATTTGTCTTACATTTAATTAATTATTTTAATCATAACGACTCTTTCACATCGACCTGTGAACGTTATCTTCCTTATAATTTCTTGTTTATTTTAAATTTCCTTACGGCTGCCGATGTAATCTTAACACGAAACCGCCTTGTATTGCCGTACGCTTGTTATTAGGCCTGTACCTAGTTACCGGGAACAATCGATGTTTCACGTACGAGTGATTTTTATATTTAAACATTTACAGTTTCATTTTAATTATAAAAAATAACGAACTAAATTAACCATTTTTATCCATACCTGTATTCCGTGTAACGCACACATACGCGTGCGACGTTGCCGCTCTGACAGGTAAGTGTGTGCGTGCCTATGTTATACATTACAAATGGCGTTTTATTTTAAAACGTTAATTTTATTATTTATTTTGTTTGGAAAAATAACTTTTTTATTTTTGGGAATTATTATTTTTCCGAATTACATTAGGCTTTTATAGAGTAGTTAAAGCTGTAGTTTCATTTAAAGTGGTGCTGACAATTCCACCCTGTATATGAATAAAATATCAATGACGTCTTGTACGTTTTGTAAATTTATATTAATAATGTTTTTTTAATTTAACCTTAACACAAAAACAAATGCAAGCTCAATTTCAAACCACACATTTATAGACATAATAAGAAAAAAATATTATAAACTATCGACAATTTAGCAGAACATCACTAGTTCGAAAGATTCGATCCCACTGCGCCCGCGCCGTAATTGGGATGCTAATCAGATGCTGAACTGTCGCCGTCTCTTTCACTCACGTTGTATACGTCCTCTCTCTCTCTCTCTCTCCCACTACGGCCGCCTCGAAGGCGGAGGGTCTTCAATCATCCGGCTATAAGCACTGACGTACCCTGAGGCTCCGTAATCACTGTAGTTTGCACTGGCAGAATAATTTCCATTTGTAACCACCAGCCAATATTTTCAATTCTTATTTTAAAAGTAACAATTTCAAATCGAATAACTCCAATCCCATTATAGATAAATTACGAATATGAGGATTCTTTAAAATATATTTTTGTATGATCAAATATCTAAATACGATATATTACAAAGCTTTGACTCTTGCACTATATTTAAATTGCCAAATATATCCTAGTCTAATAAATCTAAGAAGAATGTTAGAAATAAAAATGTACGAAGAACAATCACGGCCACTCCGAGAAGATCTACGGCCATGTTTACGGTTCACAAAGGAGCCGAGAAAGGATTCTGCGTATCTTGGTACGGGATCGCGTCGTCCGAAACCGAGATGGTATCGAGTCCTCATTATTGGAACTTGCTTTGTTAGCCAGTGGTATTGGTACCTGGGAGATGCTCGCGGCTTTTTTTTAATAATTTAACTGTATGAATGAATTTTAAACGTATTTCGTAACGATACGAAATGTATTATAATAAAAAATATTTTATTCTACAAATTCGGATATTATCCAATTGAACTTGGATATGAATACAATTGATTCTTTATATGAATTATTTTTCAAAACATTTTGTTTGTAAAAAAATTACGATTTTTTTTCATTGTATAACTTTTCAATTAAAAAAAAAACAATTTTTATACATATTATATACAAGTAATTATTTTCAATGATAAGGTTGTACCATATTTTAATACATACCAAGTTAAGCTTGTTAAGTACGATGCACGCCAAGATACAAAACGACGGACTCAGGCTCGTGGTGCGAGATACGATCTCCATTGTTATACAATACCAGTACGCCCGACTTTGAACTTGGACTGGTACTATTTATCACTTTCCCCTTACCTATAACTATAGGTATATGTAGGGTAACGGTAACTATTAAAGATCTGTGGGTTTAATCCTTTTTAGGAGTTTCGTGTTATTTTTAAATTTTATTTACGAGTACACTAATGTCAAAAAATATAAATGTTATTTTTTTTCTATATTATCTGTAATCAACTAATATTACACTGAACATTTTCAAAAATAGAAGAGATTTTCGTCACAGTCCCTTGCCCATCTGCGCCACGACGCGACGATTCTTTTTCTTATAAATTTTATAATTTCTATTTATCTTGATTTAATTGTAAAGTCGAGTTCCGAAGGTCATCCATATTATCTCTCGGCAGTGGGTGGGCTATATTTTCTGAAACAACCTCGTTTGTTGGTTTTCGATGATGGATAGCCATGTAATTACGGCCCCGCCTCAGAACTGACAGGAATTTTAAAATTGACGTTAATTTCTAGGTGGGTTATAGCAATCGGCTCCTCATTATCTCTAGGAAACTGCGAGTACTGTGTAAGACCATGTTGTGGAGTACTTAAGTGCCTGTAACCGAACGGTTGTTTACATACTGGTAGATCAATTTTTTATGAACTATAAATTTTGACATTTTTTCTTAAAAGCCCAAGAAAGTGGCAAACGGAATGTCTTAACTAGGTTCCCTTTGTCTACCCTGCTGCGTGTGGGACACAGCGTGAAGCTGATTTGATTTATCAAATTTATACATACCATATTGATATCGTCAAGAATGTCGACCAATCAAGAATAACCTTATTTTCTCGCGGGGACAATATATTACATAATAAAAATAAAATAAAAAGAATTCAAAGCATAATATAACTATGCTTTTGCTGATAAAATATTCTTAATTCGTTTTGCTATCACATTTTAGTGTTATTTTTAATAGCAACAGATTGCAAGCATATTTATTCACACAAATGTTTTAATTTGGAAATTAGTTGTGAGTATTATATTAATATAGAAGCGTTCTTATTTGCGATCTTAGATTGCTGACTCAAGTAAAAGCTTTTACCATGTGTAAAACAGTAAGATAGCTTGTGCAGCGCTAACTGAGGACTAGGGTAACCAAACCAATCCAAAATAATCCAATGGATTGCCTAATAGAAACGGTTAAATAACGGTTAACGGTTAAATATATATATATGTATATATAAGTATTGATCATAATTATAATATTCTTTCTCTAAATAATTTTTGTGTGTTAATAAAAGTTATTTTAATTATTTATTTCTTCTATATACGTAATTCTAGACTGTAGATCTTGTATTAGATATTTATTTGACTATTTCTACTTCGTAATGAATATGACTGCCATATCCTTTGAAATATAAATGTAAATATTTCTATTAGTACATAAGCAAAGAGAATCTGTCGAACATTTAATATTCTGTTAACCACTTTCTCAAAATAACAAAAGTATAATTATGCATCTGTGGCGGAATCGAACTCACATTACATGTTAATTTTACTCAAAACTGAATTCAAATATTTAAAACATAAAATTATTAGATACATTAAGTCATAGTAACGTCAGTAAAATAAACATTCATTTAAAATTACAAATATTGACAGTAATTTTCAAATATATAAAATAATATATATATATNTATATATATATATCTATGTACTTTTTGCGTTCGAGTGAGCATAGTAACCCTATACTTGAGAACAACGGATGCGTGTGCATTTAGCGCTTACTCCCGCAAACGAGAGACCGCTGCGTTGCTTAAAATGCATTCACAGCTCCTTATAATAACATCTCGTGAAGATAATAAGTTTTGTTTAATATGTATTGTTGTACGTTGAGGTCAGTCATGCATGGCGCAGGCGTGTGACTGTGATCCTTGATGGTTGTGGGTTTGTTTCCCACACGCTCTGGTAATAAGGCGCAGCGGCGTTGAGTTCCGCAACTCAACACGCAGTGTCTCCAGAATTAAGTGGAAAATGGAGAACGAAGTGTCTTAACACTAAGTCTACTTACCTATGCATATTTTCTTAGAGCAAGGACTTCAGTTTATAGTGTAATAGAACAGTACCAAATATAATTGACGTTCTACTTTTACAGCAAATGTATTCGAACAATATATTTTGCAAATTTAATCAATTTGAATGTAATCTCAAGATAAAAGTCTAGAGTAAGGCGATACTTCTATAAATCCTATATATATAAACAAAAGCTATTTAGAATTTTAAATTTGCGAGCTAAGATTTGCAGTTCCTTTCTAAGAAAATCGGCGTATGCCAGTAAATTATTCGTTTTGGGCGAAGTCGAAATGTTGCGTTCGGCGGAATAAAGGAAGCATTGTGCAGGGCTCGGGATCAGGTAGTATTTTTTTGTTCCTATTCCTCGAGTAAAGATTTATTTACGTTGCCGGGTGTCTTTAGAAACAGCGCTTCGGCTTCGGTTCTATCCCAAATTTAAATGATCAGAAACTTTCTTATGTTACTTTAAATTTAATGGTTCTTAAATAAATATGAAAAAAGAAATTAAATGATTGGTACTTAAATATTAAATTGATATTTTGAGGTCAGTCTCGGCGCTGGTGCCCAAAGTATGACTGTAAATGCGACAGGGTGTGGGTTCGATTCGCACTCGACGAAATGAAATACTTAATATTTTCATTTCTTCGCTCTGGTGTCAAGGTAATGCTTGGCACTGAGTTCCGCCACTTTACACTCAATGCGTCAAAAATTCGGCAGAAAATGGAGAACGGAGTGTCTCAACACAACTTTCCTTCTGCCTACCTGTGCATAAAGCGTTGCGCTAAAAAAATGTTTTATTAGAAATTTTATTTTTATTTAAATATCTATAGCTGTAAGCTCCCTAACTAATCTAAAAATAACCAATGCATGCCACGTAACTTGATATTTGAGGGAAGCTGTTGTAAATCATGACTTCACGCCATGTTTATCTTACATGAACATAAAATTAGACATTGAAACTGTATAGGAACATGTAATCCGAGTTAAGTCTTCGCATATGAGGAACCATGCTCCTTGCTATATTTAAGTATATATATATATATATATATATTTAAATATTCAAATGATCGAATAAATTGAATAATAGTAATTTTTAGTTAAAATAAACATATAATTAATGAAAAATAAATATTTTTAATATATTTTTAGGTGTTGCAACTATTTTTGTTGGATGTATCCATCATTTCACTATTTCCAATATGGCTTCCGTTAGCATTAAGCAAGGATCGGTCCTAAACAAACAATGATTTCCATTAATGTCTGGACGGACGGACACAGCCGCATATATTTATTGATTTATTGATCGTAAGCAGAAATCCCGACCGTCGTATTTTAAACATACGAACCAAAATGTTTTCGAAAAAGTAAACTATGGTCTATAATGTTTAGACAGATTTATGACGAACGATTTAAGAAATATTTTTAGAGAAACATATAAGGTATAAGCAAATATAAAATTTGAAAATATTCAATGTACTATTATTCAATGGTAGTAAATATGTATATTAAATTTTATCTTATTAGTACATATGTAGTCTTCATTTTATCTTTTGTAATGTAGGTATCAAAAATTAAAAGTAATAGGTATATTAGACTTACACATATAGAAAAAGAATTTCCTTTCCTACACCGGTACGACAATGTGCAGCGTTGAGTTCCGCCGATCAACACACAGTGTCTCGGACTCTAGCTGAAAATAGACAGTGTCCCGACACTACATTCTCTCAACCTCTATTTCCGACATACAGCGTTAAACAAATAAAATAGCCAAATTAATTAATATTATGTCCGTTCTATGCTTTTATAATCCCATTTTATAAGAATCCCGCTAAGCAGATGCACATGTCTGAGGATACCATTTTTTTATTATTATCTCTGTCCCTATCACATTTGTATATCCCTAAAGTGGATTAAAGGGAAGTAATGCAAATAATTTTATAATTAATTTTACATCTATATTTAGGTACAAGATATCTATCGCATCAGAATCTTAGTAACTTTTTTCGGCTTCATTCTGTATCCCCCGTGTAACAGGAGAGACAGAGGGAGGCTAGTGTTAAGACACTCTGCGCCTCACTTAAAGATATAAAAAGTAAATGAATTTATGTAAGTATCTTTTATATATCTATGTATCTTCTAATGACATTATATCAATACCTAACAATACAATCTTTAACCATTTTATACTGCTTCAAGAAATAAGAAACGATTGTATGTAAAACAAGGGACCGTTCATAAATTTAGTTATAAAGAGACCGTTTACATAGAGCTGCGTATTCAAGTGGAATTTTAACAAGTTTGTGGTACCTACGCCTACTTTAGGTAGGTTAGCCAGTTTTGTAACATAATTAATATATTACAGTTTAAGAATTAAATTAAATGTAACAGCTTCACGCTGTATCACGCACACTGTGGGTTAAGCAGAGGTAACCTAGTGTTAAGACACTCCGTTCCCCATTTTCCGCCGAATTTTTCTAGGAGTTGATTAAATATTGTTATTTTTACAATTTTTTATTTTATTATAAATAATAAAATAAAAAAATATTCATTTGAACGTGTAAAACAACATAATTGAAAAACTATTTTAATAACAAAGTCGTAACTTACGTACCTTTTCAAATAATCAGAAACACAATTTTTAAAGTCATGTTCAAAATTCTTTTACTTAGTTACTAAGATTGATTACGCTTCTAGGGCTTTCAGTCGTGGAAATCTGGAAGGGAAGCGTCTTAACGGAAATGGAGTGTGTCAACACTAACTCAAGTCATTTTTCCTCAGTCTACCCAGCTAAAAAATAAAGAGACCTAAATATAATATAAGTCCTAGAAAGCTTAAACAGTATGTAAGTTTCATGTTCTCTTGATCTCCAGTTACTTTATAGTATACTATAATATTCTTGCTATATTTTGTTACAATGTTAGCTCTTGTTACTTGACTTATGCTTGTAACGAGCACCCACTTAAATACAGAATAGGGTTATTCTTTTAAGTTTTTATATAAACGAGGGTCTCGTAAATAGCGCAACTTTAGTACCCGTAACTAATTTTAACGTGCGGAATCGCCATTGAGCGGTTGAATTAATTTGGCGGTTCTACATATAAATATCGGCATACATATAAAATGTATGTCGATATTTATAATGTACTAGCGGCCCGCCCGCGGCTTCGCCTGCGTGAACTATGTTATTATTAATTTCTGTCTCCATGAGTACCTACGTCCTATAAGTGACGTCCATGCAAAATTTGAGACTCCCAGCATTTGTAGTAACGAAGTTTCATACAAACTTTCAACCCCGAAAACAACCCCTTATAAGTCGAATATTGCAAATTCCCGTCTTAGCGGTCACCTACGTCCTATAAATACCACCTTTGCAAAATTTCACATTCCTAGCACTTGTAGTTTCTGAGATTTCGTGATGAGTGAGTGATCTTTCGATTTTATATACAAGGTGTCCCAGGAGTCAACGATAAGACGAAAACAGGTGATAGACCAAGTCGCGACAGTTATGAGAAAAATATAAAACAAAATTCTTTGTCATGTATTTTTATTATATATTGATTTTAAAAAATATCGGAAAAACCGACAATCTGTGATGACTTTTCAAGTCCTAAGACTACAAATATTACTCTTTTTTTCATTTTTTTCTGTAATGTAATCATGAGTTACCCTTCTATGAATTACAATTTAAGATTGAAACATATCTGCATCAGTTTTCAATAAAATGTGATGTTTTCGCCAAACATTAAATTCAAAATATTTACTACACCCAACTTTAACCGACTGTGCCATAAAAAATGTACTACACTGTTTTTGCAAGTAACTTTAAAAGTTTGCGCATTTAATCTGAATTCCGAAATGGTACAATACTTGCTGGATTTCTTCATTGTTGAAGAGACAAAAATCGAAATACAGGATAATCGGGATGACGTTCACCGTTTTGGTATCTTTTCCGATACATTCTAGCTGCACCATTAGCGTTACATAACCATTCTCTATGAATAAAATGCATATTGGCAATGTCTTAAAGACCGAGTATATTGCCTGCGAGAGCCAGGACTTGAGCACTATCCTTATAGGTCCTAGGTCAACCCCTAAGTCGAAAAAGTTCAGGTTTGGAAGGTATCCTGCGATCACAGACCACACTAGTGATCTACGGGACTGGATGGGATAACCTGTATATAGATAATATGCATATATTGATATAAAAATAACTTTGAATGCAGTTTTTTTAAATTAACTTTAGTTTTTTTTATGATATGATTTTGATGCCTGATTATTACCTTTAAAGAAGAAAAAGGTTTATGCTACGTCTTGTCTACTCTCTGCTAACGGTGATTGACCTCTCCGCACTCTGGTAGATTTATTATTGCATTTTCTTCCTAATATTATAACGGCATAAATACTTTTAAATATATGTTTATACTTTGTATGCTTAATGTGAAAATACTCTCAGAACAATAGATGTAACGTAAATATTTCCTCTGCTAATTCTAGTTGTTGTGTGTAATTGGAAGCTTAAAACTACCTTTAAATTATGATAAAAAATAGTTGATATGTTTTTATTTAGCTTTTTTCTCTCTTTTTTCTGTTAACAATGTGGGCTCCTACCAGAGTTCATAATGTTCTACCGGTTGAGTGGTGGAACTTAATACCTTTTTGCCCCATTACCATATCATATTAATTATTTCATTTCCTCCAGTTGGAATCGAACCCATAACCTGTCGCACACGCACGGCTGTGCCATTTTTTTTCAACATGATTGTATTATAAAACTAATAAAATGCGAGCGTGTGAAGAATGCGTTAAATTCGAAGCCCGTGGCCAACGTTGATGTGCGAAGTCAGCATAGCGTGTTGGCAATAGCTCTATTTTATTATTTGGCATCTATACCTAAGAGTACAATCATTAATAAATTTGTGACATCCTACTTCCTACTAATATTATAAACGACATTTTGTGAGATATATGTTTGTTCCACTTTCACGAAAAAACTACTTAACAACAATATATTAGAAAAAAATAGGCTGCAATTTATGTAAATATTCCTATATGTTGTATAATTTGGATGTAATATAACATTAAGTTCAAGCGGGCGAAGCCGCAATTGGGTGGGTAAATTATATATCTATACTTTAAAGTATCCTCTGTACTTTGTCTTTATTTGTTACCCTACATTAGTAATATATAAATAAATATAAATCCTGCTGTTTCTCATTATATTATCACTCATTTTCCCACCCAGTAAGGTGGTTAAAGAAATATAATACCAGAAAAAAAGTTTATATCATCAATAAATTCATTATTATTTTATTTATTTTAATTAATTTAACTAATGTTAATATTAAAATTGTCTTCGTATCTGTACTAACTCTTGAAACACCATAATGATTGTAGAGGCCTGTAACGAGCTTACCACTTATATTATTAATTCTTGAGAAATTTATGTGGCGTGAATCTCACATGGCTGGAGGCAACATGCTAATGTTATTTTTACATGGAAGCCGAGCAATTGTACTCGTAGTGGTACTACTTTATGTTAACGGTTTTGTTTATTATAAATTCCAAGAGGAACATATAATATGTTTTTCCAATTATTATCATTGTTAAAAATTAACTTTTACTGAGCCCATTCGTGGTGTGACAGCTAGTGACTTCTATTTCCACTCGAGAAAATGAAATATTTAATATCTTCATATTTTTGCTCTAGTGTCGAGGCAAAGCGCGGATGTGAGTTCCGCCACTAGAATTCACCGGAAAATGGAAAACGGAGTGACATAACACAAGATCGTCCGTCTACTCTGCTTTGTGCGGGTTATAGCGTGAAGTTAACAAAAAGAACATAATCCGGATTGAACTAGGGTCGCTTTCTTGAATGGGATGGTTGGGGACTATTAGTTTATAGCCCACAATTTTCCCGTTAATAAATTATTTATTTATAAAGTCCATTTAGTCTGGGTATATATATTTATAAAAAAATGCTGTTCATGAAAAAATATAATGTTTTGCTAAACCTACTAAATATTTGTACATAAAAATTTCATAATAACACAAAAGCAAAAATAATTTTATTTTTTTTATAAAGTGCTCGTACTGCATTTTTATATATAAAATTAATGTTTTGGAACTATTTGTTATGCTTGCTGGTTTAATGCAGTAATCACTTCTATTGTTTTATTGGAGTAACATTTAAGTAACATTTGAGTTGAACAACCTCATATATAAAGACTGACAATTAAAATTATTTTACATGTATACCTAATACGCACACACATTTAACGCTTATATAACGCTAATATTTAGGGCCCCAATTTCAAGTTAGTATGTACGCGTAGTCTTAACTACATATTAGATTATTAATCCTTAAAATTTCAGCTTTGCGAAAACGACGTAGGTCTGGGGGCCCTGGGATCTCAGTTTATATAAATATAAGCAATTAGCAAAAGTCAGTTTTAAATTATAACGCAATCTTATAATCACTTGTCAAATAAATCATACTTAATTAATGCTTAAGTTGTAAAAAATGTACTTAAACATAAAAATTGAGTAATAAAATATTTGATGCCAGTCGGCTTAGCCAGTGCTAGTGTGACTGTAAACGCGGCAGGTTGTTTGCTCTAGTCTCGAGGCTCGACGTTAAGTCAGGCCACTTAGTACGCTATGCCTCCAGAATTGGCGGAAAATGGGAGCCGTAGCCTTAACACTTGGTTCCCTCTGCCTACCCTGCTATGTGCGGGATACAGCGTGAAGCATAATATATTGCTGAATGTGTTATGCTCAGCAGAATTGTGGCTTATCAGAACTTCCAAGCCGATAGTAGCTTCCTGTATGACTGACACTATTGAAATTTCTATGTAACCTGATTTGATTTCATTGAAAAGTGCTTATATAATGACTTATTAAAAAATAATATTTAGATTTTATATTTTCATAAGCTTAGTGTCGCCATATCAATCGTTATAATTAGCAAATGCTAATCACTCCACAAATGAGCTCGTTCTCAGTGAATAATATATTAGACCCTAATAATACACCCAAACTGTGTAGTGCCGAAGCCGGTTCCTTTGAACAGTGTTTTGCATTCCGGCGGCAGATCAAAGCTGTAATCACGGCCGCCATTGATCTACAACGAAACTTTCTGGCCGACGGCGCTAAAATGCTACTTGTTAACGAGGTTTGCACTTTGTTGCAAGTGTACTCACTACAAGTGTATCGGTAATATGCATTGGGACAATAGAAAATTCCTACTAACATTTGTTTTTTGGTACATAAGAAAATAATGTACACCAGTAAGTATACTAGTAACTAAAATATTCGTTTATCTTTAGTATTACACAAATATGTGTCAGACCTGTGGTTGTCAATTCGATTCCCACTCGGGGATAATAAATATATTCAAATTGTCATTTCTTTTCTGCTCCGCCAAGACAAAACCTGAGGATGAGTCAGGACAGCGGGCAACGAAATGTCTCTACACTAGATTTTATTTATGTACTTACTGCAAATTTCAATGATAAAGTCATTAACATGCCATGGAATCATAAAATTCATCCAAACAAACATTATTTAGTTATAAATATATATTAGAATATTCCCATAAGTAACATTTTATACATCTCTGCTTCAGCTTATCGTATAAATATTACATGTAACTAGGCGTAGTGAGATGAGCTGTGACGGGGGCGTATTGTGATGTTTCTCTTCTTATTATACGTGTATACAGCCTTTTAATAGTTTTAAACGCTGTTACATGCTTGTTATTATATCCATACGCTAATATAATAAAAAGTAACCTTTTTCTTTTTTAGGGCTATATATATTTTTTATAGCTGGGTTGGTACTTACATATACAATAGCTTCACGTATCCCGCATATAGCAGGGTAGACAGGCAGAACCTTGTATTGAGACACTTTGTTCTCCACTTTCCGCCGAATTTTCGAGGTATTGTGTGTTGAGCGCTTTTCCCTTGCTACCCGAACAAAAAATCTAAATATTTTATTCTCTAGTAGGAATCGAATCCATAAGCGTCGCGTGACGGTCACACTTTTGTGCCATTTGGACATTATGGAGACCTTCATAAAATTGTAAAATATTAGTAAATACTTCAATTCGACAATTATTTCAGCTAAAACATACAATATTTAATTGGAAATTATTCTCAACTACATATACAATAAATTCAATCCAGTAAACAACTCAGCGGGTTCCCATTAACAAAGCTTACAAGTACAAGATTCGAATTAAAAGTGACACGCTGGTCACGCACAATTTTTTCAGTAAAAAAGTTTAATCATTTGATAAATAGCTACGATAGGGATACCAGTATCGGCGATCGTAAAACAAACTCAGCGGGGCTCACGTTTAGTTCTAATTTAAACTATAGAAACACATGGAACGACCGGTGGATCCCATATCCCATTTTTTTTTGTTAAACTTAGATATTAATAATTCATAAGTTTATTCATTCATGTTAAATATATTAACAAAAAGACTATATTAATCTTTTTCATCTATTTAAATAGATTATGTTGTATTAAGAAATATATACGATATCCCTATTTTGTCAATATTAATAAAGTAAAGTATGTCTCTTAATTTTATGAAAATATGTTACGATATTCTCTACGGTATATTAATAGTGTGAATTAAAACCTTTTTTCCATAACAAGTACAATTTTTTACGCTTAAAAACCTTCGAGCGTTGATTCTTAATTGGAGGCGCGTTGATGTCTTTTATAGAGCACGTAATATTTTATTCGCAATGCGTTTTTGCTTCTGTCATCTTCTCTGCTGATACTAAAATAGTATGTAGTATAAACATAAATACTACTGCATTTCGTATAAC
Source organism: Heliconius nattereri (assembly GCA_013403645.1). Taxonomy (NCBI): domain Eukaryota; kingdom Metazoa; phylum Arthropoda; class Insecta; order Lepidoptera; family Nymphalidae; genus Heliconius; species Heliconius nattereri. The sequence goes on along the minus strand of JAAIXI010000227.1, from coordinate 2,204,180 downwards.
TAAAGTTTTAAAGTAATATAGCATCACGTTAATAAAAATACAAGTAAAACAAAAAATATTTACTATTTTAACTCTAACAATTATCAACTTCAGTTACTAACAAAACTGTATATATTTTTAAAGTAGTGCTTTTGAATAAGTTCACTGCAAAATCTGCCTTACATTTATAAAAATCGAATAGTTCTTAATACAATAGGTACTTTATTTTCTTCTTTTTATTTTTTGTTTATGTAAGTAATTTAAAAATCTTTTTATATTTCATAAAAAGATTTTTGTACTAAAACTAAACTCCAATGAATACATCTTAAAGTTATATTTATATCTACTGCTCGAGACGTGAAACTTTCATATAAAAGATTTAAAAGACGACACTGCAGTAAGCTTTAGTATGATCCGTGCCTACATTGTGAGATCAGATGAGCAAACAAGAAGGCCTTTAAGGAATGTTTCACGCTGCATTAAAGTGTTTGTTTCTCCCAACCGTCGCTTTTACTAGTAAACGAAAAACGCATACAATGCCGTTACTGTTGACCTTTACTGGATTATACTTGTATATTGTCAGCCAAAATGCGGTAATATAATACAAATATTTTTTTTAAAAAGTATTTAAGTAAATTTAAAGTAAATTTTAGTATAATACATTTAAATTATAATACCAAGGAAGCAATTGTGTTATTTAAAATGATAATTTAATTGTATTATAAATTCCGAAACTGGAGGTCATTTGTTTTTATTTTATGTAATATTTTAGTTTTTTCTAAATTATATAAAATCATAATCTTATTTATTCTTATAATTTACGTTGGCTTGAACACTTTACTTGCCCAATATAATTAAAATATTTTTAAGACAGTGTAGCATAGCCTATACCAGGAGTTCCAATAAGATATATATATATCCTTTTTTATAGACTTAACTATCTACGTCTTTCTACTCTAGTATCATCCTATTAGGGATACCACAATGAAAAACTAATTTAAATAAATTTCAGAAACCATTAAAAAAACTTATCATCTCTCATTTCAAGTAAATTATATCTTATTGTAACGCACTAAGGTTCATATTAAGGAATCAAATCATCACCTGAGTCATTCTCGTTAGTGGCGGCGTTGGCAGCTGTCAAATAAATACATAATATATGTTGTTTGAAATCACACCCTAAACAAACACGATAAGTTTTATAATTCGATGCGTAATTATGGCGTTTAAGATGTTTTCGAACCAGTGGATACGTCTTGTTAGGAGGCTTATTGTTGACCGCGTGGTGTTTTGTCCTTATCTTTTGTTGCACTTTGACTAAGGCTGTCCCTTTCTAGTTGTTACGGCAAGGTCGGCTCGTTAAAGCCTCTTAACGAGAGTGGAGTGGAGTGGAAGGAAAAGCACGAGCCTGTCTGAGCTTCTCAAACTGTAATAAATGGTTATCAGTATTATTAATTTTATATGAATGCTTCGATATGCATAATTTTATTGTTAATTAAAATATTTTATAATATAAACGATATTAAATTGCACTTCTCCATATTAATTAAAACTGTTTGAACAAAATTAAATTAAATGATAATAACTCATACAATTAACAGCGAAATTTTTGGGAAAATTAGTGTCTTAAGTAGAGTACATTTCCTCTGCCTAACCTGCTTGCTATATGTGTAAATTTAAAAAAAAAGACTAAATAAATTACTAGTCATCGACTTACTAGAAAAATAAAATTCTCATATTTACGTATATTACAAAACAATCAATTACTAACAATTACATTAAATAGTTGCATATTTTTTTTGGAAATATGAAACAAAAAATTAGTTTGAGAATAACTCAGCTGGCCGCGTAGGCATGTACCGCGCGTGTCCCGTTCACACCTATACCGCGGCTATAACGCGATCTCACTCTCAATAATGCCTCTATCTCGTCCCTCTCGTCCCTCCCGTCCCTCCCGTCCCCTACAGACACCATTCCGTCACATTGCTTGGGATAATTTATTAATTAATCGAGGAATCTGCATTACTATGTTGAAAATGATGATATGCTATTATTTAATTTGGTATAAAAATGACAATTTTATATCAAGAATTTATTAAGATAATTATCATTCGTCTCTAACAAATGTGTATAATTTAAACGACTTCAATTTTTTTTCAATAGTTAACAAAAAATAAATATTTTCTGTAAAAAAAATGTACGAGTATATTGTTGTAGCTAATAAATATAATATGAAGTATAATATAGTTATAAAATAAAGCTTGTTTTGATTAATCCATCCACCTATCAGCCTTTCAACGTCCACTGCTGGTATACCCAGCAGTGGACGTTCGTCCCCTAATTCTCGCCACTCCGTCTCTCGTTTCCATTAATATAAAATATGAAATCTTTCATATCTTAATTTCCTTAACTGCTTAATTTTATCGACAAGAATAAGAAATATTTTAAATATCCTAAAATATTGACTTAAAACCATGGCATATATAGATATTTATAATGGAAGCATTGCCTGGAAGAAAAATACGAGATGAGAAAAAAAGGTAGCATTGTTGGACAAAACTTGATATCGACTCGCACCCATCGATGCCATATTTGTAGCGAGTTTATTCGTTACGCATAATTCGATTTACACCTATGTTGATAAGATTTGTTTTCAATAATAATAATTAAAATTTGTTACACTTCAGTTTGAAAAACGCTTACGCCTTAAAGGAAAATAATAATAAACACAAAAAAATTAATGTATTTGTTATTGGTTTCCATCTATCTATATAATTATACAATAAAATTTGTTCGATCTAGTGCCAAGGAAAAGCGCGGCCTCGAGTTCTGTGGAAAGTGGGGAACGGAGTGTCTTTACATTAAGTTCCCTCTGCCTATTCTACTATGTGCGGGATACAGCGTGAAACTGAATTATGATTATAATAATTATTATGTCTTTATCACTATCTATCAAAAAACAAGGGTCACCCGTACACCAGGTTTATATATATATATATATATATATATATATGAAAATATTTTCGAGTATAATAAACTTTAAAAAGGCAATATAAGATCGATGCTGTCAATCCGTCAAATGGTAATCACCTATTATAAAACTGTGAAGAGCCGCCGATATAAATAGATAGAGATGTAAGTGTTGTAACGACATTATTTAGATAGAAAATGTTATTTATTATAATTTTTAGGTTTTTTTTCAACTACCCGCTGTATTTCGAATGTAGTAAGTTAGGCAAAGGGAACCTAATGTTTCGTTCCTCACTTACCACCTACGTCTGGAGACATTGCGTGATGAGTGGCGGAACTCAGCATCGTACTTTTTGTCTCGTTACCAAAATAAAAATGTTAAATATTTCATTTCCCCGAGTAGGAATCGAACCCACAATCTTCCTTGCGTTACACCTGTACGCGGTACAGTCACACCTTTGTGCCTACAGATATCTTAAAAATTAATTAGCTAATTATTTTATTTCAACATTCCAAACATACAAAATGGAAATATAAAATTACGTTTAAATTGTATTAAATATCCTAGTTAGATTTGGATCTTAAGATAACTGTTAAAAATTTGATAATTGCCTTTTGTGAAACTAAAAACATTTCTAATATAACTACATGTGTACGCTTTAAATTACTTTAATAATATTGACTGCTCGATGCTAGAGGTCGTAGATTCATTTCTCGTAATAATATAATAAGCATATGTAATTTCGTGGAATAACAATACCTAATGGAAAAAAAATAGTACTGTTTCTTAATAAATCAGTCAGCTTCATGCTGTATTCCTCGCGTAGCAGAGTAGGCAGAATTCTAGAGGCATTGTGTGTTGAGTGGCGGAACTCAACGCCGCGATAAACATCTTATTTTTTATTTGTTAGTGTTCAAGTGATAAAATTTATTTATGAATTATATTTAAGTTTTAATGTAGGTTGTATGAATACCGTACAACGAGCAATGTATCTTTGCCTAATTAAAATGAGTAATTTATGTTAATCGTTACGCCGCTAATAACAAAAAAGAATTTTTGCGCCTTTATGAATTATTAATGATCTGAATATAAATTCTATTTTTATATATAAATATATGGAGGTACTTTTATGATAAAAACTGCTTATAATAAAAACACTTGAATCTTGATGTACAAATAAAAATAAAAGGGCATTGAGCGTTCTAAAATATCTCGAAGTTTATAGGAGCATCCATGTATCCGGATTGATTTAAAATTTAAATGGTTAGATCTATTGTAATTAAAAAAAAATCATATCTCACTCTTCTTTGTTTTTAAGTTCTATGGTACAATTTTAAATATTTAGTTTGCGCTATACCTAAGTGAAATTAAAAGCTATAGTGTCACAGTGGGACAATACAAACGTGATGGTTGTAAGTTCGGTCACAAATATTTTAATTTTCTAGCAGTGTGTCGAAGCGGAAACGGAGTGTCTTAAAACCATCATTCGGTTCATTTTTATGCATCTAAAATTTTTACGCTTTAAAAATCAAAACAAAAATTACTTATTGTATAAAGGCTTAATACGACTAAGCAAGGCCACGACATATAGAAGTAAAGAAATGATATATTATACAATAATAATAAAATAATTAAATCTCCAGAAATCAAGACCTATTTATACAACAATCAAAATGATATTTAAATATATAATTAGGTAAACACACAGTAACGTAAATCTTATTAAGATTCAAGCGAGCATGGCCGCCAATCAGCGGTGTGGCCAACATAAAAAGAAATGTAAATACATCTAATTTATATGCTGTATAATCTTCTGAGCCTATTTCGTGAACCATTATGTAAATAACGTTTTTTTATTATAGAAATAATGATTTAGTATTTTAAATAATTAACTGTTTCATAAATATTTATATCGAGTTTATTTTCGACATATCGTCGGCTTAGTTTGTATTAGAATCTGCTAAATCCGTTTTTGTCGTTACGAAAATTTTTTGTTAGTGTAATTTCTGGGGTGGGCACCAGGCTAATCTGAGTTGAGCACGTCCCACCCGGACCCTCTCATGTCCAAGAGGATATTTGAGGTATTTTGTAGTGTCTAAGAGTTATCTTTTCCTATACGCCTTACTGCGTCAAATTGATGCCGATAAAATAGATATCTATAGATAGATACAATAGATATATTGCTACTAAGTAAGCAGTAGCTCCAACTAATCAGTGGATAATAGATGAATAGATAAGCATTACTTATTAGATTTATCGCAACGCTAACGGACACAGACGTATCAATTCACAAACAAGTATCTCTTTATTACCGGTCTTAAACTGGAATTTCCAGAGTATATTGCAACTTGAGTGACTGATATCTAGAAATCTTTTATCTGGAGATTTATTGACTTTATTTTTTTTTTACTTTAATGGCATAGACTCTGTGTTGTAATTACACAGTTGGTGCTTATTAGAAAAAAAAATATTTCCCTTAATCATCTATTAGAAAAAAATATGTCATTTATATATATATTTATTATGGTTCTTCAAATATTAGGCTTATTATTAATATAGAAAAAGACTAGAGTACATGATATATGTACATTCTCAATTGCAATTTTCAATTGAAAAATAAGACTATTCCCTAACTTATTATTTAAAATACTTTGGATTCTATGTTATATAAATTTAATTAAATATTTCAATTGAGTGATAATCTTCTGGATGGCTTCTATAATCTTTATGTATATCATTTAATATTTTATATACGATACGTACAAAAGGTTAGAAACTTCCGATGGTGTAACTAGATGCAGGCAGCCCGAAGGTACCTATAAAACAGCATCGTTAAAACGCTGACGCTCGTAACAATAAAATGTAACACCCACTGCACTATTTAGGTGAACGGGTTTATTTATTGCTTTAGATCTTATTCTACTCTTCCTATAATGTTATTTATAGATATCACTAACGTTTTTTTAATGTTTTAAAGACATATTATTATTCTCGTTATTTTTGTTTTTGTTTTTAAAAGTGACAATGATAATTTTTAAATATGTATGTATGTTGTAAATGTGTGTATGTTACATAATTAGTTTCTATCAGCCAATTTGGAATTTGTGTAATTTTTTTAATTTACTATTTTCTTGGCCTACAATCTACACTTTCATTCTAAAAAAGTATATAAATATACTTTTTCAATTTATTTTCATTTTTATTTTTCAAATATACAATTTACATCACTATAAAACTATGATATTTTAATATAATACAAATAAAATGGAACGCATAAAGCGATTTATTCATATTTAAGATTGATAATAAATCGTTTTTATTCTTCATCAGACCTAGTTCCGTGACGTTGTTATGACTTTCAAAGTTTATTAGTAACTCGCGATATATAGGCCGGAATACAAGGTGATGCATGCGTGGAGGGACCCAGTTTATTTCGGGAACCCATAAAATCGATTATCCGTCCAATTCGTATACGTCTCTGAGCGTCTGCAGCGCATCGAAACAGGATGCACTATTTCTGTTACGCGTCGCTTTGACAGGAACAAGTATAATTGTATATGATATAAATGTGCTTTGCATGTTGGACGAGCTTTTATGTTGGTTTTTTTCTCAGCTTCTCGTGATATCCCTCACACTGCAGACAGAGGGAATTTAGTATTAAGACACTCCATTTCCCATTTTCTGTCTAATTCTTTAAGTATTACGTGTTGAGTGGCGGAATTCAACCGCGTTTTCCCTTGACAGCAGACCGAACCCACTATCTGTCGCGTTTACTGTATACATCTAGACTAGTGAACATGCGCTACGACTGGCATTTTTCGTGTTGTTTTTTAAAAATCGATTAAACGTATTAGAGACACGAGTAAAAACATACGTCTTCATTCCTAATGTACCATTAAGTGTTCTTCTTAAGACTGTGTAAATATTCATATGGTAATTTTTTATGTTAAAGCTGACATTCGAAGCGACGTTTCTAATTTTTTTCATATCATATCACTCATTACAAAGTACCCACGTCGAAATTATAAAAAAGGTCTAAGGCAGTTAAGTTTCAAGTTACGAGAAATGCACCTTTTGGTTCCCAAAGTGACGAACAAGTTCACAGCAGGTGGCTAAATATGGATGCAGTAAAAATTGAACGCGTGGTACGTCGCTCCAACCAACCGTATTAGACCCTTAAAAGTCGGTCGGCTGTTAAATTTTATGGCTATGAAAAAGCTACCATCGAAGGTCTTATCTTTGGTCATATTTACTTGGAGTGGGTATACGATCAGCGATATTGGGATGATTGATGGTTAAAGTTACAAAAATAAATTAAAGTATGTAAATAGATAAGTTTTTGAAACGAGTTTTGAAATATTGAGTGTTCTCAACTCAAGAGGCAAGGAAAATCGAAATTACTTTAATATATATATATATATATATATATATATATATATATATATATATACGTATTTATACATATATTTCTATTTTAATATTTCTACATATACGTATATATGTAGAAATATTATTTTTTATTTAAAAACCTAAAAAATTCTCCTAGAGTGGTTGCTATGAAAGATACAATATGTATTACGCGTTTTTCCTTTTCCTTTAGTTTTTCACTGTAACAGTATTTAATTGCCTTTCTACATTTTTCTTTGAACTAATAAATATTGATTGGCCACAGTACTGCGAACTGCGCTGTATGAGCTTAGAACCAGTTCTTATAGCTCGTTAGCTGCAGGGTTTCATTTATGGTGTCGTATTTGCTTATACATATTTATACACGCATATGTTCTCAGCTTCTAGAAATAACAAGGGAGTGATTTTAACGCGACGGTTGTGGGTTCAATCCCAATTCAATTCGACGGAATGAATTATTAGTTATTAATATTTTCATTTATTCGCTCTGGCAATAAGGCAAAATATCGGCGTTGAGATCCGCCACTCATCATGCAATGTCTTGAAAAATTCCGCGGAAAGTGGGGGAAGACAGTCTTAAAACTAGGTGCCCTCTGCCTGAAACAGCGTGAAGCTGATTTAGTTTATTTTTTATAGAAATATAAAAAGCTTAAACACCCATGTTCCTGCTAGGTTGCTACAATTTATAGCCATAAGACATATAAAATATGGCACATAGATTTACTTTTTTAATGGTTATTTTTTTCGGTTGTATATCGTCCGTAAAATACGTACTAAATTAAATTGAAGGAGTGAAACGAAGCCGAGGCCGACCAACGTATGTCATGCTGACGTTTACGATGCCCGACAGTATCGAAATAAGAATATGACTTAGCGGCGTGTGTGGCCTCGTAAAGATGCCACTATGAAAGAACATAAGAAATGAATCTAAAATTCTTTATTATAATAAATATTATTTTAATACACAAATATAATTTTTAGATAAGTAGGTATTATTTTTTTATTATTGAATTAAAATAAATTGTAGCAGTGTGTAAAGAGAAATTCGTTAAATTGTTTTTTTTTATTATATTTATATATTGCCGATTCAGAAACATTTATATTTTATTTTATAGCGTGAAAGGAATCGTACCACCGAGATTGTATTATCGTTTAATGGCCAGCCGTGGCGCGACACGGCACACATAAAATAAAAAAAAATAAAGTTAAGAGCAAAGAGCGGTCACGCCTCGCTCGTAATAACATTTGTGTTTCCATTCCATTTAGCGACACTCCTTTAAATAGTGTACTAAACAGACTTTAGGTTCTCTAAAACTTGAAGAAAACAAATAAATTTTTAACAAATATACAGCGTTTTTACGCAGCAGTATTTAGCTGTTTTTTAAAAGAAACTCATTTAATTATTCATTGTTAATTCAAAATGTCGGGTCAATAAACACTATCCACACACACTTATACCAATAAGTAAGTAGGTACTTAATTATTACAATGCAAATCGTACAAATATTAGTAAAATGTTAGCCGACATGTGTTGGTCGGAGGCCGGATCAAACACGCGAGTGTGTAAACATCAGTGTTTGGACTATCGCCACTTTTGGTTCTGTTCAAATAGGGACCGTTGTTTGTTCAAGTGCTAGAGACACGCCACTGCTGGAACTTGAGACCACCTTGACTTTACCTCCGAGGTATCCCTTAATTCCCCAGTATAATGCATTTTGTTCTCTTGCCGCGGTTCAATTTATAATGGCGTCGGTAAAACAAGGCGACACCTTTCTTGTCCCTTAAGGATTTACCTGTCACAGATTTCAACGAGCTTAAGTAAAAGCTCTCTTGATATACTCATTTTTAATGTAAGTAAATCCAACAAGGCGGTTTAAATTTTTTATGATAGGGCAACACAACTTTTAAATTAAGCTAGACCGACTGACAACTTTATAGCTCTGGCAATGAATATAAAAAAATAAAATTAAATTAAATTATTTTTAATTTTTTTTTTGTGGTTCCGAAGGAAAATAAAAAACGTTCATAATATAATATTATTAATTAACAAAACACTAAATGTGCCTGCGTTACTTTGTACATCTGTTTCTTCTAAATTTAGCATATAATTAAAAATATGAGAGTTCAAAACTTTGTCGTCATATAGCACGGCATATTTCAAATACCGCTGTCGGTCGTAAGTTATAATTATCTAAAGGCATTAGAGTTAATAATGAACACGTTGACTGTCTAAAGAGACTGTCACAGTGCCTGGTACTAGATGGTTCAAGTTTTCTTTTATAATATATTAGTTTTTCCCTGCTTTGTCCATATGGTGAAAAGGGAAATATCTAAGAGTTGTGTTTAAGGACCGACGCCGTTTTGGCGTAGTGGTAAAAAGTGTGACTGTACTGTACGTTATGGATTCGATTCCTACTTGCGAGGGATGAATTGTTATTTATCATTATTTTCATTTCTTCGCTTTGGTATCAAGGCAAAAGCTAGGCATTGGATTCCACCACTCAACACGCAATGTCTCCAGAATTCGGCTGCAGAAAGCTTTGCAGGTTTTCCTAATGGAAAAGAAGTATAGTGTAATGTTAAACCCTAGATTCCCACATTCCCTCTGCCTACCCTGCTATTTTATTTTATATTTAAATCTCTATTTAATTAAATATTATAATTATTGTCATCAAGCAGCTCATTAACGTGCTTCGTTTTTAAAGTATTTAACAATAGTTTTAATCCAAATAAGGTATGATAGTTCTCTAGAACAATCAACAATGCTCACCTGCCGTCAACAGCTGAGTTTTTTATGTACCATTGCCGAGTACAATTTAAATTATATACTCTTTTCGGAGTATTCTTAAAAGTACTAAATATAATAGCTATGCACACTGTATTCTATTTTAGGAGTTTTCGTTGACGTTGTGTAATATACCTAACAATTAAAAGCCCACGACCACGGGCGACATTTGCAATTATTTGTACATATATATGGTGGTCATGACTTGTGAAATATTTGTCAATAAAAATAACACTAAACATATTTGTATTTATTTTGTTTTCTTAGAATTGAGTTTTTTTATGATATTCGATTAAAGTTTATTGTTGACTGTTACATAGTTTTTAGTGTCCTCGAAAGGAAAAAACTAAACTTTTATACAATTACTTTGTTTTTTCGTCCTTTATTTGTTCATTTCATAGAGTATAAATGAGTGAATAGCACTATTCATATTCTAAATGAGTACCTAATTGTTGACCTACAATCCTAAAATTTGTACGGAACCATCGGTGGGCGTATTGCACTCGCACTTGACCCACCCAATCATAAAAATCATCAAAGTACTTTTTATTTTAAAAAAAAATCCGTATACCTACTAATTGAGACGAGTATCTAATCCTATTATTTATTAATTTCAGGTGGGTTGTCGTAGCTGGCGCATGGAGAGCGAGTGTGTTACGGCCACCTACCACATCTAACACGAGGAACGACCGTCACTCATCTCTACTACAATTGGCAGCTTGGGGAGTACCAGCAGCGCTGGCCGCCGCTGTACTGGTCACAAGAGACGTTGATGCAGATGAACTGACAGGTAGATTATGTTATACTGATGTTTTTTTTATAGTTAAAGTTGTTTGTGTCGCTTAAAACAATATTTATAGTTTAAGTAAATCAGATAGAGGAGGTACGATGTCTTGTTCTTGATCCACTGATGCAATGTTATCAAATATAACAAAATAAGTCCTTCTTGCCGTGAAAAATACGTAAAAAAATTAAATCAGGTACATACAAGTATAGTTGTAATTAAAATCATAAAAATCATATCTTTTCAAATATTTTGGACCGCAATTGAAAATGTGTCTGGAAAAATGTCATAAAATACACATACATATCTAATAATCTTAAGGCCATCGTCGTTGTATTTATATATAATCCATTAATATTTAACATTTTATTCGCTCTGGCTCCAAGGCAAATGACCGGCGTTGAGTTACGCCATTCAACACGCAAAGCCTCGAAAATTTGGCGGAAAGTGGAGTGTATTAATACTAGGTTCCACCTGCTTACCGCGCTATGTGCTGGAACTAAGGAAAATCGCAACCATGTCAATAATTTGGGGCAAAGACATTTAGCGAGCATATGATCGATTCAAAGATGCCAACATTCCATTAAAACGATCTCCGCCATTCCTTGAATCGCACGTAGTCGAGCCGAGTCGTCTCATTGAGAACACATGTAGGCACTACAATGGAGCGGCAGTTCCACAAAACACTCAATGCTAAACCCATGAATGCGTGCTCCCGTGCACTCGTACGAGATGTAATCTCTTTGAAAACGCCGCCGATTGACTGAAAAGAGTATTGACTGACTGAACCAAGGAACGCCAAGATTGGTTATGATATTGCGATACGGATGTGTATTAGAATTGCATTGGTTCGAGGAGCTGGAACAATACGGCTCGCGACTATTCAAAAGAAAAAAAATTGGGCTTATTAGATTCTTTTATTTTCATCTTCACTCTGTATCCTGGATATAGCAGGGTAGGCAGAGGGAGCCTGGTGTTAATACATTCCGTTCCCAACAAGATACTTCCATTCCCCACTCTCTGGTGAATGGTTGAGCTTTGCATCGCTACCAGAGCAGGGAAATGAAAATATTAGTTTCTTTTCCCCGAATGGCAATTGAACCCACAAGCTGTCGCGTTTGCAGTCGCACCCTTGTGGCCCCTACGCCTCGTCTGGCCCTACAACATATAATATTACCTTATCTGTGATGTCTTATAATTCTTCTGAAAAAGTAATAGTTCGATTTTTATTAAGAATCAAATTTTGTATTACACTCAAAAGCATAATAATGTTGCTTATTTAGTATGACATAGCATGTATATAAATAACGCGGCCCGCTATAGATTACGAAAATTATCAAACAAAACCTCTTATCACATAAGCTTGAAAGTATTTAATTCTTAATTTATACTTACACATATAAGTACATTTAAAGAAAGCCGCTATGATAATATTCTAAAATCTTGAAACGAATACCGTAGCAAAGATACTTACAAATATAAAAAAAACCGCCGACTAGATAAAATAGATATGTTGACGGCTTCTTATAAAAGCTAGAAATCTAAAGATAAAACATGTGGATTTAAATATTATAATTTCTTTGTAAATTCAATTAGACCGATTTATAACAAATAATCCACTAAAGAAAAAATCCCTGTAAAAACATATTTATATCTGTAGCTGTGTAACCTACGCACGTCTTGACCGATAAGAAGAGCTTAGAATACTCATTTCATCGTGTGACAGATAGAATATAATCCTTAACATATTTTATTTTTAAACTTTTTTCATCTTTATCACGACACGATTCTCAGGCATATTGCAGTTTCAATCATCACCAGAGTATTGTTCTTTTATTTTTATTATTTCAACTTCCATTATATCGAGCGAAAGAAATGCGCGGCCATTATTTGAGCCGTTAAATACGACACCTTTCCTCCTCGCATACTCGTATTTCAATTTTAAATCGGCCCTTTTTAACAACTGCCTTATTAATGCAGCCTTTTTTCTCGCCGTCTGTTTGTGTAGGTGTTCGCATTGAGAACAGCTTTATTGGAAATATGAATGTTGTTCTACGCGCGGGAGAATCCGTGTCCGTTAAACGTATTGTGATAGTTAACAACAAAAAATAATTTAGTTTTTCTTTATTTTAGGTACATGTTTCGTGGGGAACCAGTCGAGTAAATCGTTACTGGCCTTGGTTATTGTACCTGAGGCGATTTGCCTGCTGTTGGGCACTGTTTTCCTCGCCTCTGGACTTCGTGCGGTACTGCGACGACCTGTGCCTATACCAGCCCCTGCAGCGCTGTTGAACAGTCCTCCTCAAGTTCATCCTGATCAGAGCTTACTGAGATTAGGAGCATTCGCCACATTATACGCTGTACCGTCTGCGTGTATACTAGCAACATGGGTGTATGAATATGTTCTTCGAGAAGATTGGTTGTCAGCTCCAGTACCATCTCTTGAACCTTCAACACACCCACGCCCCGCGTTCTGGGTATTCCTGTTTCGAATATTTGCAACACAAATATTAGGTGTGATGATCGCAGTGTGGATTGCGACGCCTCGTTTAAAAGCTCTGTGGAGGAGGATGACGGGGCCAAGGAAACCAGTATTACCCAAATGTCCAGCCGGAGCACCTCAAGCTCCTCTGACGTTACATTGCTATTCCACCCATCCGCACACGTTAACCAGACATCCTCAAAAATATGCCACATACAGACCACCACAACAACAATCCTATAGAAAACCTAGGCATTATCATTACTCAGCTGGGGAAACGATTCTATGACCATGCCAATGACAATTGACAGGTTACAGAGGCTGGCCTCTTGTATGCATTTATTATGATAAAGTATATATTGTTAGAAATAATTAGAAATAATGACCATAGAGGTTATATAAGAACGACTCTAATTACTGGCTGGCACTTTTATGGGCTGTCAACGACGACCGAAATAAAGGATCGCTAACGTCACTCTGCCCGATGGATTCTTTAGGACCAGATATTGTTATTAGACTGCTAGATAATTCCCTTTGGTTGTTTAATAATTATTTGAAGCCTTGTTTTAATTCATTACCTTTCCCACTTTATTTAATATTTTCAATAGTTTCTAACAATATATATATTTAAATGTGCCATTGTTGAGACATATTAGACATTTGATAGTAAAAGTAAATTACTTATGGCTTTTTGTTTTGACTAAATTGTATAAATACTTAACTGTTTTACTTCTAACAAATTCGTGCCAATATTTTATGCATTTAATGTTTGTCAAATAAGAGTAGGTTAAAATATTGAATTACGTTGGTTGGTACCTTTTTTTTTATAAAAAATAAACAATGTTTTAATAAATAACATGTTTATGTATTTATTTCATATTTTTTTCGCAATTATTGGCAATTGTTGTTGTATTTAAAGAAACAAACAAATGTAAATAACATTGTATTTTCTTTAATTTTAGCATAATTATCTAATCAAAGATTTTTTTTAATTAACAAAAGAAATTAAATTGAACATATGGCTTTTGTAATTTGATGTTAGTAAGTTGTAATTATGATGAACTGATTATATATAAAACCTTATTAATATTTAATTAAACTAACAATTTTCGTCAAAGAATAAAAATATATTATGTTCATTGTAAATAATGTTGAAATATAGAATACTTATTTTAGAATTTAAGTAATTATTATGTATACTAAGAATATGTAAAGAAATAAGACAAGTTTTGTAAATACAAAAAAAATAAGTATACTTAAAAGTATTGTTTTTGTACATATTAATATGAGTAAAGAATTAATTAATAATAAAATTCTTTTATTTTTTACCTACCAAGGTGATATAGGAATTAAAGTATTTTGTTCTAAGATTTTATCTTAACACAAGGTTCCCTCTGCCTACCCTGTTATATACTGGACACGGCGTGAAACTGTTTTTTTTTTCAATTCTTAGATTTGAAATTATTTTCTTAATGTCATACATATTACTGGCAACCAGCTCGCGGCTCATTGCGGTCTGCTTTATTGACTATATTATTAAGGTATATAAAAAACTTGTAGATATATATAGGTTGATAACTATAGAATTATAGATTACTACTGTATTATAACCAAATCTTTACATAAATTGCAGCCCATATGTTATTCTGATGTATGTTTAAGCTACATGCCTACATTACTGTAAAGTTTTATACAACCCCGTTCTGTAGCTTTTGGGTAAACGTGGAACAAATATCCGCACAAACTTTCACATATATAATAATAGTAGGATATTGAATTACTTAATTCGTTTTTCATATAAACTAAATCTCATACACCTTTGTAGTTCACGGGTACCTATTGATAGAGATAAATCTAATCATGAATATAAATATGATGTTTTTCAAAGTAACTTTTACCATTTTAACGGAGATCTTTACTAAAGCTTTAAACGCCTGCTCCTAGCTACATAAACACACAAAATTAAATAAATATACTTACATTCTTAACAATCAATCGTGCCAATTATTAGTGTCAACAGGATTACTCTGTTAAAAAATAGCTGTTGCAAATCTTATCTTTGAATAGTGTTTTTAGGGCCGTGATTGATCACAGAACACATTTACCCAAAGGGTAATTGATTGATTTGAGAGAATGTTGGCATTTTATACATTATAGGTTTACATAGTTCTGTCTCACCTATCGTGTAGTCTCGTCATAATACATAACCATTAATCATTTGTTAGTCAAATAATTTATAGCGTTCCTCGTACATTGGTTTCCTGGGGCATCAACCAGTACTCTAAATTAGATTGATAGTTGATTATTCTCTAATTAGAAAGAGAATAGAGAAGTGTAATTCAGCCGACAAGTGATCGCTGGCTCCATAAACAAAAGTCTTGTTGTTTTATGTACATTTCATTATCTGTTCATTTTGAAGCCAAATAATATAAATGTCAATTATTCAGATAAGTCAAATGTCAATCTTGTTTGCCTTCACTTAAACACAACATTTCAATTTTCATGAGATTTATTTTAAGTAGTGGCACATATCTATGATATTTTCATAAAACATAATTGTAATGTCTCTTTTAAATAATATTTGTCGGCTTAGTGCCACTTTGACAGGTAACTGTAGGAATGTCACACTTGGAAGGTAAGATTGAGGTTATGACGTTTGATGTTTATGAATGCTATAATTGTAACATTATTATATACAATAGAAGAAATATACTATATTACACCTAAAACTTTTAGAGCAAGTTTGCTTAATCCGCTACAAACGTATAACTACACGAAAAAATCAGCAGAAGAGAGATTAGGAATAGAAAAACCAAAAAGGCCGTTAACGCCATTCTTTAAATTTATGACTCAAATGCGTCCTGCACTACTCGCCAAAAACCCAGGTATAAGTTCCAAAGAAGCTATAGCTTGGAGTTCCAAGCACTGGCAGCAACTTGATATTGAGGTAAATATGTATATTAAAGGTGTATTACTTTTAGTAGTAGTCTTAATTATTTCTAAAATGATTTTGTTTTATTAGACTAAGTCACAAATGGTAAAAGAATATGAAAAAGATTTAGAGGATTACAAAAAAATCAAACAGATTTATGAATCTTCACTGACAGAACAGCAAAAAGATGATATTGAAAGAGTCAAAGAAGAAATGGCTGCAGCCAAAGAAAAAAGGAAGTTGAAATCGGTAAAAAAATTATAATGATAAAAATTTAAACAATTTTATTAAACAAAAAACTAAATTGCTTTTTTTGATTAAGAAATGAGTGTGAGAAGGAATGAATTCTGTTTAGAGTTAGAAATGCAGCATGCATTGAGTTCTACTACTTAACACTCAACACTCAATATTGAGTGAAAAATTGGAAGGAAAGGGGGCTAAAAGTGTCCTAATACTTGGTTCCCTCTGCCTACCCTCTATTGCAATTAATTTAATCTTTTTCCTAAATTCACAAATATTTACATATTTTATATCTATTTAATAGGAATATAAAGAATTAGGCCGACCAAAGAAACCTATGTCTTCATACTTTCTTTATACTCAATCAAGAAAAGATACATTAGTTGGTCAACAAATGAAAGACTATCAGGCAAAAGTCAAGATAGACTGGTTAAAACTATCAGAGAATGAGAGGGTTAAATTTGAAAAACAGGCTCAAGAACTTATGAATAAGTATAAGTAAGTATCTTAGCAGGTTCACATTATTGTGCAGCAGCAGGGTAGCAAGTAACTGCAAACAAACTCAATGATTAAGAGTTGGATTCCCCTTCAAGGCAATGAATTGCTTGCATTACAAACAAAAGTTGTAAACTTCTGCTGCCCAAAATAAAATATTAAAATTTTGGGTAGAATCTGGAAAACCTACCCACTACTATATGTGAAATAAAGCAAAGCTAAGCTGATAAATCTTGTTTTACTATTATAATATAAATAACTAAATAAAATTAGCAGACCTATCATATCTATTTTTGTTCTCTAATTTTTCAGAAAAGATTTAGAGGCATGGGAATTAAAAATGATTTCCATCGGACGCACAGATCTTGTCCGACAAAAACCCTTAAGACAGAAGAAAACAAAAAAGGTAGAATCACAATAGGAATTTGGGTGCTCTGATGACTCAACTGATGCCATAAGTATAATAAATACTAATACTAGTGTCAATGGAGATAAAAAATTACAAACTAATGAAGGCCATAAATTAAATGATTTGCCAAAAAATGAACACATAAATAAAATTTTAAATGGAGATAATAAAAATGACAAATTAGAAGAACATCAGAGCACGAGTGACAATAATAAATCAGAAAATACCTCTAAATATAGTGATGAAAAGAGTAAGAATATCTTAAATAGTATTAAAAGCTTCTTTAAATTCTAGTTCTTAATTACAATTAGTTTACATTTAGTGTTGACATAATTTCTTTTTCATTATATAGTATCAACTCATCTATACTATCATTGAAAATCATAAAGTCTAATCATTGTCAATTAATAATTTTTGTTTTATTTCATCCTTATCAAGATATTTAGTTGTATTTTTATTCCATACAAATTTTGGTTTTGCACTTACACTTCTGATATTTTTTCAACATGTAATGTCAAATTCATATTACATATGATTGTTATGTATTTGTTTTATTTGGAAGTAAAAAATAATAATTTTAAATCTTTATAAATATGTCTCACTGTTAGTATGATAGATGGTGGAGGAGATTCCCACTTGGGGGAATAGTTTTATTTCCTTTGTTACAAAATGTGGCAAACTGTTGGATCGCCCACATGCAATGTCTCTAAAATTATGCAGAAAGTGGCAATTGAAGTGCCTCAATATACTATGAATATAAACCTCAATTAGTAAGCTGACTTTTCCCATTACAGTTTTTCATAAAAGGAATCCACAATGAAAATTCAAGAAAAACATTGTTATACTCATTTTTTATTTTATAAACTTGTTACAAAATATAATTAAAATAATTTTTCTCCATTTATATTTCATTATTTATTTACAACAGGCATTAAGCTGGTTGGGAATAACTAAAAATAAGAATAATGATTAACAAAAAACATTAAAAAGCAAATAAATTATTTTAATTCAAGCCAAGCAAGGAAGACTGATATCTCATATATGGCAATAATATTAAAAAATGTTAAAGCGGGCCCCACAGACATTGGTCTACCCTTCTGTAGTGTAACATACCACCCACCAGTTGTAGCACCACCTACTGGGTGCAATAATATTTTAAATATAAACAAAAAACTAAGACTGTTTTCTAAGAGTACCGTGATAATTGTCATCAGCATGTTATCATTATTTATATAAGATTTTAGTAAGAAGTAGTCCATTTAAAATATCTTATAAGCTTTTCACAGATAGATCATGCAAGTGCTGAACATATGGTGTTACATGGAGAGAAGTACCAAGTAGTGTCTGCAACATTAAACCCAAACATAGACTTAAGGGGGTTGCCTTCACTATTTAAGTCAATTTATTTATACAAATTTTCACAAAATTATTGCTATTCTTTGGTTTGTTGCCAGCTTAATTGTCTGTTGTACCATAGTAATAAAAAAACCCACTACACCTCATGTTACAAATTGTCATTAATTATATTATTACTTTCATACATTGAAAATATTACAAGTGCAAAATGTATGAATATACAAAAAATATGGTTGAGCATAGAATGAAGCTACAGTAATATTATTGCCAATGAATTACAAATTTTCAGTCACAGACTGCCATGGTTGACATACAATACATTACTTTATTTAATATATAATCTGGTAATCTTAAAAATATTTACTGCGGAAGACAATATTATCTTTATTTGTATTATTATAAAAAAATCTATAAATGTCATTTTATACACCATCAAGTGAAATCTAATTACAATTTTTTTCATCATTCTTTTGTGTTTTTTAAGATAACCAGACTAAATATTGAAAAATAGTAATTGGTAATAAACATACACTAAAAATACTAAGAATGTATTTTACAAAAATATATATAGATATACATGAATATTTAGTAAATGCAGAAACTGGAAAATTTGATGTTGACAGTATTTTAACATTACAGATTACTATTATTTAATGAAACATTGTTTGCATCACAGCTCTCACTGTTAAAAGAGTCCATTAGTAAAGGGACATTTGTTAACAAAAACTGCGTGTGATTCTCACAGTATAATTTAACTAACATTTTATATTACAAAAACTATTTCATTATGTACAAAATTACAAATATAAACTAAAATGGCAATATGTGACTAAAACGCACACTTGTCACATCTCTCTCTCTCTGTTTCTTACATAAAAAGGCACAAGCAATCAAATTATGATACATTTTCGATAACTAGCTTGCTAATAATAGAAACTTTTCAGTCATCAAAATGCCCTTTGTGTGTGTATAAGAAGTACAAAATAAGTCTACACCCAGATATCACCTAGAGCCTGCCAAAGTGATTGCACACAAACAGTTGTAAATAAAAAAATACATACATCCTGTGAAAATGCACTGGTCCACTGCATTATGGAAAATATTTTTTTATATTTACTAGTTGATACACCATTTAAAAGCAAAATTATATCTGCAATATCGGAGCTTTTCTGTTTAGGGTACAGAACTGATTTTGTTATACAATATATTAATAATGGGAGAAACAAATATGTACCTTCAAATGTAACTGAAAAGCTATAGAACAGTTGAATTAAAATTGATAATATTACAATGTCATATTTACTGTTAACAAATTTCTCTACAATAGGCGTCGATGGTTGGGGTATGTCTGGTGTAGGGCATGTAAAAGATGGCAAGTCGTGATTTGGAAGAATGACATCTCCATCTCCAATGGCAAAATTTTCAAGATTTGTTGACATAATACTAAATGGGTCAACTCCGGTATTTATCACACCGTTATTAAGGAAACACTTATTGGAACTGCTACTCTCTTTCGGAACGGAATTTTCATAATTTGGCTCAGGTATCGGTGATTTGATTGGCGTTTCTGTAAAGTTTGTATGTAACAGTTTAAATTGTTGGAAAAATTAGAGCATGGCTAAAGATATAAAATCTCACTTACGTTCACAAAGTTCACTATCATTTTTTCCCGAAATACGTTGAAGTCTATTGTGAGAATTCTCTAATACTTTTCTTCTTCGAGCCTCACGACGTGCTATTGCTGCATCAGCCATATTAGCAATTTGACAAGACAAATGACAATTACAATATGACCAACAAAAAATTAAAAATATAGATAATACATAAAGCAAATAAATCAATTTCTTTTTATAAAGTTCGACACGGTACAGTAACAATAATGTTTTTTTTAAATATATACTTTACTTATTAATATATAAATAGAGTCTTAATACAAATGGTTTTAACAAAAATAAAATATAATAAATATGTGCGATTTTATATATTCTGTAGTGTAAAGTACATAATAAAATAATTGAATAGTACGAATAGATTACAAATATTTTTTATTTTAAAATTATGGTTTAATATACTCTTTTAGTCTCTCTTTGATTTTTTTTTACTTTAAGCATGTTTAAAAGAGTTCAAGCTAAAATATTGCCTTTGCAAATAAAAAAAATTTGTACATTCACAATATATATTTACATAATAGAGGGTTAGCAACAATAAATACTTTACGAGATAGTAGTTTAGTCATCTATATAATACAAAGTTATTTGAAAAAATTAGTAGTATTTGAAGTATTTGAATTTTAAAAAATCTTTTTTTGAAAAACAGCATTTATACGCACTTAACGAGTGCATTCGTATATTTTTTTACATAAATTAATGATTATTAATTACATCTTACAAATAACACTTGGACCAATTGTGCCTCTATGATTTGTCTTGTATTCTTGCTTGTACGCTTGGTTCAGACGGAACGTGACAAT
The DNA here is from genome assembly GCA_013403645.1 of Heliconius nattereri. Lineage (NCBI taxonomy): Eukaryota > Metazoa > Arthropoda > Insecta > Lepidoptera > Nymphalidae > Heliconius > Heliconius nattereri. The sequence goes on along the minus strand of JAAIXI010000227.1, from coordinate 2,182,870 downwards.
GAGTTTTCGGTTTATGACGTTATGATGTCAAAAAATATTAATTGAAAGTAATTAAAAATCACATGAATTCCGATCTGAAAAATTCATTAAGTGAGTAGGCTTATATTTATTGGCCTACTGTTAGGGTTTAAATATATTTTCTGGAACTTCAACTGACACTACTTTTTTAAATCACTATGCATTAGAAAAATTGATGCTAAATAAAAAAAAAATCCTAATAGTACAAATATAACTGGAAATAATTATAATACATTATAATTAAAAAATGTACCGTAGTGGAAATAGTATTTTTTTAAAACTAGGAAATGGCAACACAAGTAACGCTAGAAAAGGATTGTTGTTTGGCGCCTTTACGGGGCCGGTTGGTTTTTGTGATAAAATATCTTTAAAATTGCGAACTAAAGTTCGCGAATAGCATTAATATGGGTGATAAAGGAGATGGAGGTAATATTAGATTTCAAAGCAACTAATTTGAGCAATATACATAATTCTTTGTTAGAGTTATTCTTGACAGGCCGCTTATGATTTTTTTGTTGGTTATCAGTTGTAGTGTATTTTGTTAATTAGCAATTATTTGTCATTATTTCTATTGCAGAAACATTTGACGATGCGGTTGAAGAGAGGGTTATTAACGAAGAGTATAAAATATGGAAAAAGAACACCCCATTCTTGTACGACCTGGTCATGACACACGCACTGGAATGGCCCTCTTTGACGGCGCAGTGGCTTCCAGATGTCACCAGACCCGAAGGAAAGGATTATTCTGTTCATAGGTGCTACTTTATTTTAAATATTGGTTTATTTGACGTTTCTTTTTTTGTTCTAAGTGCAGCTAATAGCTTAGAAAACAATACCTTGTAGTGTGTTTGCAATAATTACAATATTTTACAGATTAATATTGGGAACACATACATCAGATGAACAAAACCATCTGCTTATTGCAAGTGTTCAACTTCCAAATGAAGATGCACAATTTGATGCCAGTCACTATGATAATGATAAGGGTGGTAAGTATATATAAAGATTTATTTTAAATATTAAAATAAACTAGAACTCTCATAAAGATAATTTTTATTTTTTTAGAATTTGGTGGTTTTGGATCAGTTTCTGGTAAAATAGACATAGAGATTAAAATTAATCACGAGGGTGAAGTGAACAGAGCAAGATACATGCCACAGAATCCTTGTGTCATAGCAACTAAGACACCTTCCTCTGATGTACTAGTGTTTGATTACACTAAGCATCCCTCTAAACCTGAGCCTTCTGGAGAATGTCACCCTGATCTCAGGTATTAAAGTTGTTTTACTAAACAGAGATAAAACTAAATATTCATTTAAGAACAGTATTAAGAGAAGCCATTCTTTTTGTTTGAGAAATGAAAATAATTAATTTCCCTTAGTGCCTCAGAAGCTGCCAAGCCTCATATTTAATAAATAATAATTATTTATAACAAAGTTTACTTAAAACTAACTATTGCCTTATAAATAATTTCATATTAACTTTCCAGATTGCGTGGTCACCAAAAAGAAGGCTATGGCTTATCATGGAATCCCAACCTAAATGGTTATCTTCTATCTGCAAGGTAAAATATATATTTTTTCCAGTCATTATAATATCTTATTATATAAGTAAACTGTATTTTTTCAAAATTGTATGTTATATCATGCATATTACGGGAAGGTAGAGGAAACCTAGTGATAAGTTCCTTTCCCACATCTCACCTGGACATTAGGTGTTAAGTGGCAGAAATCATTGTTATGCCTTGTGTTATTATCAGAGTGAGAAGCTGAACTTGTGACTGCACTAAACTAACTTGTTTGATATATTTTAACTACAATGTATAAATACATTATTTACAAAATGATTAAAAAGAAATTAAATATTTATTTTCTTCAAATGGGAATCAAACCTGTTGCATTTACAGTCACACACTTAGGCCCTTGTACTGTGACTTGCTTCACTTATTTATATTCTTAAATATAATATTAGATATTTAGACTCAGTTAAGGCTGTTGTCCACCCTGGATTCAACTCACACTTTAGGATTTTTTTTTAAAATTATTTTCTCACTCTGGTAATAAGACAACGAATAGTGTTAATTTCCATTTGGGACAGAATGCTAGGTTCCCTCTGCCTACCCTTATACATGCAGCATGCAGTAAGAAGCTACAAAACAAAAACACTCAGTTGAAATTGTAGAACGAGAAGAGTCTGAGAGTAAAGAGAGAGAATGTAAAACAACACTTTATTTTGATACTTGTTATTTGTCCCATTGAGGCTGCTACACCAGGCGTATTTAACTTTTATTAGTTTTTTGTTTGATTTGACTTTTTTTTGTAATACTTGTTTTTGTTTAACCATTTCATTTTAGTGCTTATTGTCTTATTGATATTATAATATGACTATGAAATAATATATAATACTTGAACCTTGTTTATTCAAATATGCCAATGATAGTATATTCAGTTCAGTTTTTATCTATTGCCTTATGGTAAGTGTTATGAAAAACGACTTAGTGTTATTACATACTATACTTTCAATTAAATTTAGAGATTGAAACGTAAATCACATGCACTTATAATGATATCAAAAATAAAACATAAAAAATACAACTCAATACTTCACACTTATTGTATTAAGTCTAGGTGGGTTTTATTTTTTGACGTCGTTATTATTTTGTATCGTCGTCGTTATCACCGCTCAGTAGTTGTTGTTTTTTTTTAGCTTCACGCTCTATCCCGCATATACCACGATAACTACAGAAAACTTAGTCTCAAGATATCTTTAAAAAATCTCTTTTTCCAATTACAGCGATGACCACACAATCTGCCTATGGGACATCAACGCCACGCCCAAGGAAGGCCGCGTGATAGAAGCGAAGTCTGTGTTCACGGGACACACGGCGGTTGTGGAAGACGTCGCGTGGCACCTCCTGCACGAGTCCCTCTTCGGATCTGTTGCTGATGATCAGAAACTGATGATATGGGATACTAGGTGGGTTTTTTGATTTTGTTTCTTTTATAATTGTGGATTTAATAAGTTTAAAGTAAAAGTAAAATATTTAAAAAAATATGGAACTTTAATTTTTTTTATGAATCTGATAATTCTAAGTAAATAATAATATTTATTCCCAATATAATTAGTTTATTTTTTTTACTTTCAATTTCAACTTATCTATGATAAATAAAAATCGTATTGAAAAAATTAACCAACTCCTTATTTTCTCGTTTATATTTATAACTACTTATGGTAGACAGCTTTCTTGTTAACAATTTATTTTTAACCATTCTCATTAGTAAATTTAATTGCAATTTAGATGCTTGATGATTTTAAAAACAGGCATTCAAACTACAATACATGTCTTAATTTAAGTATTCTGACCACAAAAAAGCAGAGAGTATTAAATGCTAAAATAACAAATATAGTCCATCATCAAATATCCAATCATTCATAATTCGCATGAACGCTTATCTGAACTACTGAAACCAATTTTCGTGTCTTATTAAACTATAAACGAAAAAATGTATTCTTTAAGCATCATTTATATGTGATATGTTTTGTTACAAGACTAAATTCAAATTTAATTCCTATTTGTCTTTCAAGATATAATTATATATTTAAATATGGTTATTTCCTTGTGGATAAACCTATGGCTGAATAAATTCAGTTCGATTATTTTACCGTTATCCCACAATGCCTCCTTATTAGTTCGAATAATCGACGTTCTACAGTAATTATTATTACTTGCAGGTGTAACAATACATCAAAGCCTTCACACACGGTGGACGCACATACAGCAGAAGTCAACTGCCTGAGTTTCAACCCCTATTCCGAATTTATACTGGCAACCGGTAGCGCTGATAAAACGGTTAGTATTAATTGTTACAGAAAATTTGTTAATTTTATTTAGAGCCACTTACTTATTTTATTTCGGCCGTTTACAGTCAGATGATTTGCCAAGCTCTAAATTACCGTACAAATTCTCATCTATTAATGATATAATATTTAAATTCAATGTATAATTTAGGTGGCGCTCTGGGACTTACGTAATTTGAAATTGAAGCTCCACTCGTTTGAGTCGCACAAGGACGAGATCTTCCAAGTACAGTGGTCGCCGCATAATGAAACTATTCTTGCTTCCAGCGGCACCGATAGAAGGTATTTATAAAGAAAATAACCGACCTGGGCATCTTCGCCCGCTTGAACTATGCCAAGTATGAAGGTGAATTCTAAAAAACCCATAAAACACATGTTCAATTAAATATTTTAAAATTTCATTTAAAATTCAAATTTTAATTTGAAATTTACATAACGCGGCCCCGATTTAAAGATTCTTCCAAACAAACTTTCAACCCCTATTTCACAACTTCAGGGTTAAGTCCAGTGTGTATATTATGAATATAAACATCTGCCCAAATTTCACGTTTCTATGCACAGCGATTACTGCTGTGCGTACGTCTTTCCTCAGTCAGTGGGAACATGCCTTTTCATATTTATATATGCAGTATTTTTTATATTTTTTATGCTGTATAGCAGCATAGCTAAATGCTATGGAATCGATGAAATTACTGTAGCATTTAGATTCCGATGTGCCGCTTCACCACAACCGTTAATTTTAACAGTTAATTTATATGAAGTATATTTTTTTCAATTAGGGATAAAACTATACAATACATTTAACATAAACAGGCTAAATGTATTGTATTAAATTATTTGTAACAACATCATGATTAATATGATACATTTTGAATAATATGAATAAATGAATATTTTAGGGTACATATAATTTCATGAACTCTTTTTCCAGACTGCATGTATGGGATCTGTCCAAGATAGGTGAGGAGCAGACAGCAGAAGATGCAGAGGATGGACCACCCGAGTTACTGTTCATACATGGAGGCCACACTGCCAAGATATCCGATTTCTCCTGGAATCCCAACGAGCCATGGGTCATTTGTTCTGTTTCTGAAGATAATATTATGCAGGTTTGTAGCTGCCTTTTATTTTTAGTTTAATAAAGTTGATTTTTATTGTTTGAAACAGCTAAATGTTTGAATGCCTGGCAGTACCAATTGGATTGGGAAAAATCTTTTTGCATATTGCATTACATTAGAAGGAGGAAGCTATAAACTATATAGTTTTATCCCAAAATTCTTAGTTAACCCCAAATCTTAATATTCCAAAAGTAAACTGAAGTTTGCTTTCGATGACATTGGGCGATTAATATTGTGGAATAAATCTGCTTAGTAAAGCTATTCTTTTTAAAAATTTCTAAAAAAAAATTATATTTAGTGTTAAGTTTACAAATACTTTAAAAATAATTACATATATGGCATAAAATATTTTTGACCAACTTAGGTGTGGCAAATGGCGGAGAACATTTACAACGACGAAGAGCCAGAGACGCCCGCGTCCGAGCTGGAGTCCGGAGTAAACGTCAACCATGGATAAGACCTAATGCATATGAAACTTTAAATTCATGGAACATTTTCTAAAGTATTAAAAAAAAATTAATATTTTACATTTGATTTCTTTACCACCTTTTTGCATGTAGCGGGTGAAGACGACCATTTTGTACAAAATTGTAAAAGTGAATTTTTATATAGATTAATATTTTCTGGTAACATTCGGATCGGATATTGAAAATTATGTGCTAAAATGTTCTCGTTTCTACGTGCATATGTTTTTTTAAATGTTTGTGCTATTTTCTTAATGGGGCCAGGTTTTTACTCCAGTACTAGGAACATCCATAGATAGATTCGAGAAATTTAAAATGATACAAATAAGAATACAATTGAGATTTTAAAGTGTGACACTTTTTATAAAAGTTTTTAAACTATTATGCGTTAGGTGTTCTAAATTTTATAATGGTGTTCTTGGTTCTGGACTAAATGACCGAAGGCTGTATATTATTTGTGAGTGAATGCACTGGAATCTCTGAGGCATATGCAACTTATACATTTTGTTCAAAGAAGCCTATTTTTGTTACATTTATTTTACAATTCGTTCCCTTTTTTTAAATATTTCGTGGCATAGACGTGTATGCATTTAAATAATTATTTTTTTATAATAAAGACTAGCAACCAAATTTTGCTAATGAATAGGCACATGGATTGTCCCATGAGAGTTAATTTTAGTTTTTATCTTTTAATTCAATAATTATAATCTAATGTAAGAAAGAAAAAATATAGTTTATATCGCAAAGTTGGTATCAGAAAAACTGAAAAATATCCTACTAATAGTCACAAATATAAAGGCATTCCAAAGCATTTTTCAAAAACTTTTACAGTAATAAAGTAAAAGAACTTAATATTAGATTATAATTATTTTCAAGTAGTAGCAATTTCTTAAAACTAGATTTTTTACAGTATAATAATAAAAATTGTTTAAGTTATTTTAAGTTGTCCAGCCTCGATCGCATCCTAAGTTATGAGTCACAGTTAGAGAGTGGCTGACGATGGTATTTATGTTTACAGTAATGGAATGTAGTTTTAAGCTCTGCTAATTATTATTATGATTAAAACTATCTCGAGTATTATTGATATTTTATTATATAAAAAGTCTTGTGTCCATCCTAGAAATTTTACTAACAAAGATTTGTCCAGAAAAAAAAACTACATTTACACGATGTTTGTGCAAAGCTCGTTTAATGCTGATTGGTTCGTTACCTTCCGACAAAACGTTACTATTTTCAAGTTTTATACAACTTCACGCTGTATTTCACTCAGTAGGGTAGAGTTTCAGTTTCTGCCGACCTCTTGAGGTATTTACCAGAGCGGAAAGAAAATAAAAATATTAAATATCTTATTCCCTCGAGTGGGAATCAAACTCACAACTATTGCGATTACAGTCGCACGCTTCAGCTCTTGCGTTACGACGGCAAATATTTTAGAAAACGTATAAAATTTGAACGCAGTGAGGTTCAAATATGCCCTTGAAAATGCGTCCAAGAATCGCGACTTCGACATTAATGTGGAATAGCAATGAAAACGATAGCTAATTTTCCGAAGTAGGATTCGAATTTTGGAATTGTTGGTGCAAACACGCAAACCCTAACTGTACTACAATAGTAATTAATATCAATAATTAAGGACGCCAAAGGCCGTGCAAAGTGGAGAAATTTGAATAGGAAGACAGACCCTGGCAATAACTGGGATTAGGTAATGCTACGAAGAAGGTTCAACAATTAAGTAAGCCAATATTTTGCTTAAATTAAACATACCAATGTATTTTTGGTACTTTCCGTAAATGGAGTCTATTAAGGTTAATTGATAATGAAGTTATTTGCGTAAGTGTTGTTTTAGCGGCCGCCTCGTTTTTAATTTCAATAGGACCACTCCACCCCCATGTTTACAGTGTGACACCGCCTTGCCTGCGTCACCATCAGGGGTGTCGAAGAGAAAAAAAAATATTTTATAAAAATTATAGTATCTACATACATACGTATTAATTGATATATATATTTAGTGATCACCGCCATGTTAACAGGTCAAACAGTAAACCCCACGATAAATGCGGTAGAGAATGCACGCGCGAGAAGATATTTCCACGCAAAGCTAATGTGTCAAGCCCGGCATAAAATAGTCTGCCCCCTTTTCCCCTAGAAAATATCATTAGATACGCCCATGGTTATACTGTATTTTTTATAAATGGCATAACTTTACCTTATGTAAAACAGATGTTCCTATTAAATATTTCGTTATACCAAAAATTAATATATCTATACTCTATACTAATATAATAAAGCGGAAGAGTTTGTTTGTTTCAACGCTAAGATCTCTGGATCTACTGGTCCGATTTACTTTGTTTTAGTTTTGTATGAAAGTTGCATTCTTCAGAAGTGCTATAGGCTATATAACATTACATTACACATAAACTAATATATTTTAAAGTACTTTCTAATTTGACATGCAATTTATTCTGCCATGTTAATAACAACCGTTGCGTCGCTACGCGACCGTTACCGCCGCATTTTTGATATCCATCCTTATGAATATAAATATAATAGTCACTTTTAGCATTTTATCTAGATAGAAATTATAGTTTACTGTATAACATTCTAATAAATAATTAAGGAGATGTCACTGATTCGAAATGACCTAGCCTTCGAGCGGCATAGTATGACCGACGCGAACGGGCAGATGACGTTGACGGTTTATAAAATTTCACAACTATTTTTAATTTTTATATGATTATTTGCTGTTTATAATTAATTTAAAGTACACTTTGGTTCTCTTGTTATTTTATTTGATATTGCTAGCTATAATTATCCTATTCAATATAGAAAAATGTTGAGTTATTTCATAGAGTCGATATCTATGTACGCACGCACGGAAACTTTAGGTACTTTTTCTAATATTACGAATACCTATCCTTTAGTTACTTTTACTTCTTTTGTTGGTTCATTTCAATAACTCAATTTTTCTAATAATATGTCTTTACTTATTATTCTCTTGATTATTTAAGCTTATAATTTCTTAGTAATTCTATTGAAAAATTAATATAATTTCATAAATATATTTAATAAATATTCTTATAGTTGAAGCAGGCGTAGTCGCGTCCGGGTCCGCTAGTTATTAATATTGTCAACCCTAGAAGCAACAGTTTATGTGATTGTTTTAGTCCATAGGGAGTGGAGCATCGCTTGAAACACGCATCTACTTTTGCAGTTGAAACCTTTAAACAGTGACGAAATGTCGTGGAAATTTCTAATCTTGTTATTTTGGTATTTAATCAATCTCTCTTCTGTGTTTGCGAAAAGAGGCGGCTCGGGTACTAATATCCACCACTATCCAAGCTACCCCCATTCTTATCCGCATCAACCTCAAACTCACTTTTCTCAAGCTCATGGTTACCCTCAAGCAACTCAAAGTCATAATTATCCTCATTCTCCTGGACTCTCGGGGAATTCCCATTCTCAAGGCTACAGATACAATCAAAAAACAGAAGTACACAATCACTACCACTACTCACCACCTCAGCACATAAGTTATGGATCTACTCACCATCCTGTTTTTCAAGGACAGCCTCCAACTTATGTTTATCAATACAGAGATTCCGGAAGTCGCTTTGATACTTTATTAACTGGACTCGCGTTGTACAACTTAGGCAGGATGTCGTCGAATCATGACCACTACAGAGATAACAATTACCACAGAGAATACCGGGGGAACCCTGGAGAAATTTGTAAGCTTGTTGTAGATAAAACAAATGACGAATACGAAGAAACCCGAATCGACTGTAAACTGATGTCTAGTTTTATATGGGAGGCTGAAAGTAAACATGAAGTGCAAAGAAACAACGTTGTAACAAAAACTGTTAGTGTCGTACAAAATGTTACTAAAGAAGGTAATATTACGGTAATTAACATTCAGAATACAACTGTAGTTGACGCCCTTCAAGTTAAAGGACCTTCTATAGTTGTAAAACCAGAAATGGCGTGTTACATGATTCGAATTTCTAGAGATTTTTCTCAAATAAAAAGAAAAGTGGATTGTAATCTGTTGCAGGAATATGCATCTAAATCTTTGCGATATTATAATGGCTGTTCACGTATATTATCAATGAAACATCTTATTTTTGTTTTAATAACATTTATTTTGTGGTAAAATTATTTTTACAATTTTATACAATTATATAATTAAACATTTAATTTATCAGTGAAGAGCTTAGGGAGTTGCTGCCAACATTCGTAATATTTGGAGTCCAACTTTTGACAGGTCTCTAAGCCCCATTTCGTAATTGCCATACTCAAAGAGGACTCGAACATGAACGCCTGAAAGAACAATATGTCAATTTTTGTGTTGTCCCTTAAAAAACTTTTCTGTAAAGACCTTGATAACGTTCTGTCATTTTAACAATTGTTTATTAAATTTAAATAAATAATTTTCTTACTTGTGTGCCGACAGCGATTTTTTGCGGTACCAATTCTGCTTTAGACGCGGATTCAAAGCATTGAACATCTGGTCCATGTGGTGTCATCATGGAGTGAAGGGAGGCTCCTCCAGGCAAAAATCCACCCTCTTTGGCCTCGTACGAGCCCAATATGAGTCCCATAAATTCACTCATACAGTTTCCTAAATAAAAGAGAATAAGTAAAAATAAATTAATGAGTAAATTGAATAAAAACATATATAAAACTGTAGCAAAAACGTTCGTAAATGCTCGTATCTTTAGATTGCATTAACTTTGACCTAAAGTAAACCTAAATATTTAATATTAATTTTAGCTTTATACTTCCACGCGATCTCGAGATTTTCTTGAGGTTTTGATAGATGGACAGACAGCCATTTTTTTTTCTTTTTGAGGTACAGAACCCTAAAGATTAAGTGGGAGTATCGCAAAAAGATTTAAAATTTCTAGACTTTATATGACATACAATATAAGTAGTAAGAATGTGTAATTAATATAAATATTTTACATTTTATGGGTGTGAACAAATGTACTTCGTTACGGCAGCTTAATATTTAAAATTTTTTTTTATTAATAAAGCGTTCGTGCTAACGAAGGGTACGGCATTTGGCAACCATATAGTCGGTTTTTTTCCTTTATAGCTTCACGCCGTATCCCACATACAGGCAGAGGGGACTTAGTGATAAGACACTCTGTCGAATTCTGGAGGCTTCGCGCATGGCGGAATTCAACGCCGCGCTTTCCCTTTACACCAGAGCGAAGAAATGAAAATATAAAAAAATGCATCTGTCACGCTTACGATTATACGCATGCACCGGTACTATACCACCATAAAATATAATACTTACTGTGATAATAAGGAGGCCGGAAAGTATTTTCCTGTACGGACCAGCGTGGTGGGAAGATGACGAAGTCCGCGATCGCCACTCCTGGCTTATTTGAAGGGCATGTTAAGACTGTGAATATCGAAGGATCCTGTAATAAAATATATATTTTTATATGTTTATAAATATGATAAATAAAGTAAATATCACTATGTATTATTAAAGAAAAAGTTTGGATTGCGTATTTTAATTTTAACCTCCTATATTTTTACATTAGATATTTGAATTAGACACTCTAATGAAATTTTTATTTGTTAAAACGTAGTTCTTTTACATATTCTCGATATATAAGGTAAGGCTGCAATACGTATATAGCATGGTCTCACATAGCACTCAGTTATCCACATGAAGAAATAAAATTATTAATAAACTAGCGGACGCGCGCAGCTTTGCTTGCTTATTTATTAGGGGGAGAATTCTACAAAATCATGAAACATGTGTTCAATTTTTAAGAGTCGGAATATAACATTTTATAAAAATTGGTGCCGATTAAAAAAAAAATCTATACAAACTTTCAACCCCTTATTTGCACCCTTAGGGGAAGAATTCTAGAAAACAATGAAACACGTATTCAATTAAATACTTTTAAAATGTAAATTTCAAATTTTATAAGAATCGGTGCCGATTTAATTTTTTTTTACACAAACTTTCAACCCCTATTTCACCCTTTTAGGGTTAAAATTTTTCAAAATCCTTTCTTAGTGGATGTCCAAATTACGATCAGCGGTTACGGCTGTGCGTGCGTCTCACCTCAATCAGTGAGGATAATAACTCATATTCCCAAGTGAGAGTCGAGTTGACAGTCACATGCTTGTGAGCCCCACATAGCTTTACTCGTAGATATACAAGTTGTATATCTACGAGTAAAGCTATGTGTAAATCGGCCGCTGACTGTAATGCCGCCGGCCAATTGCAATAGACTTAATAAAGTGTTAAAACTAATCGAAACCAAATGCCAGACTTACACAATGGTCGAAGGATACTGAATTGATGACCATAAACTGGTTCAGGTCGTACTTGTAGGGCGCGTAGTTGCCGTGCCACGCCACCACGTCGAAGGGCGAGTGCTCCTGTTCCGCTTCGAAGAGGACGCCCTGGTACTTGCTTATTATTTTGAACCCTTTAATAGCTTAAGTAAGTTATTGACAGAAAAGTAACGGTAAATTGAAGGTGTGTTTCATTGTATACAATTGCTCTAGCTTGCCATTTTACATAGGTTTCCTTAATATACGCATGGGTGTAGAAAGGGTGAGCCTGATGGGCCGCACCCACCCCAGAATGGTCCTGTGACCACCTACAAATTTTACTTATAACAAAAATACGCTAGTGCATATTCGCCAGTCAGGTTACATTAAGTAATGTGAAAATAAATATTCCAAAATATTTTTATTTTCAGCTTTACGCTTCCCGCGTGTAGAATGGTAGGCAGAGAAAGTCTTGTCCCTCCACTCCCCCTTTTCACCGAATTGTGGAGGCACTGTGTCTTGAGCGGCGCAACTCACCGCCGCGCGCCTCTACACCAGAGCGAAGAAATGAAAATATTAAATATTTCATGTCCTCGTTCGGGCATCCTGTCGCGTTTACGCGTGGCCTAGTACAAACTATTGATTAGTAAAGCCAGAGATCATGATTGCATTCTCACCAGGCATATCCAGATCTTCATAATAAGCTACAGGCGTAAGAAAGTCTCTAGGGTTGGCCAAGCCATTGGCACCAATTGGCCCCAAATCTGGCAATTTGAAGTGGCCGTCAAACACCTCCAAAATATATCCTCTGAATAATAATTAACAACATTCAATTTTCGTCAAAAAATTTATAATAAATAAATAATTATTATTCATCATATTTTTGTATTAGGTAATCCTAATCTCATATATATTTTTGGTGGGATATATATTTATATGATCTATTTTTTACCGTGTTGATCCATCCACAGAAACTGAGAACCGCATGCCAAGTTGTATAACTGCTATTTCATTTGGTCGTACTTCAATCTTTCCGAACTCAGTTTTTATTTTCAGCACACCTTGTTGAGGCACTAAGGGAGAAAAATATATAAAAAATATTAACAGTTTCAATTATGCTATAATAATAAATATAGTTTTAATTGGTATTACAACTTTCTTCCTGTTCTTCAACATATTTTTTTTATCGTCATCACTGTGTACCCCGCATGTAAGAGTATAGGCAGAGGCAGTGTCAAGACACTCCGTTCTACGTTTTCCGCCGAATTATACTATTATAATATTTTATTATTAATTATTTTATTATTATTAAATAAGTTAAACTAATTACCAATAAGCAAATCTCCATCTGCATTATAGAAAGCACTCTTGTCCATCGAAGCGTTACAGACGTATACGTGTATAGCTATCCCATGTCTGGAACGAGGGTCACCCGCCCCGCACAGTGTGTGTAACCCTGCTACGAAATCTACAGTTTCTGAAGCAGGAATATCGAATGGCAGCCAGCGAGACTGTCGTAAGAAAATATTAATTATTATACACTGAAGGGAAGGCAGAGGGATTCTAGTCTTAAGACTCTCCGTTCCTCGTTTTCCGCCGAATGCCGGAGGCATTACCTCGAAACCAGAGTGACGAAAATGGAAATATTAAATATTTCATTTCCTCGAGTAGGAATCGAACCCTGGACATCTCGGACTGGATTGAGTCCAGTCCTGAAACCTATAGTTCATAATATCAAAAATATGTTTCTTATATAACAGTAAATCAATAACAACAATCCTGTACCGGCATGTCTTGTGGAATGTAGTAAATATGTTGTTTTCTAAAAATAGCGATGTTATTTTGTTTATATTTTTTTATATTACCTTTTTTTTTAGTTTATATTACCTATTAAGAGTACAAAGATGTATGTCTTAATAATATTTGGACTTGCCACACTTAAGTCTGTATTTATAAACCGCTCCCGAGTCTGAGATCGAACTTGAGATGCCGTTTAAAATATACAATAGGACTTTAGGTAGGTAACAGATAAATTATTAGATATGTCAATATATAATTCACTACTCGCCCAATATAATCAATAGAGAGGTATATATAAGTAAGTATATGGAAAATTTACCTGATTTGGATCTGGTTCAGCCTCATTCCAATTATTAGTTAGATATTTTGCGCTGTGACTCCGTTTGAACGGTTTGTGTACAACAGACGGACGAATTCTAAAACATGTCAATTTACACACACAAATTACAAATAACTATTTGTTATAATAATATTTAAACAAGTTTTCTTTATAGAAGTTCAAAAGCTTTTAAAACGAGTTTTCAAACCAACTATACATATAATACAACTTAGACTGATCGCTGTCCGTACGTGGAAGATATAGGAGGAAATCTATTTATTAATGTAATAGAACTCAAAACAATGATTTTTAAAATTCCCGCTAATCTCAGAAATGACTTAGTTTATTTATTGTAAATCAGTAGTTAATATTGTATATTTGAAGAATTTAATTTAAAATAGTCTTATTTCAATCAGTTCATATAAAAGTTATGTCCATATAAACAATTGCATATGACAATATTGGCTGTTTTAATGATTTGGCTGAAAATTTCGCTATTAATGTATGAATATTATCTTTAAAATAATAATGTAATTTTATATTAATAATTAGATTACAAAAGTAATTTACTTATATAATTAAATAAACAGTGGTGTGTTACAAGCGGGCGAAGCCGCGGACGCGTCGCTTGATATCAGATAAATTTAGCATAAAAATAAACTTACCTATACAACCATGATCGTTTATTATCCTGCCGAGGAGCGGTAAAGGCGCTGCCAGACAACTGTTCCGCATATAAGCCGTAAGCGCATCGTTGGGGACTATTCTGCCCAACTGGTAGCGCACCAGGCCTCCGTGGATCTTCAGTTGCAAACTCCGAACCAAAGCCGGATAAGTACTAAAATTCATTATTTTTTTCTTATTTCATTTATAATTTCTTTTGGAAGCATCAAAGTTTTAACGCACTAGGATTTGAATGATGCGGAAGTATGTAAGAAGCGCAAGTTAAAACCCCTAATAAAAACAATTGTTCATGCTTTTATTAAGCAAACTTTAATAGTCAATACTGTGTACAAACAACTATATATTTATTTGCCTCAATCAAAATATTTTACTGGTACTGTAATAAAAACTAAGCACTCACCTTTAACTCTTCCATATTTCGTAACAACCGATAAGTCGAGCGTCTCGAGATGCTGCGATACTTGAATGCGAGATGTTGTTGGAAGCAGGTGGAATATCAGCGGGTATGCAAATTGTTTCTGCTTGTTTATACGATAACTGGTATCGCCGTCAAAATAACACGTATTTCACGATATGGTGCAATCTGAGGAATTGTAATATTAATATTGTTGTTTACGCGCAATTGTTGTTTTATGTAGGTGAATTAGTTATAATTGGAATGTTGAGACCGTTGATTCTCCGTTCGATTCTCACTACAAGGAAATGAATTATTATTTATGAATATTTTATTTTTTTAATACTAGCACCAAAGTATAAGCCCAGTGTTGATTTCGGGGGAAAGTGGAGAACGGAATGTCTTTGACAATAGGTTCCCTCTGCCTACTATATCTGTGGGTGTATTGGGTGAAGCTGATTTATTAATTAGAATGTTAATATAATCATCAGTTTTTTTCACACAAAAGGTAGATAGAGAAAGACGAAGATGTAAAAAGTTATAACATTTTTTTTATAAATATCTGACAGCGTATAAGCAATTTGGTTAATATGGTCGGTTAATAAGAGAGAACTTAGTGTCTTCTCATTCCATTAAACTTTTCACCCGATTTAAAGTCATGGCATAGAGAGATGGAACGCAACACCGGTTTTTGGATATATTTAGTTACATCTTTACTAATATTAAAATGTAGGTAAGTATTAAGTATAAATGTGCCTCAAGAAGTTGCAAACACAGGTATGGAAATAAACTGGTTTCAAAACTGTTTACTATAGAACCAGATTACTGAAAGGAACATATTTAATTAACGAGTAGAAATGAATTAATAATATTAAATAATAACAATTTTTATTATTAGGAGTCTATGGCGTATTACTATATTTGTAATGTTATAAATAATCTAAACCTCCTTTCATAAAAATAGGTTAAACTATAAAATACAATAATTTATAAAACTTCTTTTTTGTTTATAACGTGACATTGGAAAATACTGTCAGCCTTAAACAATCACTTGTTTATTTGCAGTTGTTATAAATACTTGAAATATTTTATATTTTACAGAATAAACCTTATAATAGTCAAGAAGAAGTCGACAAATCAATTTAAGTTGCTGAAAAGGTGAAAAGATAAAAAAAAAAGATTTAAATAAAACCACTGTAAAGGTTATCTGATTATTATTTAATTCAAAATTCTATTGGAAAACGTCTCGGAATATACATAAGTAAACATCTACTTGTATCATACAAATTATTCTATTGCGAAATTAAACTGTATGCATTAAAAATTGCCCCTATGTTATGTATTTAAAGTTATTATTGTTCTTATAATACTTTAGCATAGATTTGGACAAACACCCTAATAATATACATTTGGCAAAAACAAATAATAAAAGCCAATAATATTTTAATTTCCCATGAAAAATATTAAACGAGTAATTTTTTTTCCATTTCGATAACAGCAACAAGTAAGTGTTTGTAAACGTCGAGATGAAAATATTTCTAGTTTTCTTTCTTTTGTTTTTTTGACGAATAGTTGACATATTTCACACCATAAAACAAATTGTACACACACAAGATTCTACGAATTTAAAAATAATAATTTTGGATGGTTTCCTTAGTTAAGTACCTGTTAAAATAAACATTTTAGAGTAGCGTTAAAGTTACAACAATATCAATCTCTATTATTCTGATATTGCAAGGCTTATACATAATTGTAATGCAAAAAACAATATGAACCTTCTTTAATTTATAAACGAATAATTTAAAGAGAAATATTTTGATCTCAACCAAACATAATTTATTTGGTAAAAAAAATCATGAATTATCTCAATTCAAAGAAAGCTATGGTAAACATTACTCTAATAATAAGACACTAATATTATGCGGAACAACAAAAGTACAAACAAACGTATACACAACATGAATCACAGAACACTATAAGCGCACTCTAAAACTAAACAGACAGACCGACATACAATATTGTCACTGTACTAAAAGGCTTCTTATAACTAACAAATATTACAATAATATCTAATAGAAAATAACATAAAATTCAGAAAAAATTAGCTAAAATCATAAAATTCAGTTCATTCTTTGATTTATTAAAAAAAATAAAAAATTATGAAATATGTAAAAAAATAAATAAATTGATTTAAACACAATAAAAAACAACACTGAGATATTGCAATAATTACAAATTAAAAAGTTTACGAAACTTACACAGAGTGCCTCAAAAGTGTAACATTTATTCTATTTCAACAGAAATCATACGTTGCCCACCAGAAAATGTATAAAAAATAAGCTTTGCTTGATACAAAATAACGAAAGCTGATTCTTATAATTAATTACGCATGGTAAAATTAGTTTACACTAACCTTAAAAATGACAGTTTTAGAAAAAAAAATGTACGAAAAAAAGGGAAATAAATATAATATAAATAAAGTAAATCTTAAAAATTTTGTAGCTGTTTAATTTTTAAAGTAATGTGAACTTGAAAACTGACAGGTTTAGAAGAAAAAAATATAAAAAATACGTTTTAAAATACAATAACATAAAATAATTAATCAAATTTTAAGGCAGCATGAACTAAGCTTCACAAAAAGAAGTTAAGCTTCCGAGGCACACTCGACCCTAAGTCTACCCTTATAGTACTATAATATCACATGGCCTACACCGGCCCAATATACACATTAATGATATCTTACATTGATATAGGTAACAATACGAAGCAATATGTAAAAACAACCATAGTTTTAATTCATATAATAATATAATTTAATAGGCGTTCGATATTCAAAATATATATTGCCAACGTAGAAAAAAAATAACGCAACCGTTATACGTAACTTTAAATAATAAAGCTACAAAAGGTCCGCCATAAAAAAAAATCACTTTTTCTTGTACAAAATCTACAAAGCGTCGCGTCTGAAACAGTCTTTATTCTGTTGAAACTTGCGGACGAACTTTCGTACTGGATTCGATTTTGAATCCAAAATATTTTTAACAATTTCGCGTTCGCCGTATTCAAGTTTCAGAATAATTTTTTCTCCATAAAATACTTCTCCAAAAACTTTTTAAAACAAAAATTGAGGCAATCATTCGTGTGTAATATCGAAAGTGCTATAAAGAATATACTTGTTAGAGTATACGAATAGCAGAAATAAATGTTCAGGTACTAAAGTATCATATAGAGTCTACGAAAATGCACTTTCGATAATGCTACACAAAATTTTGTATTGTATTCTATTGAATAAAAATATATATACCTACGCAAATTAAACATTGAATTATATTTGAAGAAATATCAAATTTCGAACTTAGTCAGGATTCGAACTTGCTCCCTCTTAGATAGATTGCTAAGTAAGCTATAACGGTCTTACAAAATTGGTATTAACCAACTAAATTCGAAACTTTACAATTCTTTTATAATTTTAATTTTGTAAAAACATTTTGAAAATATCATATAAGTGAGGAAAGTCATCTTTACATTACTTTTATGCAAAAGACAAAAAAAAATTCTAAATTTTTATCAAAATAGTAACGATACGAAGAGATAGATGCATAGTTTTTTCATATCAAGAAGTAGTTTTATTTATATAAGGTCATACGATAATTAGACGGGATATTCATTTATTCTCACTACACATAATATAACCATATTCGACCCTGATAGTACAAAAATGGCCTAAAAAAATTTTACAAACACAAATTAAAAACTGCCACAAAGCTGTAAATAATTCAAAAATTTGAGTTAAGCCATTTTTCCACTAACGGTGTCATAATATATAGAATAGCATCAATGGTAGACGCGTCTTTACTATTACAAATTACATATATGTATGTATCGTCGCCGTCAGTGCAGGAACTTTTAAATGTGAGTACTTGGAAATATTAAAAGATATAGTACTGCTTTATCGACTTAAGAGGGATGCTTCAATCGTTTTCACGAAAATAAAAAAAAAACAAAAATTGCTATTATAAGGCCCTGCACTGACGCCGACGTTATGTATGTGTATATTTCCAAACGTGCTATTCTACGAAACATTAATCCTATCTAAACAGCAATTATGTACGCTGCTAACTAAAGTATTCGCTATAACCGTAAAAGCATTGAAATTTTAACATTTAATTAAACTATATTGTGCTCGCCCCCATATTTTTGAATGTGCCTTTTACTATTATCCCTTTTACAATTATTCCTTTCCCATTGTCCCACGACGAATGTATAATAATATTGTTTTCAATATGAATACAGATTTATTTGCATATTGCTAATATTATAAGATATATGAATATCTCTCATATTATGCTTTCCTTGAAATATATCTTTGCTAAGAGTAGGCAATTGCGGTGAAATATTCTAATTCAGATCTAACCATAAGAATGGCTTCATTATATTTCATAATTTTTTGATTATTATTTATAGTTCATACAATTTTAATTTTGAAATATATCTCGTTTGAATTTATGTAAACAAAAAAATCTCTAAAATTAAAATAACATTTAAATATTTGCACTACAAAAATATAGGCATGTTAAGATATTCGAAATAGATTTGTATCATGAAGAAATTCTTAGAATTAGATTTTACTGAATAAACTACTATGAATTTCAGTATAAATTAATTTACAAAGCCGCCCAAGCTATAAATGGTAATAAAGTAAGTTAATATTAATTTTAGCATAAATGGTAACAAATAATTTCACAAAATCAAGTATAACACTATAGATATTACGAAATACATAGTAGGATTATATGTGAAATTATTTATACCATTTAATTATAAAGTGATTTAGGCTTAAATAATATATGAATACATGTTCTAAGCTTATCAAATTAAGTAGTAATATTTTGTGACAATTGAGTATCATTGAACATTTTTTGAGTTTCAATAAATATATTTTTAAATTTTCACGAAATATACAATTTATTTTATTTAAACAAGTATAATAATTTCAGAAATAAATAAAATATTAGTAGATTAATAATATAAGTGTGATAATAGTTGATATATCATACTTGTGATTGTTAAAAAGAAAAGTGTTATACTTCAAAACTATAGAAATAATATAAATACATTTTTTTTTTAAATTAATTTAATCACTAACTAAAAAGAAAAAGTTATAAAATTAAGATCTAACACTTTCGTTTCTAACAACCACAGAAATAAAAAATATATTATTTCATAGTCTTAAATTCCATTTAGGTAAAAATAACTACAAACGAATTTAATCATTCTTTCATTCTTTTCTTCATCTTTTCTAATACATGTATTATTCATGAAATATAAGATAAGGTAATGTGACACTACTACATTTTCATATAACGTGATCGATTGAATGAAGAATACTTCGATTTCAATTTTGCCTACCATATTTTCGAGATATTTTATTCGATATCACTACTTATATCACAAAGCATATATATATACGACCAGCGTTGAAACCTTCATATGATCAATCTACTATAGATCTTCAGCTTAGAGCAAAATGTGTTAAGTTAAAAAAATAAACCAAAACATAATATAAAAAAAATACATTTACTCTAATCTGTAGATTATTAAAATAGATATAATAAGTACCTGATTATTATATTATTATTCGTATATTAATAAGTTTACTGTTGCGGCAGCATGTGGGACCAGGCCGTTTCATATTTTGTATGGGCGGTGCTGCACGCGTATTTGTTTGCCTCTACAACACTTAGGGGGAAAGGTTCATGCTGAAATAGAAAGGTAAAATTATAAATATATTGAAAAATTGTATAATATTTTTCTTTTATGTATTAATTAATTAATTTTGAATCTGTCACTGCTTTCCTTTTTGGGCACAGATAAAAAGTATTACAATGGCATGATCTCTTTTTTGTGTACAAATATTATATAAAATAAGTATTAGTATATTTATTGGTCTTTGTACAATACAATATTATTTTCATTACTCATTCAACAATTGTATATATGTTTCTAGAAGAAAGTGAGGAACGGAGTGTCTTAACATTAGGTTCCCTCTGGCTAACCTGCTGTCTGCGGGATACAGCGTGAAGCTGATCGATCAATTGTAAATTTAATATTAACGTTATATTTCTACAGTAAGTTCTTGTTAATAATATGATTTTCTAACAAAATCACATATCAACTAATAATATTATTACTTACCGTAAGTCTATTGTATGCGGTTTCCAGCGTCGCAATTAAACGTTCCAATTCCGCGCCGCTGGGCAGAACTAGCGCCAGCCCCGTGCCGCGCTCTCGAGCCTCGCATACACTCCATTCCTGTTAAATATTAAAAAAATCTATAAAGTTTCACGGTGTATCCTCTGCCTACCCAGCTATATACTGGGTAGGCAGAGGGAACCTAATGTTAAAACACTCTGTTTCGTGGGAAGTATTGGGTCATGAGTAGAAATGAGTAAGGAAATGAAAATACACACACCGGCATAATTAGAGGAACACGAACAAAAAAGGATTTTTTATTGCAATTTGCGGGTAATAGTACAAGTGGTTCATTTATTTAAATTATTACTCTCGTATAATGTAACATTTTGAGACATATTGACATTTTTCAATAATGCAACAAAAATTATACCCTTTTAAGTGTTTGTTGACAGTCAGCGCTTTTAAGTGTTTTCGATAAGAAGTTTGTTTATGCAGTCAATGGTGGCCCTAGCTCATTTTGTTGTTGTTGTTTGGAGATTTAACATTGTATTGCATACATAATGAGTGATTTACCTGCAACCGAAGTCGCCAGAGCTGTGACATTGATAGAGGAAGGTCACACATACCGTTCAGTGAGTCAAATGTTGGGTGTATCAGTATCTGTGATCCACCGTAATGTGAAACGATACAGACAGACAGGATCTTATGTGCGGAGGCGGGGACAAGGCAGAAATCGTGCAACCAGTGCTGTAGACGAACGTTTTATAAGGGTGCAAACTTTGAGAAATCGTCGTCAAACAGCTGTTCAGACCCGAAATCTCTTGGAAGAAGTGCGTAGAGTGCGTGTAAGTGAACGAACGATAAGAAGAAGGCTTAATGAAGTTGGTTTAAAGTCATACGTACCAGCCAAAGCGCCTAAACTTGAGGTAAGTCATCGAGTTGCAAGATTATTGTTCGCTCGCCAGCACCAACATTGGTCAGATGAATGGAGTCGTGTTTTATTCTCTGACGAAAGCCGGTTTTGTGTGAATTTCATCGATGGACGGGAAAGGATGTGGAGGTATCGAGGAGAACGATATAATCAAGCAAATTTTACCGAAACAGTGTCATACGGTGGAGGGTCTGTCATGGTGTGGGGTGGCATAACTTTAACAGCCCGCACCGCTTTGGTCATAATTGATGGCGGTTCCCTTACTGCACACAGATACATAACCGATATCTTGGAACCTCATGTTATGCCTTTTGCCCCATTTATAGGCCCAGATTTTATATTTATGCATGATAACGCACGGCCCCACACTGCTCGCGTAGTTCGTGATTACATTAATGAAGTCGGAATTACCCAAATGGACTGGCCAGCACGATCTCCAGACATGAATCCGATAGAGCATGTCTGGGACATGATTGGACGAAGACTACAGAAGAAAATTCCATCCCCCAGGAATATTGAAGAGTTAAAATTGGCGCTGATTGAAGAGTGGGGCAATTTGCCCCAGGAAATGATTAAAAATGTCATTATGAGCATGGGCAAACGTATTCGAGCTCTATTAAGTGCCCGCGGAAACAAAACAAGATATTAATAATGATTATTAATAACCTTTTCAAAGAAAATTTGATTTTAAAAAAA
This sequence comes from Heliconius nattereri, assembly GCA_013403645.1. Lineage (NCBI taxonomy): Eukaryota > Metazoa > Arthropoda > Insecta > Lepidoptera > Nymphalidae > Heliconius > Heliconius nattereri. The sequence continues at coordinate 2,160,090 of JAAIXI010000227.1, read as the reverse complement.
TATCGTAAAATTCTTAAATTTGTTTTTTTGTCTGTATTTTTATAAATAAATAATGTTCAACCCTAGTTTCTGTTGTCTCATATTCATTTTGAATAACAAAACTTAAATGAAGTGAAAAACATACACGAAAATCTAGTAATTAAAAAAATATACGCATTTTTTTGTGTGTTCCTCTAATTTTGCCGGTGTGTGTATTACATAATTCTTTCCCCTGAGTGGAATGAAACTCACAACCGTCGCGTTTAAATGTGCACACATCACCAGTGTCATCAGTGGCATAATGACGTTATGCCACTGCCCCATGACTACCTCATAAAATAATTTATATTAAGATATTTTTTTTATTACATAACCCGTTAATGCGTAACAATCATAGTTCACAGGCATAACATTTGGAAAGTTGTTTAATGAAATTTAATTCTAAATAAGCAATAGACATAAATAACTAAAGTGTTTACCAGACAACACCAGTTCTCGTCGGTGTCGGGAATCTTGAAAGCCGTCAAATTTTTAATGGAGCCACACGCCAATATTTCTATATCCGTCCTCATGTCCTCGATATATTCTAGAAAAATGGAAATATTCATATTTAACTAATGCAGAATACAAATATAGTTTTAAAATATTCATTCTAAAAGAAACACGATCTATTTAGTAAGAGTTAGATTTAAATTGGTTCTCTACCTCTCAACAAGGCATCGGAGCCCCTATCCTTCAAATAGGCCGCGGCGCCAGCTACGAACGCCAGGTCCAAGGTGTCTCTGAGGCTGATCACCTCGTGCGGAGTTACTAACACAGTACACCCTGGAGGCGGGCCAGTTCGCTCGGACTTCTTTGCACCGTCCTTTTCTTCTAAAGCCTTAAAAGTTATAATAAAAAATAAAAAATTGGAGTTAAAACACTGTGTTTTTAAATAAGTCAATGCCACACGTCTTCTTGCCGGAGCAACGACAAGAATTTGGGAATCGAACCCACAATCGTCTTATTTACAGATGCTGCCCCAATGCTTCATGTTATTACAGATTTAAACGTACAAGAGAACATTTCTTAAAAAATAAAATCAGCTGCATATCAGAATTTTAAGAAAAAGAGATATTATATTATACTACAGGTAGACTAAAATGACAGTTTGAATTCCGCGCTGAGTAATGATGTATTTAATATCCCCGCTCTGATGACATCACCAATCGCAGCTTTGTGATTCAGCAATCAACAAGCAATATATCAAAATTTAAAAGATGTCTTAATAATACAAAGTTCCCTTTGCCTTTATATAGGATACACCGTGAAGTTAAAATGGAAAACTACATATATTCTAAGTACCGCTAATTTTTAAGCCAATCTCACCTGTGCTGCATGCAAGAGTAAGGACTGGAGCCACGACGAGGCAGTCGGGTCATCTGGGGCCGCCAGCAGTAGCCTGGAGTCACTCATCGCAATCTCAAAGCAGTGTGGCCTTCTCGATTGGTCCAGATGTCTTCGGACACCCAGCACTGAGCGTAGGGCTATGTTGTTGGGTAGAGGTGTGCCATCAGGGGAGTGTGCACCCCAGTGGAGTACGCCAGCCCTGGAAATAAGATATAAAGTTATTATTTTAGTCCACATTCGTCGTCATTATTAGAAACTATTGTGCTTAAGGAAGTGATAGTCTAAGTTTTATCAGACCGGAGAAAACATCATTTTTGCACTATAATTTAAATTTAGGAAAACAATTCTCTGAGTGAGGAATGAACTTACAACTATCGCGAGTACAGATAAATACATTAACTACGCTCTACAGAAGAATCTTGTTATGTTTATATCGTACATCATATTTGTATGAAAAGGTAATTTAATTATTATAAATCATTATAATTATATTATTGTACTACACAATATTTTTATTAAATAATAAAAATTAAAATATATAAATTTCGACGTACATATCTTGATAAAAAGGTGTATTGCTTATTGGTCAGAAGAGATTGGTCGTTTAAATGTTTATACATTTATTTATTTATAATAATGTTAGTTTAAACAAGAATTTATAGCATTTTTGATTATTCTGTAAAACGAGGAACATACATAAAGGTATTTTAATATAGGTAGCCATTTATGTTGCATGTTCAGCAATAAGCTCTGATTATTTAATTTCTATCTTTATGATCATTATTTATAACTTTTTTACAGTTATGCTAGGAGAGTACGCAGAGTTAAGACTTCTCTGCTCCCCACTTTTCACCGAATTCTGGAGACATCGCTTATTGAGTGGCGGAACTCAACGCCGCTCAACACGCAATGCAATTTTGATCCTCAACTCAAAATGCCATAACTAATGAAATGGACTCATAAAAGTAACAGTATTCATATTTATACCACAAACTATAATTTGTAACATAGTTTTAAAGTTTTAGATGATATGTAAAAATGTACACTCATTTGCCTTTCACTAAGTCTCGTTAGTGTTTGTTACACTATAGAAATTTAATGTCCATGACGCATCTTAAGAAAGTATGTTTTTAATTTATTTGTGGGTTTGAGAATGATTTTTAGAATCACTATGATTTGAAAATGGATACTGTTTGTATATTTTTTTAATTCCGCTGACTTTTCGCTTACTTCGAAAGGATATAATACAAAATAATATTCATTTCAAAATCTGTTTTTTTATTTGTATATTATAAAGTTATCTTATTTATTGAGGCATTTAATTACACTGATATGAAATGTGAGGCGGTTCATTAATTACTATATAGCTTTGATAATAAAAACAGAAAGTTTATATTATTTGTAGCATATATATTGCAACTGCAATATAATTATAAAATTTTAAAAAATACTATGAACAAAGTTATACTTTTTGAAACTAAATTAAACATTAAAGTGATTAATATTATGACTAAACAGACATTAATAAAATTAATGAGACATAGAAATGTCTATTTATTTGTTTTTATTTAAGCTTATCTAAGCCGAGGTCGTTTGACTGTAAATGTGGCGGTCACGGGTACGATTATTTGAAGAAATGAATTATTTTCATTTCCTTGGTCTAGCAAGAACAAAGGTGCAGTGTTGAGTTCCGCGATAAATCAAAAAATGTCTCGAAAAGTTGAACCGAAAATAGAGGCGGTGTCAACACTAAGTTCCATCTGCGCCTACCAAGCTATATGTAGGATATAGTGTGAAGCTATATGTAAGTAAATATCTTTATATATCTATCTTTCCGTAAATCCACCGCGTACCGCTATTTACATATAAAATGCACCAATAATTATGCATAAACGATCGTATCTTTTGATCGCGTTGACTTAAAAGCAAGATATTTTCTATCTATTAAATGGAAATTGGACTTTAAATATTTCACATTCATTTCAGATTGATATACCCACGAGAGCTCAAAATAAATTCTTTTGACAGACGGACAAAAAAATGATCGTATATTCCTCTGAGGTGCGGAACCCTAAAAAACAACTTACCTAAGCAAAAAGTAACATGGCTCAAACCGCTTGCTTTTCTCAGTCTTGCACATAAGATAGCCTTCCAATGGAGGAGCGAAGGCACCGGGGGCTTCTATGAGCCTGTCTTCAGCGTCACCGGAACACGCTCGCCCATAGAATAGGATTGGTGGTACCTAAGTATATAGCAATATATTTTTAAAGGTATAAATTCAATGGAAACTTTAAGCTTAATTCAAGTCACCCAAATTTTTATATTTCTGTGTAAATATATTTTTTACTTGGGTTATACAATAAAAGTACAAAAACAAAGAATATGTAAGATTGACAACGAATATTACTTCGTAACTTTATTACGTGTGAAATATAGCCAATGTAGGATCGTCCATAATTTTGCATTATAAATTTATTTATTATTCACACTACGCAGTACTGTATGCACGAGACATTTGGGTACATACAAAATGTATTTACTCTCGAGCGTTAAAGCAATTTTATTAATTTATTAACCTTCGAATTTAAAATTTAACAATGTATAATTGTGTGTTTTTGACAAATAAGTAGAAAACAATTACAGTGAAGATTTAGGTAAAAATAATATTTTACCCGTACGTTTCAAATGTGTTTTAATTAGCGACATTATATACTGCAGCATAAACAAAACCTAGTGACATATTTTTTATGCGATCTCTCATATTACTTTCATTATTTTCAGGTACATAAAAGTAAAATTTACAACATTATATCTTAACAAACGTAAATACGAATCCATAGAAGAAACAGAACAATAGACTTACTCGTTTCTCATGCCTCTGCCTAGTAACAGCGGAGGCCAGGTGCCGACAGTTGAGAGGAAGCATGGCCGGCGGGCGCTGTATGCGAAGAGGCGAGGTGCGCGCACTCCACTCCAGGGAGGAGGCGAGCCTCGCGCCCAGCGACGCCTCTCCCGTCACCACCGAACACGCTACGTTACCAGCTATGTCTATCACTTGGATGTATTGCGCTTCAGGACCGACCTGCGAGAAATATTATTGGAAATTATTAATTATTCATATTTTCAGTTCGTTGCTGTGGTGCCAAGGCAAAAGCGCAGCGTCAAATTCCGCCACTCAACGCGTAATGCTTCGAAAATTCGTGTCTTAACAGTAATGCATGTACCTACCATGCCATTTGAGAGATAGAATGTGAAGCTGAAATAAATATTAGGTGTACAAATAAAATTCCGCCGTTTTGTTGTAGATGGCGCGGCACAGAGTGTCCGTTAGTTTTCGCAGATAATAACCTTATATTAATTACTTTGGTCATTCAAGAACAACACATAACCTACTAATACAATTGACTTCATATTGGTAAAATATAATTTTTGGTAGTTGAAAATGTCCAAATTTGGGCCAAGTAAGCGCATATTTCCCGCATCATTTGCGGGAAATATTAGTTTACTTCTTTAATTTAAAGAAATCTGCTGCTGAGGCGCATAAATTGCTCGTAGAAGCATATGGTGAGCATGCTTTGAGTGAGAGAAAATGTCGTGAGTGGTTTCATAAGTTTAAACGTCGATTTTGACGTAGAAGACCAAGATCGCAGTGGAAGGCCAAAAATTTACGAGGATGCAGAATAGAAGGAATTGTTAGAGGAAGATTCATCTCAAACACAAAAAGAACTTGCAATAAAAGTCGCTCAGCAATCAGTATCACATCGTTTAAAATCATTAGGAACGATTCATAAAACAAGGAAATTGGGTTCCGTACGAATTAAAGCCGAGAGATATTGAACGCAGATTATGCTTAAGTGAAATATTGCTAGCTAGACACAAGAAAAAGGGATTTTTACATCGTGTCGTAACTGGTGATGAGAAATGGATACATTATGATAATCCAAAAAGAAGAAAATCATGGGGATTACCTGGCCACGCGTCAACTTCGACAAAACCGAATGTTCACGGTGGTGGGATCAGCTGGGTGTAGTGTATTATGAGTTGCTTAATCCAAGCGAAACAATAAACGGAACCCTCTATCGAACACAATTGATGAGATTGAACCGAGCTCTGAAGGATAAACGCCCTCAATACTATTCTAGACACGAAAAAAATATTCTTCTGCATGATAATGCTCGTCCACATGTTACGGCTCCCGTGAAAAAGTATTTGGAAACACTTGATTGGGAAGTGTTATTCCACCCGCCGTATTCACCAGACATTGCACCGTCGGATTATCACCTGTTCCGGTCCATGGCGCACGCTCAGGCGGAGCAGCGGTTCACATCTTATGAAGATACCAAAAATTGGGTTGATTCGTGGATAGCCTCAAAAGACAAGGAGTTCTTTAAACGTGGGATCCGAATGTTGCCGGGGAGATGGGAAAAAGTAGTTGCAAGTGATGGACAATATTTTGAATAAACTTACATTACCGTTCTTCTATAATAAATATTTAATTTTTGATAAAAAACGGCGGAAACTTATTTGTACCCCTAATATCACATACATATTTATTTTACCAACAATTATAAATACAAGAGGTAAATAATAATTATGTAAATATATCAAAAATATACAAAAGTAGGTAATAAAAAGAAAGTTTTTTTTCTCTACATGAGCATCGTCTCGAGGGACGACCCCCTCGTCATGTTACGCCACCAGGTTTTTTTTTTATGGAAAAAGGACAAGGCAAACGAGCGTACGGGTCACCTGGCGGTGATCACCGTTCCCCAGAACACTCACCATGATAATGCGATAGAGAACGCACAGCGAGGAGACGTCTCTACGCAGAGCTAAAGTGTCAAGCCTTTCACAGCTTACTAGGTCCTTAATGATGCTCTACGTTGTATGCCATCAAATGGGTCAAGCTGATACTGGGGTGCACCAGCCCAGAGATGAGAACAGTACTCCATGTGTGGCCGAACCTGGGCCCTATATAGGGCCAATCGGTGTTTTGGCGTGAAGTACCGTCTATCTCTATTCTACCCCCTCTATTGATACCCCCAGTTTCTTATTATGAATTGTATATCTATAACTCGAATTTATTATGAACCAGGACCAACCTATGAGAAATATTATTTGGTTTTCTATAGGAAATTACTGCATACTCATTGAAGCAAGGATTACGTGTTTAAATATCAGAGTAGCAGATTTTATTTAATTAATTAAAAAACCGATATATATATATATATATATATATATATATATATATATATGTGTATATATAAATTCGATGTATTATGTTTGGAGACTGATTTACGATAAATATTATTGATGTAGGGCTTCAAAATAAAAAAGTTTACTAGTAACAATAGTTTTTACATGGATTCCACCATTATTTATTTGAGGTTGCTATTATGTTTATTTTATTTCCGATTAAATAGGAAATGCTAGATAAAGTTAACTATATTATATAAGTCAACCGTAGAATAACAATATGTTATTATTTAAATACTTTATTAAGAAAAAAGTTTGATTAATTTTAACAAAAAGTAGTATTAAAAAACCTAATTTACAAATAAGGTGACATGTGGACTTAATATATAGGTCCCATGCTACAAAATCAAGTGGAGCGTGCACTCAAGTCTATATAAGGACAACACGCAAGTGTTGCGTGACGCAGACTTGTCTCAGTTTTTATAAAGGGGGAAGTATGTAAATCATCGTAAAACGTATTATTTATTTATGGCGACAATTTTCGAGACTACGAACGCCCAAGCGTTAAATCTTATTTTCCTTTTTTATTAATTATAGATATTGCATGTTATATTGCAGTTACAGAGACAAAATGTGACTGCAGACGCAACAAGTAGTGGGTTCGATTTCCACTCGTGCCAATGAAATATTTAATATTTCCACTCTCCTCTCTCAGTTTAAGCATCACGGGATGCTTAAAAAAGTCAACAAATGTCTAATAGGCGTATATGTAAATCACTTTATTGATCGCACAAAAGAAAGTGCTCACTGTAAAAACTCTATATTTGGACCATTGCCAGTGCAGTTTCGAAAAGCAATTCGCAGACTCGTAATATACGCAGTGACATTTTATGACCAGGAATAGATGCTTTTGTTAATAAATCAAAGTAGAATGTAAATATGGCGACGGTTTTATTTTTTATGGCGTCAATTATATTAGAGATGTCATTTACGTAAATACATTTATTTCACAACATAACAGAATTGGTACCTACATACTTCTGTTTTTTATAGTTTCAAGCTGTATTATGTATATAACTAAGTAGGTAGAGGTAACCTAGTGTTAAGACACTCCGTTTCCCACTTTAAAATGATTTTTCGAGACATTTCATGGTTAGTAGCAGAACGGAACGCGAAGTGTTCTTTGCCTTATTACCTCAGCGAGGCAAGTAAAAGTAATTGTTACACGAAGTTTTCGCCTCCGAAAAGTTAATAAATCTTTTATCGTCTGAGTATACGTGTATATAATAAAATTCCGCAGTGTATTCGAAGTTTGCCACTTCCAAAATTTAAAATATTTGTAAAAAAAATCTAACAATTAAAGCTTGTACACTACACTGTACAAGAATATTTGGAGGATGAACGTATATGGAATTAATGTCTGTTGAATGTCAGGCAGGATAGCTGCCAGCTAATGTAATAGCAACTGTTGAGTTTCTTGCCTCCCGAACCGGTGGTAGCTTTTTGTCGACATGTACATTCGACGATTCAAAAGTGCTTTTAATAGTTTATTTGAATAAAGAATATTTTGAATTTGAATTTGAATAAATAATTCTCCCGAGTGGGAATCGAACCCGAAGTGACGAGACAGTACTCATTACATACGTAAGTTTCAATCAAACATTACGATTTTGACTTGGAACATGTTACACGACCAATTATTGTAAAAGCGAGGATTGTTTTAACAATTATAATTATTACAGATATAAAGATAAAATAATGTTATTATTTTTTTATTTCTGATATATAAATAAGGCATTGACTTGTAGATTGGACCGTTATCAGTAAGACTTTAGTAAGCCCTGACACAGCATTTTTAAGGTCAAGCTATTTTTATATAATTGATGTTAATGAGAAAAGATTGTATCATAACTAATATATTATACATATGCGTAGAAATAAAAAAAAGATTTTTAGTATTATAAATTATAATAATGAAGGAAGCGTTCTTCCTTGTTTTTGAAGTATTAAAGTAAACATTTCGTACAATTTCCATTAAGTTCAATAGTAATTTGCAAAATGTAAAAGATTCTCGATAATTCTAAATATGTAAAATATGTATGTTATTTTATATTTTATAAAGATGACTGGTAATTATACAGCAACGTAATTAGTATGTTGGTATTACTTAACTGCACTTAACTGATTAGCCAAGTTGTTATATTGACTTGCATAGGAAATTGTTTGTAATTAGTTCTAAATTTAACTTATTCTTATATGTAAGTTGAAGATTTTGACGTAAGATATGCTATAAAATAATATTTTTATACTTGAAACGTAAAATTAAAATAAACGTACCGCGATAGCATCTAGTTCATTATGTGGTAACCGACAGAGTATGTCGTATTCTGCTCCACCAGGTTTCACGGCGGCGACGTATAGGGCATAGTCAGTTATGAATACTAGAAGGGGTGTCCACGAACCGTCGTCCATGTTGTATGGGGATTGCACTTTCATCATCTGAAATCATTATATGCTTAGTACGTCCCAAAAATAATTATAAGCCACGCCGTTGGTGAATTGACAGATTATTTTGTTTTTTCTTTAATAAATAGAATAAAATATAAATAGAATGTTAAAATTTCAAAATAACCAGTAAGATGTATATTATTTTGAAATGCGAAATTCAAGGACAAGGTCTTTTCGTAACTTTACAATTACAATACAAAAACTCCTTACTCTGTTCAAGGTTTCGTTGGGATACGAAAATATTTGAAGCCTTAACTTCTCATTGCATTCAATGGCGACGTTATCTTCGAAGCTGTCAAAGTATGAGGGCTCCTCGGCCGTGAGCAGTCGCACTGAAAGCCTTTTGTTTTCAATCATTTCTTTGTCAATGAGCCGGGACATCCTCGCTGCGGAAGTGTGATACGTCGCCGACACTTCTTTAAACGGAAATATGATGCTCGGAAATTCTTTTTCCATTTTCAGTTTAAACTGGAAGAACTTATTGTTCTTTATTTTTAGTTCAAGGTCCTTTTTCTGACACACATTTCGCAGATATCTATTCAGTAAAGCAGATTTGTTAGATTGCAACTTTTGATTGGAGGGGCTGTCGAAAAATTCATCATTGAAATCTTCGGCTCCCTTCAAGGTTGAGTTATCTGTGTTGGAACAATTATCGCTAATCGGTTGTTGCGTTTCTTCGGCCTTTTGGACTGTCGACGCCGATTTACGACTGTATCGGTTGACGTTTTGCTTCTTCGGTGACGAGAGATGTTTTGACAATCCATTCTTTTGCTCAGTTTCTTCTTGAACATTCTTATTAAATTGCCTCTTTGGTGTAGATGTTCTACTAGAGTTATCATTGTCTGATTGTTTTGAATTCAGATCTAGTTTACTTGAACTTGAGATTAGTTCTTTTACTGGAGTAGATTCAGGAATAGGGACAAATGTTTCCTTTGGTGCCTCAAAGGCTGTTTGAAATGTGTCATGCACATAGCTATAAGAGACACCTTTATGTTCATAAACAGTACTTTCACAATTTACAACATATTTACTTAAGGGTGGTAGGATGTCACACTTGTTTACCAGCTTTTTATCATGTGGAGCCTTCATATTTAAGGTTAACTTGTGACGAGGAGATCCTTCATTTGGTGTCCGATCTCCTGTAACTGGACTTTTTATATCTTTAGGTTTGTCAACATCCAAATGTTGAGAGTTAAGATTGATTTCAACAAAATCATCTTCATCCTCATTTTGAAAACCTGAGTCCAAACTTTTTGATAGTTTTTTATTTTGGTTAACATCGCATGGCAAAGCTTCTACTACATTATTTAATTCAAAAGTAGATTCTGGCAATCCCTTTTCAGGGGCAAAGTTGAAATTAAAATTTTTGTAGAAGTTCTTTAGAGAATCAATTATATTATTGGTATCCAGTAAATTCAGCACTTTTTTATTGTTTTTCCTTTCTTCCACAATATTAGTAGTAATGTATCTTTTCTTCTTCAAAACTGACTTCACTGTTATTGGACTCTGGGTAACTTCAAGGGGTTTCTTTTTGCGATCATGGGTTTGGTCAATATCTGCTTCTGAAAAATATGTTTTCCTTATAAAAGCAACATGGCCACCATTTTCGAACCCGTCACATGAATATGATTTCTGAGTTTTGTCACTTTTCTTGCGGACAGGGGATGTTTCTTTTTTATTAGAGTGTGAAGAAGATGATTCACTAGAAGATTCAGAATCACAACTAAAATTTGAATCTGAACTGTTAGAGTCACAGGCATATAGTTTATCATGAGACAATTTACTCTCATTATTGTTCGCTATATCTTTATCTTGATCTTGGTTATTTTTCTCAAAAACTTTGCTGTATTCAAAAATACCACTTCTATCATGCTTTGAATCACCGTAAGTGAGTATGTCTGACATAGTTTGCTGAGTGACATCAGCAGCATACTTTGGGGTCCTATCTCCTGAAGCACACCAAGAGAATCTATCATTAATACCATTTTTTTGTTTAAATCTATCACAGTAAGAACTATCTTGACCATATGAAATAAAACCTTTCTCTATATGGATATTATCTGTTCTTGTATTATTTAAAATGTCTTCATGAAATGATACTCTCTTTTTTTGTGAACTTGGCCCACTCTGAGATTTTTTTCTACACCTTCTTCTATAAACAATATCCTCTGATAAAGATTTTTTTGGTTCAGTAGTTCTTAATGCCGATTTTTTTACTTCTTCAGTGCAAACTTTTTCACTTTCTAATGCTTTTAAAACTACATCAGGTAAATTTTCATATGTTGTTTTTTTATGAGTTTCGACTAAAAGTTCAGGGACAATATCATCAGAGGCACCTATATTTTGATTATCAATATCACTACGAGTCATAATACTGCTGTTTGTGCTTTTAATCATATCCTGTGATCCGGAAGGGGCAGCATCGTAAATACTGTCACAAGTTAACTCTTCTGCACCAATAAGGCTGTGAGACATAAGAGCTTGACTTGTAGCCTCAGAAGCCTCACTGTCTAAGCATAAAACACCAGAATCACCGGGCGTATCAGCCAGGCTGCTGGTCGTACTAGATGCGAGATGGGTGTTGCCTTGTAAAAATAACTCTGTAGGTTTCCCAGCATTATCATCAAAGTTCTCCATTTTAATGCACTGGAATGTATCTTCACTACCTCTAAACACTGTTGCAACATTAGTGTCGTCAGTTTTATGACGACGTTTGATTTTATCGATCTCTTTGCTTTTAATGTCTGCAGCCTTGTCGTGCGACATCATAAATTCCGTTATTCCTGCTTATTTGTCAAATATATACACTGTGTGCAGTGATTTCGTTTACATTTCATTGATCATGATCACATTTTAAAGTTTTATTAAATGAATCACACTCAAATACGGCTCATAATAAGACGAACACAAAGCAGCCATTTGTAACATTTTGACATATTCAAAGAAACGTTCAAAATCAGAACATAAGTAAGACCATAAACTTTTATATTATGTAATACATTAATAAATATTTACTAATAAATAAAGATTTTTTATTTTATATATTTTTAAGTGAATATTATTTAAGCAATATCGTACAATGTAGTATTTGCCTTTATATTCATGGTGTATATTTTATACACATGTAAATAGATTTATTTTTCTTTTAATTTTTTCTAAATTATTATTTCAATAAAAAAATATTGCAAGTATTGTAACAGAATAAATCATTTACCTCCTGTTTCTTAGAAAATTGTGTTCAAAATTTCAAATTAATAGGTTAGGTTAGGTTCTTTTATTATGGCGTTCCGAGCGTGCCAGACAAAATAATATGAAGTTGACATTTTATCTAAATGACATTGACAAATGACAATTAAAGCCGCAGAACTCCCGCTAAACGCTAAAAATTAAAATCATATTGACTATCAAGATTGTAGGTTAGATTACGCTTTTTCAGTGTTTTATAGATATTTCTCATGTAATTTCAGCAGACTTTACGATGGGGAATTTCATACGGACTATTACTTTTTTGATATCATTGTGTCTATTTGTTTACACGTGTGATAGTGCAAAAATAAACACTCCAAGGGTATTACTCCCATGGTTTGAAAATTTAAATGTTAACTTTACATTCGAAATTAACGAAGGTGGATGCTATACTTGGTAAGTTAATTGTTTGCTTGGTAACGTCTTAATAAGTAATTAAATTAGATTATTTTGTCAAATCTTACATTATTTTATCAGGAGTTTGTCTCGGGATGACATCATCAATCTTGAGCCCTTGTACGACGATTCTTGGGGACATTGTTCACATGCTGCTCGTGTATCTGTTTCGAAATCGTGTGTACCACCTGGCTCTGTTATAATTTTAGCTGAAGAAGTCAATACCGGAGAGGTAACCACGTTTGTATAAATTGGCGCCAATTATTGTTTCTTTTGAATGAGACTTTATGAGTTTATAATTTTTACTATTAATTTCATTATGTTCTTCAGATTTTAAGAGGAGATGTAGATATTGACAAAATAAGTTCTCTGAAAGTAATGAGTACTACATGGAATCTGTACTTAGAAGAAGCACCAGAAGCTTTTGAAGTAATAGCATATGATGATACAGGTTGGAAATGCATTTACTTTTCCTTTATTTTCATAAAATACATATTGCATATGATTATGAGCTAAAAACTTAATCAAATAAGTAATACTTATATAATTTGTGATTGTTTTATATTGTAGGCAATAAGTTTTCAACTTTAGAAGGAGTAAGCTTTATATGGACAATAGAAAATATTGGAAACAGTTATGGAGAGGACCCTTTGGTAACGTAAGTATTTACAACTTACTAAAGTATATGATATAATATTTTAAAATCTTTAAAAGTGTCCACACCGGTTTAGCTATATGTTTCTATAAATACATTTAATGTTCAAATTAGCTATTGATAAAACTAGTAAAAAATTCTTGCATCCTATGTACAGATAACAATCAGTTGCAATAAAATTGTAAGTGATTGCAGCTCAACATCTAATAATGAAATAGAATCAAGAATTTGAATTTGTCTGTATGTTTGTACTCTTTAATATTTCAATTTGGCAAACTTCCCCTAAGATTTAGTGTTTATTTTATTTAAATCAGTTCATATATATAAAAAATGTATGTAAATAACATTATTCAACCAAATCCTACAAAATAACCAGTTATGAAAATGTATTTCTTTTATAATTTGTATATAATTATGTATATTTGTACATAAATAAGTGTAATTTATTGTATTTTGGAAAATGTATATCTTAATTATTGTTTAATAAACATAGATTTTGTTAATATATATTTGTGGAGCCCAGTTCACAGAGGCACAAGGCTGCAAATGTAAACACAACAGGTTGTGGGTTTGACCACCTCTCCAGGAAACAAAATATTTGATATTTACATTCTTTCGCTCTGGTAATGAGGTAAAACTTCCGAACTTCCCTCCAGAGTTTGAGGAAGAGTTGGGAGGTGGAAGTGGCTTAATGGGAATAGGTTCCCTCTGCACTTGCTATGTCCGGGAGGCCATGTTGTATGTGATTCTAAAAAACAAACAATTTTTTAATAAATACATAAGATTACAACACATGCCTAAAATATTATTTATTTATTACATATTTTTGATAGCTTCTACTCTATAGGAAACAAATACTTTTATTTTCAGTCTTGTTCGATGGAGTGACACAGGCTATGAAGCACCTCGTAGCGTAGCAGAACTTGAAGCCCTAAATCTACGTTCACATTCAGTGTTACTCTATGGACAAGCAATGGGGGAATCTCGTGTAACTGTCTGTTTGGAGCAAATATGTACTGACTTTGACTTACAAGTGGTTGCAAGTGTTGTTTTGACTCCTACAAGTGCTTATATTGCCCCTGGGGATACTTTGAAATATAAGTGAGTATATGTTTCATCTTTATTTATTGGTTTACACTGTATCACCTAAGTAATACAGGGTAAACTTAATATTTATGCATTCGATTCCGACTCAGGGGAAATTATCTATTTTCATTTCCTAGCTCTGGTATGACTACAATGTGCTAGGCTTAATTTGCAAAAAAAAACTTTAAAATTCGATTTCATATTTCAGGGTCGTCAGAGTACGTGCTGGACGTCTAGCAATACAAAATGTAGAAGATACCCTATATAATATTAGACTACCAGAAGTTGGAATAGCTAACTTAGAAGATAACATAAGTTTAGTAAAAGGACTGGAACTTGGTGCAACATCAATACAACTTGTATCAGGAGTCACAGAAGTTGCAAAAGCTACATTGCATGTTGTTGAACCTTATTCAATTAAAATCATTGTAAGACCAGCAAATTTAGTAATAAGTGGAGAAGAATTTATTATTCATTGTGTTGTATTTGATGAAGAAGGTCATAATTTGATAGCCGGACAGGAAATGTTGATTAGATTAACTGTAGATGGTGCAGCTAATGTAGATTTGCTAAAGTCAAATGAAAATGGTACAATAACTAGTGCAGTGGCTCAAAAAGCAGGGGAGTTTACGGTTGTAGCCAAATTATATAGCATTGCTGGTCGTACATTGTCAAGAAAGGTAAAATGTGATGCTTGTAATATAATTGAGTAATTTTCATATTTGGTTACTTAATAGTAAATTGAAAACAATATATTTTTTCTTTTTGTGTTCCTTGGTTATCTATATATCTACTATATTTTTTGCAATTATACATTTTAATATATAAAACATTATCCAAAAACTATAATAATGAAATTGTATTCTTCGATACACATAAAAACTGTTAATTTGCATTAAAAAGACGTAAATATTTTTAGATTGAGGGTCAAGCTGCAGCTGTTGCTGTGGATCCATTGCAAGTAGTACCACCAGAATTGTTTGTTGCATGGACAGATGCTATACAGTATGTATTATTTTATAAATTGACAGTTAATATTAAGTGTTACGATATTTTAAATTCATAATTATTCTTGATAATTCTATTATCAAGAAACTTTGTTAAGAATTTTTTTTCAAAAAAAATGTCTTTAAAAATTTCCTTGCCTTGGTGACAACACAGCGCGCGGTGATAAGTTCTGTCACTCAACACGCAATATCTCGAAAAATAGTTGAAAAGTGGGCTCAGATTCAGTTCAGATTCTTCTCTGCCTATCCTGCTATCTACAGGATACATCATGATGTAAATTTGATTACATCATGATGTATCCTGTAGATAGCATGATTTAAATTCTTTACACTCTTTACAGAAACATACAGATCAAACACATAGGCGGTGGCACAGAGCAAGTGTCGTGGTCGGAGAGTGAGACGGCAAGCGCTAGTGCTGTCTCGCTCACACCAACCGGTGATGTATCCGTACGGGGACCCGGACAGCTGGGTGTTAGAGTAAAGTTGACCCAGTACCCACATGTGTGGGCTAGTGGCAGGTAATATTGTATTATTATTATTATTAGTATTTAGTCTGTGGTGGCATGGAGCAAGTAACATTGTCGGAGAGTGAGACGGTAAGTGCTAGTGCTTTCTCGCTCACACCTATAGGTAGCATGATAAGGTGAACAACTGAGTGTTAGAATACATTTGAGTGTCTCACACTAGTTTTCCAGATACCTACACTGCTATGTGCGGAATACCACGTGAAGCTAAAAAAAAATTATTATTTTTTATTACTATTTATAGAGTATGGTCAGCAGTACCAGAGCTAGTGCAGCTATCGAGTACGGGATACGCCCGAGTGGGACGCCCGCATCATTTGCACATAGCCCTCACAGCTACCCACACAGCTACTGGGGAACTTTATAATTTTCATGTGTAAGTATTTGTTATTTTGATAACGACAATTCTTATTTTATTATATACATAATTTTTATGTTTTGTAGGATTGTTATTGTTTTTATGATATATAAATATTTGAACATAGTTAGATTCGAACCCGCGTCTCTTAGAATTCTGCATTTGTACACTTTTTGTTTCTATATATTCCTTTTATTAGTGTGAATAATATAAAAAAAATGGGAAACGGAAGCGTCCTAATGGGAACCGAGTATCTGAAACTCTAGTCCCTATGTTCCCTCGGCCTACCCTTCTATGTGCAGGATACTATGAAGCAAAAAAATGTTTACTTTTGTTTAGTAAATTTTGTTTAAAGAATAAGTGACAGGTTGTATAAAGTTTATTTGTTCTGTTTACTATAACTTGTTCTTATAGGAATAACAGTGTGAAATAACCGTACTTTATTATACTAACAATTAAAATATTTCAGGTGCAACTGTGATTCTTTTACTATATCTTTAATAGAGGGACCAGAACCTTACAATGTGACAGCGGCTCCATGGATACAACCAATTGGTGTGTTGATAAACTAAGTAACAATAAAAATAGAATTTAAAAAAGAAATTTAATATTTTCGTTCTTTTCCTCATTTTATAACATCAAAGTCAAACAGTTAAAAAACAAATATCATTTCGAAGAAAACTCGGGAACATAAGTATTTAAATACTAGTGTTTATCAAAAACATACTTATTTATTTTTAAAATGTAATTCCAAATTTTAAAAAAGATTCATATTTTTAGTTAGTGTAAAAATGTTTCAAATTAATATATAAGTAAATATAAAATAAATATTCATACACCAGACGGCGCATGCTGCGTGGTGCAGTGTACATGGAGCGCGCGCGGCACGAGCACGGTGCGGGCGGCTCGGGGGCGCGCCGGCGACACCGCGCGGGTGGCCGTGCGCGCCGCGCCCTCACTGCTGTGGCCGCGAGGCGTGGCCGCGCTCGTGGGCGGGACCTTACCGGTATGTACTGTTCTGATGTTAGCTGTGGATGGCTGATTTGGTTTTAGATTTTTTTAGTTATGGCTTCCAGTGAACAGTGTGCAAAAATTCCCTTCCGACATAATATAGCTATCTCGTAACACCACAGAGCTTATTTAACACAGTAGTATTAAAATATTATTATTGTATTATAGGATATTAGTGTTTAAAACGACCATCAATAAAGAGAATAACAGTTCATATATGTGCTTAGTAGCAAGCAAAAAATATATAAGAAATATTTACTCACTTCACAAATAACTATTTAATTCCTAATTCATTTTTTATTTATTGTATATAAGTCAAGACTGATTTACATAACATCTTTTTCTTATCTGACCGCACGACATAAAGTAGAATTATGTTTCCCAAGAAATCAGCTACTGTTGCTTGATCTTTAAAATGTCATATAGTAATATACATTCAGTCTTTGTATGTTCATTCTAAGCAGACCTGTAAAATCTAAACTGACCTAATTTTATAGCACACTTTTGTAATGTGTATGAATAAGATATTTCCTATAATCACACTTATAATAACCATATAAAGTTATTTGAAATCCAAAACTATTTAATAACGTGTGACGTAGTGGCAAAATATTGTAACTCAATGATTATGGATTCGACTCCCACTCAGGAGAATGAATTATTAAACATATTTATTTCCTTGCTCTAGTAACAAAGCAAACTGCGGCTTTGAGTTCCACTACTGAACAAGCCAGTCTCAAAAATTAGGCAGCGCGTGGGGAATAAAGTGTGCCCTTGTTTGAAACAAGGATCTCTGCCTCCCCTGCTATGGCATTTATCGTGAAACTATTAAAAGATAGTAATAATTACACAACATTCTAGGTGATAGCAGAAGGGGAACTCCTCAGTCCTCAATCCAGTGAACCCCACATAGCAGATCTCACCACTCGTGGAGGTGAACAGCCACACAAATATCCTGATGCACAGCTGTTTACTGTCAAATGTAGAAGGGTATGCTGGATTTATCTATACCTATATTATAAAGACGTATTTGTTTGGTTGAATGCCCTAATCTAGAGAATTGTGTTGAATAGTCAATTTGTTAAAAAATAATATGGACTATTTTATATCACTTTAATTGTTTGTATATAACACAATTAACTTGCAGGTTGTCAGAATTACTTTAGGCATTTAATTATTTCTGTTTAGTGTAGTTTATAACGAAGATGAAGAAAAGAGGGGATTGTAAACTTTAAAGGTGTTAAAAACAATAATTGAGTGAATAGATGTGTATTGTCTCATCCAAATCAGTCTAAAATATTAAAATTGAAAATATATGAAATGCAAATACACTTAGCTCATCTCTCCTTATACAAAATACCCTCATATTTTAGTTCAAATAAATTTCCAGAAAGGTGATTCTCGCCTCGAACTATTATCATATACTGACGAGGAGCGTGAGTCCGTAGAGTTTGAGTCAGTGTGTGCTCCGCATGTGTCCAGAATACGATTGGAACCACCAGATACTCCTGGAAACTGTTCTGGTGGACCTAGGTAAGCTATGGTTTTTATACGTATAGTTGGTTAAGTAGATTATGGTTTCGGGGATTTCCTTGACGATTGGAGAGACAAAGCTCAACTAAAATTTATTTATAAAAATAAAAAAAAAATTGATCATGCACGTACTTTTTTTCGTAATTAATCAAAAATTCCATAGGTTTGTGTTTAAAAATCCTCCTTGGTGAGAATAAATAATGAGTCTAAGAGATCTAACTTAAATCTAAGCTAAATATTGCGCTATTTGGGAAAGTAACCCAACAGGTAACAACAAAAAAATATATAATATTTCACTCCTATGCCAAAGTACCCTCAGTGACGTGAATTTTTTCACTTCATTTCAAAATCATTTTCTATATTTCATAGGAAATATACAATTTTTTTTTTTTAATTTTTTAAAAAATCACAATTAAATATCCATTTCAGATTATGGCTCCGTCCAGGGCAGGAAATAACATTGAGAGTAACATTATTAGACGCAATAGGCCGAGAACTGCTCGACGAAGAAGGGCCAAGTGTGTTTTGGGAACTTCAACCTAATCACGTTGGTATAGAGTTCAAGTCCACTGATAGATTGTTTGTCGAGACAAATCCCGAGTACGCTCCGGTGCCTGTCCCTAATAAGTATTATCAAGTTAGTATATTGTAATTACGTATAAGCTAATTGTTAGTTTCCACAATACAAAGTTAATCCCGCACACAGCAGGGTACGCAGAAGGAACTTAATTTGTAGACTCAACGTCGCGCTTAGCCTCGACACCAGAGTGAAGAATTAAAAATACACATTTAAATAAATATTTTATTTCTTTAAGTAGGGATTGAAGCCACAACCAGTCGCGTTTACAGCCACACTATGTGTGCCGCTGCGCCACAACTGGCCTCATTTTGTTTATTAGTTTTCAATAGTTTAATTATTCACACGTAGACTACGCTCTTGTTACAAAATGCAAATGGCGGCACTATACCTTTCAACACGTAATGTCACGAAAATTGGACGGAGAGTGTCTTGACACTAGATTCTAGTGTCTTCTAAATTGAGATTGATGAAGGTAAAAACAGTTGTCCATGACAAAGAATAAACTATTTTGTAAATTTTATTTTTTAAAATTATTTTTTAGTTGGTGGAAGCTAATGAACAGGCTATTGGTTGGAGTGGAGGAATAAAAGCGAGTATTCCAGATGCAACTGCGACAATTCAAGCTAAAGTTGTAGCTCCTTTAAAATGTGATCCCCTGAAGGTAAAAAATGTCAAATTTATTGAATATATTATGTTAAGAATTTAATTTTTTATACTGCTGCTTTAAATAACTGATTGAGTGTGCTCCTTTACTAGAATATTCCTGGAAGTATCAACGGCGATTTGTATAAGTACCATGGACATATATTTTTAAATTTGAGGAATTCCTCGAAAGAAGAAACACAAAGTTAAATCTAGAGATACTTTTTGTTAGTATTATGCTATATCCTGTACATAGCAGGCTTGGCAAAGGGAACCTGGATACCTAGTGTTGTGATACTTTCGATTGAGAGATGGAACTCAATGTTGCCCTTTGTCTCGGCACCAGAGCAGGGAAATGAAAAAAATTAAGTAGTTCATTACTCCTAGTGGGAATCAAACCCAAAATCGTTGCGCTTGCAGTCGCGCGCCTCATAGATACTTTACTCTGAAATAACTTAAATTTCATAATGTACATGTTTATTCTAGGTGAACATAGCTTGGGAAGGTGAATCCATACAAAACATAGCCGCGATATCGGGCGGTAGCGGCGCGTACACCGTGGAGGCGCCCAAGGGCGTGTCGGCGATGGTAGTGGGCAATGTGGTAAGCGCGGTAGTGCCCGCGCCCGGCGCCTTCGACCTGCTAGTTAGTGATGTGTGTGTGGGCGGAGAGAGGCTGTTGCTTGAGGTATGTTTGTCATTATACTAAATTCTTCTTCCTCCTGGCATTAATCCCGGCTATTGCCAGGGTCTGCCCTCCTACTCAACCTACTCCACTTTGCACGATCTTTCTATCCTCGGAGGTTAGACCATTGGCTCTCATGTCCTGCATCACGACATCTAGCCAGCGCTTCCTTGGGCGTCCAGGTCTCACTGCAGGATCTGATATAGCAAGGCACTTGCATCCGACATAGTTCTTAGGCCGGCGCGTAACGTGGTCAAACCATCTCAGGCGAAGCTCTTGAAGCTTATCCGCTACGTCACGGACCCCAAGACTACCTCGAATGAATGTGTTGCGTATGCGGTCAGACCGCGTTACGCCGTACATCCACCTTAGCATCTTCATTTCCGTGACGTGAAGCTCCTGAGTGTGCCGAGATAGTGCTGACCAACATTCGCTGCCGTATAAAAGAATCGGTCGGATGATGCTCTTGTATATCAGCCCCTTGAGCTTGGGCGGTATTCTGCGGTCGCAGACCACACCAGTGACCTCCCGCCATTTGGCCCAGGCAGCGCTTATCCGGCCTTGGACATCGTGATCGATGCCTCATTGTCAACCGTACTGTATGTTTACTAACAATTTAATATTTTTTCAGGTGAATGTAGAAGAAGTACTCAGTGTAGAAGTATCTACAGCCAGAGCAGTGTGTGTAGGGAGCTGTGTGCCTATCAGTGCTATAGTAAAAGGAATATCCCATAGATATCTCAGTACAAGTCGAGATCCTGATTGGAAAACTATAGGACAGGTTGCTATTAAAGATGGCGTCTTATGCGGAATTAAAGAAGGTTCTGGAAGGGTAAGAGCGGCTTTCAGTGGAGTTTGGAGTCCTGAAGTTGATGTAAGTGGTTTATTTTATCTTGTATTCCACACATTTTTAGATGATAATATATTTTTTATATTGTCTTTTATATATTTTTTGAGGCCACACAACTTGCGCAGAGGCACAAAGTAAACCGACTAGTTGTGGGTTCGATCAACCCTTCGAAGAAATGATATATTAATTAAAAATTTATATTTCCTTTTTCTTCATTCTGGAGTGGGGAATGGAGTGTCTTAACACTTGGTTGAAGCTGATTTATTTATTCTATAATTTTTACTACAAATCAACTATTCTCCTTTCAGATAACAGTTTTCCCATCTTTACAAATAGTACCGGAGAGGTCTCGCCTCCCGGCCGGTGGGAGGGTGCAATTGCGGCATGTAGGCGGCCCTCCGTCCCATTTGGCCACTTTAAATTATCACGCTGTGGCCGGAAATAATTATTTACAGGTAAATTTTATGTTTTATTTTGTTTGTTTGTGGTTTTTGTGTGATTATTTCTGAATTGTGAAATTAAATATGATTTTATTAATTTTTATGAGAATTTGTATGCCATCTATGTTATAATAATGTTTTTACTTTTTGTGTTTATTGTTAAAAATTTCTAGTAATCAAAAAAATTACATACATTATTTTACTAAGCGAAATTATTAATGAAAATGTCTATTAATTTTAATAATTTTAGTTCCTTTTGTCAGTATTCTAATAATACTATGATAATCAATGTTAATGGTTACTTGGTTTTTTTATTCTGGAAAGAAATATTTATTATTTATTGTCTAAATTTAAACTTTGAAATTGCAAAGCGTTTTCGATGTAACAGTAGTTTTATTTATAAATGGATTTGTCTAGGTATCTTCAACTGGGTTGGTCCAAGGTGTGAGCACTGGCAAATCTCGAATAAAACTGGTCGCGTCTGATTTTGCTAATATGGAATTAGCGACTGCTGAGGCTGAAATTGAGGTTAGTGTTATTTTAATGTACATATGTCAGTATGAAAGAGGTTTAATTATTATTTATGTGTGTCAAACACGATTTATATTATCGATATGAATATACAGTATAATTGAATTTAAAAAAATCAATATAGTCCTTTTCAGATCAAATTATATTTTTTTGGTGTAACAAAATAAAATTATTCATACATATGTAGATATATAGCTTCATGCTTTATCCCTAGCGGAGTAGTCAGAGAGAACGGAGCGCCAAACGCTACGCTCTCTACATAGTCCTTGTCCACTGTCATCAATCTCTTCATACATTCTCCGGAGGATCCTTTTTCCAGTATCTTTGATACTGTGTTTTCGAAGGTCAACGTCAAGGTCATCATAGATCTTTTTTGCCGTTCTTTCATCACTCATTCGTTCGACGTGCCCAAACCAGCTGAGCACGTTCTTCTTCATGTTCACCGTGACATCAGTTTCGAAGTTACTAGCAAGTCTCGCTAGTATCTTATATTTAATTCTTTCTATCCACAGATAGTACCAATATCCAACCTCCGTGTGGTAGCAGCCACACAAACGCTGCTGGTGGGGTGCCCCACTCCAGTATGGGTGACAGCGGGCGCGCTGGGGGCCGCAGCGCTGGCGTCGTTACAGCCGCCACCGCGCGTCACTTGGACTTTGCGGGACCCTACCTCGGCTAGGATATATACTACACACATTGATGGTGGGTACTAAAAGCTATTTACAAATTTTAATATTAGATTTTGAGTATACTAGAAGCCCATATAGTAAGATTAGAGTGTAAACCTGCTAAATCTGTTTTGTTTTCTCATTAATTTTTATATGGTGTGAAAATGTAAAAAAAAATACAAAATTGGACTTCATTTTGTATAGCAGAGAACACAAATTGTAAAAACCTTTTGATAATTTGCTTAATAGTCTGTTACACGATACACGATATTTAAATTTGTCACTTTTATGTATTCCTTAAATGCATTGAATTTTTTATGCAAATGTGACAATTAATATATTGTAACTCCTCTGTAAGGTGCTTTATAAAGCTCTGCTTTTTGATTATAATATTTAAATAAAAAAAGACAAATAGGCGGAAAATGCTTTATTAGTGTTCTGTATACAAATAGAAAAAAAGAATCCATTATAAGTTCGTCATGTTTGCCTATTTCTGTCCGTCCATGTGTCAGCCACATTATTAAAATATTAATATGCTTAGAATTTCATGAGGTAATACATTACAAGTTTCTGTCATTCAATAATGAATAATAAATTTAAAAATATTTTTATTTTTAGATATGTTAGAAAGGTCAGTAGCAGAAGGACTATCAGTTAGAGTGGTGCCATTAAAGCCGGGTGTCATAACATTAGATGTGAGAGTACGCAACATAGGCCAGGTAATAAATATTTAGAATTTATGTATAACTAATAGTAATAAAAATATAATTATTTTTTTTTAGTATTTTCATATTTAAATATATAAGCGCATTAAAATTGTCTTTGAAAAATGTTAACTATATATATTAAACTCAACGTCAAATAATTTTATTCAATACTAGCGGACGCGCGCAGCTTCGCTTGCTCATTTAGGGGTGAATAAACCATGAAATATGTGTTCAAAGAAATATTTTTAAGAGTCTAAATTTCAAATTTTATAAAAATCGGTGGCGATTTAAGAATTTACCATACAAACTTTCAACCCCTTATTTGCACTCTTAGGGGAAGAATTCTAGAAAACCATGAAACATATGTTCAATTGAATACTTTTAAGAATCTGAATTTCAAATTTTATAAGAATCGGTGCCGATTTAAATTTTTTTCCATACAAACTTTCAACCCCTATTTCATTTTTAGGATTTAAATTTTTCAAAATCCCTTCTTAGTGGATGTCCAGATTACGAAATTAAACATCTGTCCACGTTTCTACGCACAGCGGTTACGGCTGTGCGTGCGTCTTACCTCAGTCAGTGAGGACAAGTCCTTTTATATATATAGATAAGAAGTTACTTAAGTTAGATGCTTCACTTTTAGACCGTCAAATATTTTACCACCAGAGCACTAAAGTTAATGTCTCAGATCTGAGAAGGATCGCCGCAAGAAACTCAGTGGGCCTTTTTTTAAAACTGAATTATACACAAAAACTTTACTAATTCCTGCTGTGTATACAGCGTGAAGCGGATTTAATTTATAATCTATACTTATATTGAAAAGTAATGTTTCATAACATTTGTTTCTTTTTCGTTACGATTTTATTATTAGTATAGATTTTACTTTTATAGCGGAATTACTGTAATTTTTTTTAAATACATTTTTTATATTTTATTCTTTTCAATTGATGAAACATGCATACATATAAAATACACAGTAATAACTAAAAATAACATGCAACTAGAGTATTATAAATAATCTAGTTGCATGTTATTTTTAGTTATAACTGTGTATTTTATTTTATTGGGAATTTATTTTGTATGTTTCCCTAAAATAAATTACGTCATAAACTCAAGGTAAGCATTTAACAAATGAAGGAAAGTATTTTTTTTACAATACAATATTTTAATCTATTTTTACTATACAATATTTTTTTTAGATGGCAGAAACAAGATCCTGGGACAGTACAATTGAGATTTTGGGTATATCTGACATTCGTATATCAGTTGATGGTTTATCAAAGGAATTGGCTTCTGGGGATCGTCTGGCATTAGCAGTTGGTGCCAGTGTTATATTAAAGTCCTTACCAAGAGGTGTGTGGTCTGCATATAATGATGGATCATTTCAAATTAAAAATGGAGACGTAAAAGCTATCAAGCCAGGTCATGGAGTTATATTTGTAAAACATAAAGATGAAAGGAATAATATTGAAAGGGAAGCGGTAAGTGTTGTTAGTTTATTCATTTTTATATTCTATTTCAATCGTTTTTTGGGGCACATATAATAAATAAAGTTATAAAAAAATATTATAAAGGAACATGTAGGATATTTCTGTACCTTTTATACGTTACGCCTAAAATCTTTCACCTTATAAAGAATCTAAAATAGACTTAGACAGTAGTGGCGTAGGGGCACAGCCACTAACTGTAAACACTACTCAATCCATACATCACACACATACACACCATCTGAGTTCCACCACTCAACACATAGTATCTCGAAAACAAGGTGGAGTATGTTAAGTTAAAAATAATAATAAACTTAAATTCCACAGATAATTCATGTAGAAATATCGCATCCAGCATATTGTACAGTGGAAGCAGGCTCCGATGAGGCTTTACGGTTAGTTCTAAGGAGTACCACCGGAAGGCAGCTGTTAGCGCCTCAAGCCAATGTGTCTGTTGGTGATAGCCGCACTGTGCGTTTACGTCGCTCTTATGAAAGGTAGATTCTTTATTTATTTTTATGTGTTTATTATTAAAAAATCTTTAAAAGGTAAAAACGGAACTCTTATAGGATTACTTTGTCATCTATGTGTCCCTATGTCAAGAGAATATATCTCAAAATCGCGTGGAGGTGTCAAAACATGAAATTAATATCAAATAATCAGGCCATGGCCTCTTGAAGTACAGAAAATAAATCATGGTTCTCAGTCAATGCAATCAAAATATTGTATGAAATTCGCTGCGTAATCAAATTCTATAGTGCTTATATATGAATTTATAATAAAAATAAAGAAAAAAAAAATTGAATTTTGTAAGTATTTCATTGAAAAAAATGGTTACAAACTTTTATTAGTTTATTCTCGCACTTAACTGTAAAGGCTAACTATAAAGCTATTTGTTGTTTTATTTTGCAATTTTATGTAATTTTTAAGAAAGAGAACTTAAATGTACACTTTCCAAATACTTCTACACAATCGAAATTATGATTTTTTACGTTAAAATTGTTTTTTAAACTTAATTGGCTTTTTTGATTAAAAAATATTTATATTTCAGTGCCCTAGGAAACGAACTTATTGTGAGTGGTTTAGATCCGACCGGTGCATTTATGAGGTTCCAAGCATCTATAGGTGGTGTGACTGTAACTGACGAAGTGTGGGTCGCTGGATCTGATACAAGTTCTAATAAGATTATAGGTAAGTGTTGCGAATTTATTACATTTAATACTGAATAACACGATGTTGTTATTGTGAATTTGAATGTAAAGAGGTTACTTCTTAAAATATATAACAATTAATAGTAAATGAAATTAAAATTATTATTATTTTTTTATAAAATATCCTACTTTTATTTTCGACTCGCATAAGTGTACGCATGCATAGACATATGTACGCAGCACGCAAATGGAACGGGCACACAAATACCCAACCGCACGCACGCCCCCACCCTCACGTACACATACACAAGTATACATACACAGCACGAAAGCACACACCCGATAAAATACAAGATGGTAAAAAAATACTATTTAAAGTTTTTTGTTTAGCCGCAGGCAGCTGGGCCCTATGCCTTGAGAGTGTGGGGTGGCGCGCGCCGGCCGCGGTGCAGCTGGTGGCGGGCGCAGGCGTGAC
The DNA here is from genome assembly GCA_013403645.1 of Heliconius nattereri. Taxonomy (NCBI): domain Eukaryota; kingdom Metazoa; phylum Arthropoda; class Insecta; order Lepidoptera; family Nymphalidae; genus Heliconius; species Heliconius nattereri. The sequence goes on along the minus strand of JAAIXI010000227.1, from coordinate 2,132,981 downwards.
GCTCGCGGTGCTGCGAGCCGCCTCCCCCGCGCGCCACGCGCTCCGCCTGGATCGTCCGCCGCTGCTGTACACGGTGCATCAAGTGCCGCTGGCCAAGGTACGCAGCAGCCGCCCTAAATTATCCGCCGCCCTCTTCTATGTTGCAGACATTCTTTTTTTATTTTTTTTATTTTTATTTTAAATATTTAATATTTCCTCCAACGGGAATCGCACCTGCCGCAGTGCCCCTGCGCTACGACTGGCCTCATACTTTAAAATTTATACCATAATATTACAGATGGAGTTTATACCTGGTGAATGGCCGTACACTTTAGTGCCATTGTCCATACAAGGGGAGGGGCTAACCACCGGTCCCCTGCTATGTACGGAAGAACAGAAATATGCCTTAGAAGGCATTGAAGTGGAATTACCTTATTCATGCAGAACCAACGCTCCACATACTGCAAAAGCAGTTCTTGATGTTAATAATGGTAAAATATATTATGTTTATAATATTTAAAATGCAAACATATTACGATTTTATAGTGCAAAATGTACTCATGTCTTTGTATAAAGGCCACATGAATACGTCATCTAAACGTTTTTATTACAATCAGCTTCACGATGTATCCCGCACTTATCAGGGTAGACAGAGGGAACCTAGTATTAAGACACTGCATTCCCCACTTTCTACCGAATTCTGGAGACATTGCGTCTTGAGTGACAGAACTTAACGCTGCGCTTTGTCTCGACATCAGAGCGAAGAAATCGAAATATAAACATAAATAAATATTTCACTTCCTCACGTGAAGATCGAAACCACAACCGACGCTTTACAGTCACACCTTTGTGCCCTGCGCCACGAATTAAAGTTATTTTTTATTTTTATAGCTTTATCACTTAAAAATAGTAAAGTACAAATAAAAATAACAGTATACTAATATATTCATCCGTACATTTTTTTGTTACAGGTCAACTCGGTTGTTCAGTAATTCCAGCGACTCAGATAACAGATCCGTCTGAAGTAGAACTTTGCGCTGAATGGGACGTATTCCGGACTTGCACCAAAGTACTTCTCTTGCCACCAATAAGAATAACCCAAACTAAAATATCACTTTTAAGCCCTCCTGCTACTTTCATGATAAATGGACACCCTCAAGCATTGAAAATGGTCAAAATGGTACCGTCTCCAGGATTGAAATTAGAAATTAGTAGTAGTGACTCCGAAATAAACGTTGAGGTTAAGAGTGAAACAGTTATTTGTGGTATGGGATGGATTAATGTTCTATCGAAGCTAACGTCTCAAGATATAAGAGTGGAAGTGGAAAGGGAATATGAAATCGCCTGTGGTACCCTATTAGGCGCCATTTTTGCTATACTGTTGCCGTATTTACCTACTCTCATGACAGTGGCTGCGATTGCAGCTGGATATTTATATGGTAAGCTTGTTTAAACTGGCTTTCGCTTTTTTATTTAACTAATACTTATTTGACATAATTATCTTAATTACCAAACAAGAAAGATATAAATAAACTTGTATAAATATTTAATATATTTACCTTCCCAATGTTTCATTAGGCGCTGCATAATTAAATTTTTTAATTACATACAATTTTCAAGTTGTACTAATTTTCCGAATTCATCTATGGCAGGCTATGAAAATTTATTTAGCTATAATATAAAAGAAGTTTAGTTTTTTGTAATACTCTCCAATTTTTATAAAAAAATATTTCCTTCTCCAGTACAATCAAGACTACAAAAGAAAGGGCAAATTCGTTTACCAACGGAACCAGTACACACCGTTTTACCGGAGACCCCTCAACTAAGGAGCAGGACATGGTCAAGAAGTCCATACTCAGCCGGTGGACCGGCCTCACCTCACCGGACCTCACCTGTATACGGTGACACCAGCATGTTACCTGATGCAAGCTTCTCACCAAATTCTACAAGGATACACTCAAGATTCTTATAATAGTCTGTGTTACAGTGAAGATTGTTGGACATAAAAGTTTGTTTATAGACCTTAGAGTAAAAGGAATGGAAAAAGGGAGACATTAAAAAGGGAGGATCCCTTTTTAATGTACTACCAAGACTATCAAATTTAGCTTTGGTGTTTTTCAATAATGTGTGGTTAACAGTATCGTGTGTCAAAAACTTGTTTGTTATACAATATTTGTTTTGTATTATTATCTTAATATGTGACTGTATGAAATAATTGGAGGCTAGTTGTGGCGCAGGGGCACAAAGTGTGACTGTAAAAGCGACTGTTCCTGGGTTCGATCCCCACTCGAGGAAATGAAATAATTATTTCATTTTATATTTCTATTTCTTCACTCTGGTGTCGAGACAAAGCGCGGCGTTGAGTTCCGCCAATCAACAAGCAATGCTTCCAAAATTCGGCGGAAAGTGGGGAACGGAGTGGAGAGTTTTTTTATATATTAACACATTTAAACTAACAGTGTTACTGAATAATATGAAAAAAAAGATGTTTTGTTATCTTAATATGTAAATAGTGTGTATTAAATTTCAAATTAAAAACCAATTACAAGTATAGTACAGTAAGCGGCCCGGAAGTTAATTTCTCTCAATTTTGTACATTGTTTACTGGAGAAAAATAATTAAAAGAAAAACAAAACATTAATTTATATCTGCGCAGCCACCCACAGCTAACTTCAGGCTGGCCACGACTTGTCGATGGTGCTGTTATCTTGTATTACATAAGCTTGTCATAGTAAATTGATTTGCTAATTAATTAATACTACTTACAATTTATTGAATTTGATAAAAAATATATAATTGTAATTGTAAAATATAAATATGGGCCAACGCCACGTTCGCGATAGTTGTAAATTTGAGTCCCATTATCGGGAAAATCATGTATTTATTAAATAGTGTGGTAACCTGATCTAGCGAGGTACATATTTGACGCAAAAACTTTTAAATTGTTAGGAAGTGGAGAACGGAGTGACTTATCACTAGTGACTGAACTAAAACCAATCTCGAAAATGTGACAAATTGATGAAAATAAAAAATATTTAAACATATTTTGTATATTTCTTTTATAATTACTGACGTGGTTTAATGTATATAAATTACAATACAGTTAAATTTAGGTAGATTTTAATTTTTTTATTAAATTTGTACTTTGTGAAAAAATCATCAAGTATTGTGCACTTATGTCTAATAAGTTCCTAATAGTTGTATTAAGTGAGAGGCCAGAGGCGCAAGGGCAAGTGTGCGCGACTGGTTGTGGGTTCGATGTCCATTCGAGGAAATGAACTATTTATTTGAATTTATATTTTCATTTCTTTGCTGTGGTGACGAGCAAAACGTGATTTTGGGATTCCCCACTGAACACGCTATGCCTCCAGAATTCGGCGGAAAATGGCGAATGGAGTGTCTCAACACTAGGTTCCCTTTGCCTACCTTGCTGTGTGCTGGATACAGCAGGAATCTTATTAAAAAGAACTATTGAATGTACAAAAAATCCTGTTTAAGATTAATATTTTGCTATTTTAATTTCATTTACAATTAATATAATTGTATAATTACCAAAAACGAAGAACCATAGATTTACATTAAAATTGATATCTATTATTTTAATATGGAGACATATCTGAAAATATATTTCATAGTAAAAAAAAATTAATGTGCCCATGTGCCAATTGTCTCTTGTCCGTTATACTATAACAAACATAATATTGATACTGTATCTATATCAAAAAATATAAGGTTTTGTTTATGTCTTCAAAAACATTTCTTTAGTTTTATATTTTTTCTAATTTACATGTTCATTTTTTTGTAAATATATAGAGTTTTCATCATATCTCACTTAGCGCTTATAACCTAATACAATTAGAATTGTATGTCAGTAGTGGTGCAGGGGCACAAGTTTGCGACTGTAAACGCTACTGGTTGTGGGTTTCATTTATTGTTTTACAATTGAAATTATTGTTATAATCTTGAAATCTTATTTATAACATTTACGTAAATATTTCAGTTTAAACCTCATGTTCTTGTATTTGAACACAAAATATTTTGTTATCTTGTGAGAAATTTTTCTAACTGATTTTTTTTTGTAAATTCATATAATTACTTTTTTACTTCTTTCAATAGATTTAATTATTTTACATTTCTTTTATTTTTTCTTCTAAAACCAAAACTCCAGTAAATCTGGAAACTCTTTAAAATGTATTAAAAATGTAATTGAAGCACTTTACCATTTTAAAAAAAAACCTTGTATTTATGGTGTAGATTAGTAAATATACTTAAGTTAGTATATTTATAACATACCGCAATCAAATATTGACAAATTGTTTTTAAGTTTTTGTTAACAATCCACATTGAGATATTTTTAATAGTTTCTTCTGTAAGTTCGAAACGCCATATATCAAGAATTCAATTCAAATCAATTCTGTAAGTTTTATATACAACACATAAGTGTATTTAAAAAGATCTCACTAATTTTGAGATGTTATAGTCGTACAACTGTTTATATAAATACCGATATAATTTTAGGTTAATTTTAGATTTTAATATTATATGTATGTTTTTTTAATGGTAATGTAAACATGTGATGTGAATAAAATATTTTTATACTATTGTTTTGTTTATATGTAAAAGAATTACTAATAATAATATTACATATTACATTATTTACTAAAATATAATAACTGAAAATTAATTGGTTATGCCAGGCCAGTCGTGGCAGAGGGGCACAAGCTTGTGGCTGTAAAGGCGACACGTTTATAGACTCCCACTCGACGAAAATTTTATTTCGTTGCTCTGGTGTTGAGGCAAAGCTTCGCCACAACTGGCACACTTGTAATATTTTAAATTTAATAAATTATTCAGAATTATTACTTAAGTATTCATATAATTACTATAATCAAATTATTTAATACTGCAATATCCAATAGTGAATGAAGTGGCGTATATGGGAATTACGTTCAGCAGAGATGGAAGATACGAGCTGGATGTGGAAAGGCGTATTGCTGTCGGTAACAGGGTTACCGGAACTTAGCTGCATTGATGAGACTGCGAAACGTCAACACAGCTGCGCGTGTGGCCGTACATAATGCAGTGTTGTATCCGTCGTTATATGGCAACGAAACGTGGGTGTTACAAAAAAGAATGAAAGAAAGATGAATGCAGTGGAGATGCGATCTCTTCGTAGGATATGCGTAGTCGGCTTGGCTGATCTAATGAAGAGATATACAGAATGGCGGGTTCTAGCGAGGATGTTACGGTAAGAATAAAGAAGAACGTGCTCGGCTTGCTTGGGCACGTCGCACGAATGAGTAATGAAAGCATGGCAAAAAAGATTTATGATGGAAAAGTGAGTGGTAAGAGAGGTAGGGGGAGACCTCGGTTGACTTTCGAAAACACAGTATTAAAGATACCAGAAGATGGTCGCGTAAAAAGCACGAGGACCCCCCGGAGGGCATGTATGAAGAGGTTGATGACAGTGGACGAGGCGAAAGAGGTATGTAGAGACCGTAGCGTTTGGCGCTCCGTTCTTCCTGACTACCCCGCTAGGGATAAAGCGTGAAGCCGTCTTGTGTTGTTATTGTTCAAATTATTTAATTGGACGGGTTTATAAGAGAAATAAAATATCGGTTTGTTTCTAAATAATATATTGTAGGCTGTGGTTAGTGTTCGGTGATTTTTGTTCTTCCCCGGACCCATGGCGGATAAAGCTACTATCCTCCATATCCGGAACCCTATATTTAATTGATTAGTAAATACTTCTAAATAAAAAAATGCACTTAAGATTTAATATATACAGAAATGACTACAGCAAATTAGTAACACATATCTGTTTTAAATATCTTCTATAACTACTGTACTCATTACATAGTAATACAGATAATTTATTATTTTAAGACGTTTCCTGCACCTATCCATATACACCAGTGCACCAATACTAGAAAGTAATATTTTGAATTTACTTAAAAGCTAAGCATTATTATTTGTTTACATCATTAGGTGATTAGACAAGTAATGATAATTAGGTAATTATAATGCAAATAAAATTTCCTTTTGGCTTATAAATATAATACATTGGAGTCTGTGGTAAAGACCAGACCATAGACCATAGACCTCCTAGAGGTCTATGGTCTATGGTCTGGTCTTTCCCGGTATTCATGCGATTTGTAATAAATAAAAAAGTGCACGTTAAAATTTCGCATTTCGCAGAAGCTTCTACTAGGGACGGTAAGTTAATTAATATCAAACCTTCTTAAAAAATATTGTATCTTACCAACTGAATACATAGCAATACAGGATACAGGCAACAGAAAAGCTAATCATTTAAACACGATTCCTGCATCATCTCCAAAAGGTCTTCTTGTGGAGACTTCGGATAATTTGCTACAAAAGTGAGATTGTCATTTTTGCTTGTATTTCTAACAAGGGCTGTAATATTTTCATGCTTTATATCTTTATTAATTTTCAAAACTTTACTTTTCAATTTTTCATTCCCAAAATTGATCGGTAGCCGCAGTTCTACCTGATGTGTCTTAGATGATGATTTTTCAATGGATTCTACAATATAATTAATTTCATTCGTTTCTAGACAATAATTTTTGTAGTTATAATGTTTTTTATTAAGTTCATATTTATATATATTGTCCCCTAAATCTTTCAAGAATTTCGAGTTAATAGTGGAAGGTAAGCAAAATGTGCCATTTTTATTTTGCAAGCCTAGCCTCAGTAAAACTGAAATTTTAGTGTGATATTCTGAAAACCAAATTATTAATGTGTTGCACAAACTGTTGTGATCGTCTTTTGTGAAATTACATGCTAATAATTCGAATTTTTTTAATGCATTTTCGAAAAGTGTTTTTGTAAAATACTCGGGCATTACAGAAGCTACGCAACGTAAATGTCGCCGGCTTATGTCAAATATATTTTGATTTGTCGCGACCGATAGCTGCCATTTGAATATCATTGTCATTAGGTCCCACAATTTTCCCATTGAATAATCATCGAGTTTCATAATGGATGTGGCTGAAATATCTAGTAGTAGTTGCTTTATAACAACATGGGTGGCGACTGGTTGAGGTATAAATAGCTCGTCCAATAGCTTGGGATGTAGTAACACAGCAACTATGTCTGTAAGGACTAAAAAAAAACACTTTTTATAAATATTTTAGGTGAATTCTTAAATTATTTGTGTTTGTTGATAATGTTTTTATAACTTTTTGTAATAATGTGCACTTAATTATTAAAGAAACATATCTTACCCCTTTCAGATTTATCCAGAGGAATGTTCTGAGTTTTCAGCCTCTGATCAATAACATATATCATTTCACAACCTAGATTTACCACTATAAACGGCGTGGCAAAGTGAGACATATTTACTTGAAATTCTGTTTGATAATCAAGAATATAAATATAGCAAAATGAGTATTGATTCTTGCTATGAAGGTGTAATTGCTAAATTGACATCAGAAAATAGAATAAAAGATATTTCTTTTAAGTTATTATCACTAAAAGCAGAACATGAACGTGTATTATTTGTATATAATATTTTAGAAGAACTTAATGCTTTCCCTTCTGTTAAAGAGGTTAAGAAAAATGATAAGCAGTCTGTTTGTTACCGTAACCGTGGCAACCAATTCTTTACAAAATACCAATTTCATAAAGCATGGCAGTACTATAACTTGTCTCTTCTTTACGCTACAAACAATTCAGAAAACTTTTGCATTGCATTGTCCAATCGTTCAGCAGTTTTTTTTGAGTTAAAAAAATACAATGAGTGTATAAAAGATATAGACACAGTTTTTTCACTGCCATATCCTGAAAAACTTAAAGAAAAATTGAATAAAAGAAAGGTGTCTTGTAATAATGCTTTATCTGAAAAAGAAACTACAACAAATAACATTAAAATAGAAGATATTTTAAAAATGAAAACACAAAAGGATTCCATTTTTATAGCTGCAAGCTCTAAGCTAGAAGTAATATACAGTGAAGAAATGGGTAGACATGTTGTAGCCAAAGAAAATATAAATGTGGGTGAAATTATTGTTGAAGAAGAACCTTATTTAACCATTTTGTTGAAAAATCAGCATTTAGTTGCATGCAGTTATTGTTTATCTAGATGTCTTAATCTTATGCCATGTGACACTTGCTGTTTCTGTTTATATTGCAGCAATGAATGTAAAGCAAAGGCTTGGAAAGAGTTTCATGAAATGGAGTGTCCCTTAATGGCTACCTTGTTTCAGATGGATTTTACAAAACTTGAGCTATTAGCATTAAGAACTGTTATTAGAGCTCGTACTGATCATTTAAATTGGATTGATTTATTTAAAACAATAGAAACCGCTGATGCTCTTAACAATACTGAATTCCATGGACAAGTGAAAGATGGGGACAATTGGAGATATGATTCGAAATATTATGCGTCTATTCATTCACTAGCCACAAATGCGGACAAGAGATCAATTTCAGATATTTTTCAGAAAGCGGTAACAGCAGCAGTGTTCTTGAAATTGTTGAGATGTGACACAAATTTTATGATACATGATTGTGAAGATCAACAGGATAGTGTTTTACAATGTGTTGCAAGGTTGTTATTAATACATGAAATGACATCTCCCATCAATATGCATTCTATTGCTTCTAACATGGAGGATGAAAGTGGCAAAAGTGTGGATGAAATAAATTTGGGATGTGCCCCATATGCATTTTGTAGTTTGCTAAATCACTCTTGTGCTCCAAATGTGACTAGATGCACGAAATTGGGGACTGGAAAGATTTTGGTGATTGCCTTGAGACCCATTAAAAAGGGAATGCAAATATTTGATAACTATGGGTAAGGTTATTTTTTAATACTTTAAACTTTAACTAATAACTTGATGAAAATGTTTGTTAGCATAAATATTTTCATCAACTTTGCCTCCTTACCAGAGTGAAGAAAATGAAAATATAAAATATTTCATTTCCTTGAGTGCATTTCATTTCTGTGAATGCAAAACCTGTTGCATTCTTGTGCCTCTGCATCACGACCACGACTAGCCTCATAATAATAAAGTCTGACATTAAAATATATGTATATTACAAATTGCAAAGGGTAATTTGTACTTTATCTTATATCAGTAACATTAATATTATTTCTCGTATACATTTTTAATTCAATATATCTCAACCAAAATGTTAATTAATATATTTTTAGGTTTCATCATGCTGTAATGGACCGCATATCTCGCAACTACTCACTTAAAAGTCAATATAAATTTATTTGTGTTTGTGAGGCTTGCACAAACAATTGGCCTACATACATGGAACTAAACTTAAGAAAATCAACAAAAGTACCCAAAAACATTGTAGCAGCCAAAGAAAAATTATTACCCATGAAAGTAATAAATGAGTTGCAATATGGCAAAGTGGACACTGCACTTCATGTTTATCATAAACTTTGCAAACTTTGTGAAAGCTTAGAGGCATACACACCCTGTGTGGAACTCTGTGAATGCCAGGAGGCCTTGAAACAATGCCTATCTATCTTTGAGGGGCATGTTCCTTATGGTTCTGATTTAATGGTGGAAAATCATTTATTTTAAGCAGACCCTTTCTTGTTATTGATTAAATATAGTTACTCTATATTTTATTGTTAAGCAATAATATGTATTAAGAGTCTAGCTGGATAAGCTTGGGAAAGCTGCACTGGCTTCTAATGAATTGTTTTTAACTAATTATATTGCTTTTTGTCTGAAATAAAAACACAACATATTTTTCTTCAATAGGGCTATAGAGGCAACATCCAGCTAGACCTTTTATATTGCATTCATTTTTTTGAATTTTATTTTTAGATGTTAACGTTAGAAATATTTTATCATGCCCAGAATATTCATGTTTTTTTGTGCAGCAGCTTTATTGATTTAAATTAGTTATAAACATATGTTACTTACTGTGCCTTACATATTTATTATATTGTAATTAGTTCTAATATATTACTTATAGAGTAATATTTACTTTTGTAATGTCTTTTTTTAAATTGAAATGATTTATTTTTCTACATACTTGGACAATATTAATATTTTATTTGTCTAATATTCATATATGTTAAAACTTTATATATAACATTTATTGTATTGTGGGTTAAACAAATAAAAATGTAATATTTTAACATTCTTTATTTTTGAAACATATCTTGTTATTGCCATTTCATGACAGTAGGAATGTAGTTCTATGAAAACTTTGTTCATTTGTACTTATAGTTAATTAAATTACTATTTTATAACAACATAAATATACAGATTATAAATAATGACATTGAACTTGTGTTGATAGAATGTGCTTTCGAAAGCACAAAGTTTTGTATTTTATCCTCGTTCAAAATGACTATTCGGTTAGAAACGGAGGGTTTTATTGGGCTATATCTGCGCAAATAATCTATTGTACAAGTGACTTCGTTGTAAGTTAGTATTTCTCTCTGAAGATTCTGGAATATGGTGTACCCATCCCCACCATCAGCTATGAAAACAGATGTCATTATTTTATACTGAAGATCATCAGTAATGTCATTGAGTTCTGAACAAGTTATGCACATTCCTTTGGCAGTAACAATCCTAGAGCCTGGACTCTGAGATAAATCATATACTACTTCAATACCAGAATACTGCAGAAACTGTCCAGGAGTGTCGATTTTTCTCCAATTTGCAACCGAATGTTCTAGAGCGTTCTTCAGAATAGTACCATTCATTGTTATAATGCACAGACTATCCGAAAAAGGCATAACGGTGATCATATCTCCTTTGGTAATGTTAATGGGATATCCAGGATGACTGATAGAACTTCTTATCCTGCCTCCTTGGACGATAGATATATTAATATCCGAATGTTCATTATAATTTTTCTTTGTGTAATTAATAATTGCATCATTAATAAAATTACCTAAATTACACTCTTTAAGGCGACACGAGTCTCCGTCTAGAAGCACTGACGAGCTTCCAACAATTTCGTTGTATATTTCATCTACGTCATTTCGGTAACTGTCAACTAATTGTAATACTTCTGGGTCTTCTGGTATTTTTGCATCTAATAACAAAGGTTTTCCATAATAATGAGTAATCTCACCTTGACTATTAAAAGTTATGAAAAGTTTTCCTAAATATTTTGTATATGCATACGCTTGTACCACAAAAACTTTTCTACCAGACTTCTGTTCGACTACAGTTGGATAAGGGCCTTGACGGTATTCAGGAATTTCATTCGTATTATTTTTATTTGTCAGGAAGGTATTGGAATGGCCACCTATGACTAAATCTAAATCTTCAACATTTTCAGCAATATCCAAATCTTTATAATATCCAGAGTGGCCGAGAGCTATAAGTATTTTAATACCCTTAATTTTTAACTTTTGGACCTCCCTCTTAATAGCAGTAATTTCATCTTCGTATTCGACATCATTTTTAGGTGCTAGAAATTTTGTATCCGGCGTTAGATATCCAATTATACCAATTTTGACGCCATTTCTGTTAAGTATGATGGAATTGTGTAAATTGGGTTCCTTTTTAAGCTCCGGTACTTTATTTAATATTAGATTGGCGGTCACAGTGGGAAATGTGAGGCTCCTTATAAAAGGTATGAGTCCGTCGACATCTTCATCGAACTCGTGATTTCCAAGTGACTGGAAGAAAAGTAAAATTAAAAATAGTTTAGCAATAATTTAAATTTAATAAATAACTATCTCGACATTAGTGATCAAGAAAACTTTTCACGAAAAAAATAATGAAAAATTTATTACTTATAAATTTTGACTAAGAGATTTTGATTTTAAGATTTTTAATATGCTTTCCAGTTTCAGTAAAGTTGTATGTGAATCCATTATCCATTTCGACACATCCAAAGCAAGCTAATCAAGACTCAACCAAGCGTCGATGCCACTGGTTACTAAAATAGTTTTTCCATGGACAATGGATTTTAATAGCAGCAGATGAGTGATACGTTTTGAAAAGAACCTGGTGTATCTCACCATAAAAGTATGCTCGTTCGGTTCCATTCGGCTTAAATGTTGTTTTAAATTCTTACACGAATATGTCTGGGTATTTATTGGCAAAATCGGTCAAGTGCGAGTCAGACTCGCCCGTCGAGGGTTCCGTGTCTATATAAAACAAACTACAAGTATAAGTTTGTAATGGTTTTTTCCTATGATTACCTAAAACTTTTAATTTGTTTACTGTAAGTTCGTACCTCTTGCCTGAGGTCATAGCGCTTGGACGGCTTCCAAGAGGCGTGGGTTCAATCTCCGCTACGTTAAAATTTTTATACGTTTTAAAAACAGTATTTTCTATAAGGCATGGCGTGGAGTGTGTGTGTTCTTTTAAAGTGTTAACACTTTAAAAATGTTAAATATATTTAATAAATAACAAGATTCTTTTTTTATTTAGTAAAAATCTAAAAAAGTATCTCTGATGACTTAAAAAAAGTATCTCTGATGACTTCATCGTAACGCAGCTAGTAGAGATTTATATCTATTCACAATATACTGTTAAGTTTTTTTAGAGTAAAAATAAATTCTTCGCTCTGAGGAAACTTATTGTTAAGACAATCCGTTCCCCACTTTTCGCCGACTTCTGGAGGCATTGCATGTTGAGTGGCCGCTCTTTGCCTCGACACCAGAGCGAAGAAATGAAAATATAAATAAATGTAAATAAATATTTTATATCCTCGAGTGGGGATCAAACCCGCAACCGTCGCTTTACAGTCACACCCTAGTACCGCTGCACCAGGACGGCCCTTAAATTTCATAATATTACGTCAAAAATTGTCTACTATAATTACTTTATTTTTTAAATTCGTTTATTTTGTCTGGTAGGACTAACAGATAGTGAATGCCCTTAAAATAGGCGGCATTGGATTATATAGATTTTCAATAGAGCTTTCTCTGCGTATTTTGCTGTAAGTTGAAGATGCTCGAGATTATAATAAAAATCTATAGTAAAATAACACACAAAATACCTACGATAATGTATCTTAATTATTGAATATACTTTAATTTTGATTCAATTCATAGATTGAGTCATATTAATACCAATAAAACTACTTAAACGACACATTTTTGTTTCACTTTAATTTAAATTTAACTTTACAAAATCTTAACAAAAAAAATAATTAAGTATAATACTCTGTGATTCATGTCTTAGTTTCAACTTACAATACTTAAGAAATATTTATACACCTCAAATAACTTTAGATCCTTCATTTGTCTTTGCTTACAACCTAGTTCTAAAATCACTTATTTTAAGCTTATGTGTCTATAAATTTGATATATTAAATATAGGAACAACGATTTTGACAATATATGAGAACACCCGTCGTTTTTTTGGCTTAGGATTGTCAATCTTCCTTCTATTTCTGGGTAAATAGGACTGTGCTGTTTGATATATTGCATTGTACACGTTAGCTCGCTGTAATTTAAGACACGCGTGGGGAGTCCGTGGAGCATCGAGTATCCATCTCCACCATTTGATATGAACTGTGGCATCAGCACGTTATATTCCTCATTCTTATTTATTTCGCTATATATTGGGATGGAACAGTTCCAACACCTCACCTCGGCGTGAACTACCTTCGATCCAACCGGTCTTCGGACATCGTAAACAGTTTTAATACCAGACATTTGTAAGAATTCCCCAGGATAGTCCAAATCATTTAAATTTTCTATAGAATGTTCCAGCATTTGTAACAACATGGTTCCATTTACAGTGACTACGACAAGGTTCCCTTCAAATGGCATAACTCCTATTAAATCTCCTTTAGTTATAGATGTAGGCATTTCTGCGTGTGCTATTGAAGATCTTATTCCACCTCCTTGTATAATTGCCATGGGTGCATCTGTCCAATGGTCTTTGCCATCGTATTCTGAAGCATAATAATATACCATAGCATCAGTAATTAGATTACCCATATTGCATTCATTATGCTGACAACTTAATCCGTCTAACACCACGGTTGTGGTACCAATAACTTCTTCCGTGTAATTTAAAATCTCGGTACGGTAACGATCAACAATATTTAGCACATCAGGATCTTGCGGAGTATTTTTATCTAAAAGTATAGGAATTCCATCGGCACTGACTAGGTCACCTTTATCGGTAAAAATCATATGTAATCTACCTAGATACTTGGTATAAGCGTATGCCTGTACGACGGGCACTTGTTTACCTGATGCTTGGGTTACGTACGTGGGATAAGGTCCCAAGGATACTTCTGAATCTGGACTTGTGCCATTCCAAAGAAAAGTATTAGAATGTCCTCCAATAACTAAATTTAATCCTTGTACTTCCTTTGCTATTTGTAAATCTTTTAAATATCCTGAGTGACCTAGACCAATAATGATATGAACTCCTTGATCTTTCAATTTTTTCACTTCCTTTTTAAGTGCAGTTATTTCGTCAACGTACTCCACGTCGTTTTTCACGGCTAGCATTTTTGTTTCTGGTGTTAGATAGCCCACTACTCCGATTGAGGTACCAGATATATTAAATATAACGGATTTCTTCAAATTTGTTTCTTTTTCTAGTTCGGGAGCATGAGTCAAAATTAGATTGGCAGCCAACACAGGACAAGTGAGATTATTTATGAATGGGGTCAACCCGCCGACGCCTTGGTCAAACTCGTGATTTCCAAGTGACTGTAACAATAAAAGAAAATCATTGTCATTAATATTTTTGGACTGGCATTCAAATACAACAAGGGTAAGTTGAGAGGCATGCGACGGAATAAAATAAAGAGGATATTTGAATTGTTTCTAACAAAAACTAAACTACACATTTTCTTATTGCTAAAGTATATAATGAAAATGTTTTTAAAATAATATTAAAAAGTACTTAGTTACATACAAATATCCCCCTTATTAATATATTGTATAATTAATCATAAAATTTTATTAAATATTAGAGTATTAATTATGTTTGAAGAGACCGTCAAATGTGTGTGGATATGTTAATATTAGTTAAAGTGAACAGATTTAGTACCAGATTAGAAATATAAATAAGGCTTTTAATATAATATTACAAACACAAAATTGTTATTAAACCACTTAAAAGTTAGGTAAGATAGGTATCTAAGTTCTTAAAGTAGCTACCTCCGTATGTATATGGCGCATATATTACCTCTCTAAAAAGAACTACCATCATGGGATTTGAAATTGACAGTATTAGGCTTTTATATTGTAACGTTGTTAATTTTTTTTTGATCTGTATTTCGTACATAGTAGAGTTAGCAAAGGGAATCTGGGAGCCTGGTGTTAAGACACTTCCGTTACCCAGTTTTCGCGGAATTCTTCATTGCGTGTTGAGTGGCGGAAGTCATGGCTTCGCTTTGCTTTACCAGAGCAATGAAATGAATATATGAATTATTTTTCAATCCCCCGAGTGGAAATGAAACCCTCCGCCGTCGTATAGTATAACGTAATTGCCTAAATACCTTCGTTAAGTAATTTGTAATGTCTTGAGAGGTTGTAAAGGATTGGAATTATAAACAATTATTTACAAATGTAAGTACGTAAGTATGTGTATACAAATGTAAATTTTGAAAAAAAAAAAATTATTATTTTTTTCCTATTTTTCGAATACGATTAATCAATGATATTATTTTATTACTATAAAACTAATTTCAAGCCCACATACTGTGTTAAGTTCAAGTAAACAAAGTAGTCCCATATGTCTTAGCTATATTAGAAGGAGAAAAAGTTAAAAAATGATATTTCTTGTGAATCGTGATTATGAAATGAATATCATGTTAGTGAAAATGTTAAGAATGATGAATGATAAAAAGGAACATTTTAAATATGTATACATATGCATGATATAAATAATTAAAACGTGTACTTGCGTTGTCTTAAAACATTATATTACATGTCAGAACGAAAATGTAAATTTGGTCACGTGCTAATTATTATAATTAATTATAAAAATAAATTTCAAATTAATTAGCGTCTAATCTATATTATATATGTTCTATAGAATACCTAAGTAATATATCTATAGAGCAGGTACTCTATACAATCCCGTAAAAATAAAGCTATATTTAGCAATTAATATTGTAAAGCTATAATAACTGAATTAAATAAAATTAATAGTAAAATAAAAGGAAACATAATAAACCTGAAAATTAAACAGAGACATTGATTGACAATAGTTGATAGAATGCACAGATATTGTTTTTTTAGCACACCATATCCCGCTTATAGTTGCGTTACAAGAGCAAAGGAATGAAGGTATAATACATAAAAATTCATTCCCCGAGCGGGACTAAATCCCACAACCTGTCGCGTTTACAGTCACGCGTTTGTGCCACTGCGCCGCGAGCAGAGCTGACTGTGAACTTATAAATTAAAATAAAATTGAATAATTACTAAAGTTTTATCAACAATAGTACATTGTTTTCCAAATCAAAATACTTCATTGAATTAGGTAACAAGCACTTTTGTTGTCAGTCGACGGTCAGCTGGTCAGGTCGTTTTCATTATTAATGCGGGCGTCACATGGCGTACTTCCCGTATGTCTATTAAATGGAGTGTCAGATCGAGAGCAGGTTTTAGAGGACAATATTTCACAATTTATATTAGAAAAAATATTAACAATTATTATTATTATTAATATATACAATAACTATATGAGGCCAGTCGTGGCGAAGGGGCAATTGTATGCCTCTAGAATTCGGCGGAAAGTGGGGAGCCGAGTGTCTTAACACTGAGCTTCCTTTGCCTACGCCTGCCCGCACGCACCAGACTTACGGGATACAGCGTGAAGACGCTAGAAACGCTTATTTTAAATTAAATAATCAATTAGAGTTCCACTGGCATTAAAATAATTCGTTGTTAAATAAATATCAACTAACCGTTGACTAACGTCCGAGCGTCGCAGTTGAAAAGGAATAAAAAAAGAACAGTTTGTTGGATTTTATTAATTAACATATTTTGTATATACTTTGGCTTCATAAACCAATATAATTTCTTATAAGAAATAACCAAATTAATTTCACAGAAGGATTAGAAATTAATAAGAAGTCATCCTAATATATATTAACTAATAATTATTTCTAGGACGGTTACTGGTAATGTTAGTTCTAAGTAGCACTATCATCTTAATATTTAAGTATTCCATGGGATTCCACTGAGCCAATATAAAGTTGGGAACTACATTTAATGTGCATATAATAGATAAAAAATAATGACAATTAAATCTGGGATTATTAATTGGAAATTTTGGACAAAACCTAAATAGACTTAAATTGTAATTGTATAATACCTATTCCAAAAAATAAAACTATATAAAATACTACAATACCTTTAAGAATGTATATTTACCACTGGGGGCTTGTTTCATGGTAATGGAAATTAAGTTAACGTCAAATTTACGGTATCAATTCACATGAAAATCTTTATAGTAATTATTTTAGAGCAACAGTAATTAATGTGAAGATTTTTTCATGTGTGGGGTTTTTTATACTTTAAAAATTTTAAATAAGACTTACTTATTAGTACAATTTAGTGATAAAACGCAAGTGTTGTCTATTTTACATTATAACAGGATTTTACATTCTAAAGGGCTTTAGAGGTTTCAGCGTTAATTTTTTATTATAAAAAAAATGACTGACTGACTTTTCTGTGGTGGCATGGCCCAGCCATCTAGCATTTTTGTAAGTACGATATTTTTATAAGTACAGTAATAATACTGAATTATATGAACTAAGGTTACTATTCTTAGTTTGAGATATTGCATTTTAGATTATTCAAAATATACATTTGTAGGTTCTATAAAGATATTTCGAGAATTTTGTAAAATTAACTAAATAACACTATAACACATATAATTAGTAAAATTCTAGAAATAATTCTATTAGTGGCGTCATTTGAAGATGATTTGTTGTGAATTATAATTCTACCCTCGACAGCTGGGTGCACGGGACTAGTTCGGTTCATATAATCTACTGTACATGATAATTCATTGTAATTTAAATTAGTTGAAAGTAAACCATTAAATATAGAAAATCCATCGCCACCCATTGAAAGGAATGCATTTGTTAATAAGTAATAAGTTTCAGATATGTTAACTGGCGAATACGTGGGAATCCGACATTTTCCACACAGCACTTGAACACTTAAAACTCTATGTCCTGGTTGCTTCCTGAAATCATATTCTACTTTTAATCCTGACATTTGTAAAAATTGCCCAGGGGCTCGTAGTACATTATATCCTACTACGGAATGTTCTAGCATTTTCCAGATACTTGACCCGTTGATTTTAATCTTCACAACGTTACCATCAAATGGCATAACAGTAAATAAATCTCCCTTAGAGACATTAAATCGTTGATCTACATGTGCGATGGATGCCCGAATTCCTCCACCTTGAACTACCGCCACGGGGGCGTCCGTCCAGCTATCGCCTTTATATTCGGAAGCATATTTATCTACAATGGCATCTGTTATTAAGTTTCCCATATTACATTCTTGTAAACGGCACGATAGTCCATCTAGAACCACAGAAGACATTCCAACTACTACATCTGATATTTTTATAATATTATTACGGTATCTATCAACAACTGCAAGTACTTCAGGATCTTGTGGTATGGAATTATTTAATAGTATTGGATTTCCTTTATATTTTATTAGTTCACCTTTAGAATTAAAAACAAGGTGTAGTTTTCCTAAATATTTAGTATACGCATAAGCTTGCACCACTGGCACGAGTCTACCTGATGAAGGCTGTTTAACTAAAGTAGGATAAGGCCCTTGTATTGTTTCTGCATCGGGAGCTGTGCCATTCCATAAGAATGTATTTGTGTGACCACCAATGACGAGATCGATATCGTCAACTTTTTCTGCTATTTCTAAATCTTTTGTAAATCCTGAATGTCCTAAGGCTATAAATATTTTGACACCTTCATTCTTCAATTTTTTCACTTCTTTATTTAATGCAATTACTTCTTCAATGTAAACAACATTATTTTTGACGGCCAAAATTTGCGTGTCGGGGGTGAGGTACCCAATTACGCCTACTTTAACACCGTTTATATTAAATATAATTGAATTCATCAAATTGTGTTCTGCTTGTAAGTCGGGTTCTTTTGTGAGAAGGAGATTAGCTGCCAGAATTGGGCACGTCAAATTTCTTATAAAAGGTGTGAGGCCAGAAATACCATTATCAAATTCATGGTTTCCCAAAGACTGCAACAAATTAGAATAAGAAACGTTATTAGTTATTATATACAAATTTACATTTAATCCATAAATTATTATTTTATATTGCACATGTTAATATAAAAGTATCATTATAAGAACAGTTGGAAAACCTTACACAAATAAAATTAAATAAATAGCTTAAGTCTGCGTTCACCAAAATGAAACTGTTTTATAATATATAAAATAATCATATAGAGTTACAGAGATAACAACATCCCACCTACGACCTGCAGAGTTTTAATATAATATACAAAGAGTACTGAGAATAATTAAGATTTATGTATAAACCACCACTAAATGTAGACAAAAATAGCATTTACATAATAGTACAGTATATTTACAAAATGTTAGTGTATATTGACAAATGATGTTAGTAAAAGGCAACATAAATTATACTTACAATAAAACGTGTAATATAGTCTTATTCACATCCTTGATATTGGTATTTACTTCGAAAACAAATTGAAACGGAAAATTTTCGGGAAAAACGATTAAAATAAAATCAAATATTTCTTTAGTGTTTTAATTATTTATAAAATTGGCAATAATTATACAATACAGAACCGTAATAAAGTAAGAGTTAGGACTAATATCGTTGGACTGAGAGCAATAGCAGAATCTGGAGCTGATTCCTGGTTTAAAAGTATTATACGATCAGCTACTTCAGGGTACACTGGACTTCTTCTTTCTATATAATCAGCAACACATGTTATCATATCATACTCGAGCTCCTCTTTTGGTAAATCGGCCAATATAGAATAACCATGATTACCGCGAGCTAAGGAAGAAGGCATTATTATTTTATATTCTCTCCAATCATCAATAGAAAAGAATTGTGGAACCAAGCAGTCCCAACAGCGCACGACAGCGTTTTTTAATCTGGAATTAGGATCTTTAGCCAAGTCAAATGTTACTCTGATACCTGAAAATTGCAGGAACTGACTCGAACCGCCATTCTGTTTATAATCAGATATAGAGTACTCTAAGATGTGGTTAAGTATAGTGCCATTCATACTAACAGTCACTAAGACATCGTTCTCTGGTATAATAGAAAGCAAATCTGATGTGCTGATCGGGTTATTATTTGGTAAGATTTTTCCTGCAAATGCACCTCCATTTATAATAGCGATAGGAGCATCAGTCCATTGATCACCTTCAAATTTTGAAGCATAATGAAAAACTATGGAATCTAACACTAAATTACCAAAATTACATTCCTCTAACTCACATGTTTCCCCGTCAAGGGTCACGACCGTGTTACCAAATGCTACATTTGAAGAAGCTATGTTGACTGCTGATTCTTTGATTATTCCGAGAATTTGAGAATCCTGGGGTATAGATTCATCAAGAAGTAATTGATCGACTTGATACCTGATGATGTCTCCATTACCGTTAAATACAGCCAATATTTTGCCAAAATATTTATTGTACGCATGTGACTGTATTATAGGTATTTGTTTGCCTGTTCTTTGTTGTATTACAAATGGTTTTGTTTCTTCCTTAAAGTCAGGCTCTGCATTTGAGCCATTGGAAAAGAACATATTTTTATGGCCACTAATTACAAGGTCGATACCATCAACTTCCGAAGCAATTTCGATATCTTTTCCTTCATCAGAGTTACCTAAAGCGATTATAATTTTAACGTTTTGCAATTTAAGTTTTTGTACTTCCTCTTGTACTGCTATTACTTCATCAATATATTCTATATCGCCCATGCTATCCAAAATGTCTGATTTTGGAGTAACAAAACCAACTATACCGATTTTAATGCCTTGTATTTCTTTAATAATAGATTTTTGTATCTTCTGCTTAGCAATTTCAGAATTTATAACAATATTGCTAGCTAAGATCATCGTTCCTATATTTTCGACGAAAGGTGTAAGATTCGAGTATCCTTTAACAAGGTCATCGTTTGCGAAATTCTGAAAAGAAAGAAGTAAAAAACAAAATAAAACATATGTTAAAGATGGATTTTTTTTGTATTTTAGAAGAAAACGTTGAAAGAAAGTTAGTTAGTAGAAAACAATATAATGATAAATAGTACTGTTAAATTTATGAAATTATTAATATAAAAGTCCGGAAAGACGCCGTAAAACAGATTGTTAGTTTGTTAGTTAAGTACCTTTATTATGTACGTCGTGTACGTTAAGAATCTAAATAATCAGAACATGAATATGAAATATCATTTCCTTTTTTTTTCAGTTTCACGCTGTATCTGAGGCACATTCCCCCGAATTCTGATGGCATTTCGGGTTGAGTGGCGGAACTCAACGCCGCTTGACACCAAAGCGAAAAAAATTAAAATACAAAATATTTTATTATCTCGAGTGGGGATCGAACCCACCCATCTGGGTCACGACTGGCCCTGGTCTTATCATTATTTCATGTATTATTAAAAATAGAGCATTGTTTACTCAAATTAAGTTATTTTATTATACTTTATTGTAAATAAAAAACCTTATATAAACTGAAAACCAACACAAATGACTGACGAAAAGACATTACACAAAAGCACAAAAAGACATGAAACAAATCAAAATCAATGACTTAATTAATTTCAAATAGTCAATGTTAGTAAACGCCACCTAATGTTAGTTGTTAGTTAGTTTACTATTCTTAAAAATCATAAATACAACTTACGTTTACCTCTGTAATTCATTTGATCTTGTTGTCTTCATACGATTCTTCGCTAAGTTATTTAACTTCAATTATTTTAGTAGTCGAAAAATATGCTGGCGTATGCGGAGATTGTAGGCTTAAATACTACGATATGGATGCTACTTGACTTATTTTATAAATAATATTAATATTTCAGCAAACATAGCAGGGAAGGCAGAGGGAACCTACTGTTAAGACACTCTGTTCCCGATTTCCGCTGAATTTTTGAGGGATTCCGTTACATTCACAACATAAACGTGGCTATATTCTTGTTAAATATTTTTTCTCCCATCCCAAGTAGATACCTATATAATATTAGTACATTGGCAGTGTGTGGAATGGTAAGCTTAACAAAATTATTCAGCCATTAAATTCTTTCAGCTTAAGCTACCCTACAAAATGCGGGATTCTGTATCCCGGTATGTATCCCGCATTTTGTGGGATAAGAGCTGAATTTTTTTTTATATTGTATTAGAGTAGATAAAAAAATATTTTCTTATTATTTTAGGATATAACATAATTACAAGTGTGTTGAAGCAACGACATCACCTAGACATATTGGTAGGGTATATGTAAATACGTATATACGGATATAGCCACCCTTACTTCCCACCCCCCTATCTTACTTCCCAAATAAAGGAAACATATATATAGTGTCACCTCACATTATGTAAGCGGACGTGACGCGCCAATTATTGATTTTCCACAGTACATAACGCTCTATGTACAAACTATGTAATATTAAATATAACTTCGCTGCGCTGTCACCGATAGAAAAATTCACTATGAAAATGCCTCGCCATTTTGTTGATTGACTTATTCCAGCTTTGTTTTCAGCATCACATTTGCAGCATTGCATTCCAGTCCGCGAATAATCTTTGATAATCAAAAAGGGAAGTCAAAGGATAGTATTTCCAATCAATAATACGAGATTTATGAGCATGAAATTCTCGATATTGAAATGGAAGATTAGAAATGAAAATAGACATCGACGGCATATTAGAATCAGTAGGTAAGTTTTTTATTTCATAAATCCGATTCATCCCTCTGTTTGTATACGTCGTCTAATGAAGAATGAAATTTCTTCATTGGACGACTTTCCAATATATCATTTATTAATAAATTCATTATTATATACAACTGAAGCAAATTAAAATTAATGACATGGACTATTCGGTCGACGTATTCCGAAGTAAATATTCACGTCACAAAAATTTCAATGGACGTTTCAGAGCGAACTGAATGTATTCAAACTAAATATTTATATTAAAATTATTCATCTACAGGTTTATTTTGAAATATTTCTATATGAATACTGATCGGAGTGCAGTTGAAAGTTGCAGCAACCAGAGAGCATTGGTAGGCATATATAGGTACTGCTGCGGTGAGGTGGTGGGTGGTATGTTCAGGTTGGCCAACACACCACATCTTAGCATGATAATGTGGACATTTCTCATTGTCTAGGCTATGCATCAAACGACAAACGAGGCGTTATCAGACAACACTACGTCAAGCGTCAACACAATTATTGGAGACTAATACTGGATTTGCGTTAAGCATGCGAATGGTCATATCCCGTTGATTGCCATATCGTCGGCTTAGAGGAAACCTGATATTCCGTTCCGTTGTGTATTTACGTTTTGTTCATTTTTATACAATTCGAAAATGTAAAAATATACATAAAATATACTTTTATTTATTTTATATACAAAAGATAACTCGGATAAAGGAAAAGATATCGAAATTGCTTCGGAAGTTGATAGTGTCGATCTTGTAATTAGTTGCCATAAAAATATGTTCCTTTCCAATGGCTCAAATGCAGAGCCTGACTTTGAGTAAAAATATACATAAAATATACCTTTATTTATTTTATATCGAAAAAAATGCAACTCTATTTTTGAAATTGTGAAAACCTGATAATAGGTATTCTCATTTCTAAAGACGTTTTTTGTTTCACTTGGTAATTTGCTTTAATAATAATAATAATAATTGGTTTTCACTCTAAGCAGACGATATATTAATATAATTCCTACTAATAGTACTGTGTTGTTCTTAGATGGAAAATCTAACTGAATCCACTAATAACATTTAGTGCAGTAATATAAATTTATAACAAAATACAAATTGTTCTATATTCTTTTATGAAGTTAAAAAAAAGT
The DNA here is from genome assembly GCA_013403645.1 of Heliconius nattereri. Taxonomy (NCBI): domain Eukaryota; kingdom Metazoa; phylum Arthropoda; class Insecta; order Lepidoptera; family Nymphalidae; genus Heliconius; species Heliconius nattereri. Next base: position 2,108,984 of record JAAIXI010000227.1, on the reverse strand, counting down.
GACTCAAATGGTCAGAAACTGAAACCTAGCTCTATAACATAGCTAAGCTACGTGCAAATAAACGAATATTGAAAACAAATCAGTAGACCAAAAGCTTAAACAAAACAAAATGATAGCAATTACATTGACATAATGTAAAATAGTTGAAAAACTCCAGTATATGTACTTACGACAGCATCAGGCTGTAAGGCATTAAGAAATTCAGCGGCAATTTTCCACTTGTATATAGTGAACCATGCGGTTCCAGTGTACGTGTCTCCAGCATTCAGGTACAGGACAGGTGGACCTTCACCAGCCGCCGCTGCTCTTCTTGCCTCCTTCACGCTGAAATTTAAAAAAGGAAATTGTTTAAAAGACGTAGTTCTACTCTGTTTCCATATATACTGGGGAATAGAGAAAGAAAACAAAAAGTAACCTTGTTTTCAAGATTTAACAACGTCCTATAACATTTTTTTCATTAGCTTCACGCTGTATCCCGCATATATCACCTTACTATAGGCAGAGGGAACTTGGGAATCTGGTGCTAATAAGACACTCTGTTTCCATTAATAACACCCACCTTAGCTAAGGAGGAAGGCGGAAGGTGGGAAACGGATTGTCTTAACACTAGGTTCTCTCTGCCTACCCTGGGTGCGGGATACAGCGTGAAGCTGATTTATATATCTCCGTATTAGCAATATATAGCACAAATCTCAGTATCAAAGGCAATATGATATTTAAGCAAATAGTATATGTTTGCGGGCTACTACTGCGTAGCGGAGCGTCCATAGAGATATTCAGTTTACAAGCTTTCAGAGAGCTTATGAATATATTCTATATTATACGATATATTTATATATATATATATATATATCGTATATATTACACTCATTTAGGCATATATAATAATTTACTTTATATGTTGTGGTATATAGTGTCCATACATATATAGTTACCGAAAAAAATAGAAAAATCTTGATATTATAATTTTTTTCTTATATTATTTCCAGATTCTCTAAATGTACTACATACGTACTATTTACTAAGTACGAGTATACCTACAATTCACTACATTAAGTAAAGAAATATCGTTTTATTTGTGCTCTTTAATAAATTATGAATATATGTAAGTATGTATGTAAATGATTGAATTTATAATTGCATCTTTTTGCTATTTTTATTTCTGCATTTCGTCCTGTACAATGTTTAATAAATATTAAATATTCCGTATAATGAATTTGAACCTACAACTAAGTACCATATATCTACTGATTATGTTTAATAATTTGTAGATATATTAAAAGCCGGCGAGACAGTTGTAGTTGAATGATTAGATTTAAATTATTTTCATTTCACCGCTCTGGTAGATAAAACGTGAAAAAAAAGTGGAAAAAAGGTTCCTTCTGTCTACTCCGCGTGAAGTTATATTTTTTTTATTTTGTATGTTTACTCTGTATCCCGCACATAGAAGGGTAGGTAGGCAGAGGGAACCTGAGAACCTACTGTTAAGACGCTCCATTCAAATTAAGACACTTCCGTTCACCACGTTTCGTGGAATTCCAAGACATTGCATATATTGCATTGCATACGATCAACAAAACCTATACTTACACGTAAGCAACTCTAGGGAATCCCCCGTAGCACTTGCCAGCTTCCCTATCAGCGACGGTGCAAGCCCCACTCAGCTGTGACGTCTGTTCAAACCTCGCGTGCATGTCATTGTTATGTAATATCAACAATTCGAAGTTATTTTCTTGGATTTCTGGCGATTTGACAATACTGCTTGAAGAAAACGCAACTACAGCTAGCACCGTCGTTATTTGAGGTAGACGAGTCTGGAAAAATATTAAAACTTTATTATTACTTTTGAGAGAACATCTTGTTAAATAAATATATGTATTGTTCATTTAAATTAATGATCTTCAACGCGACGATTGTGAGTTCGATCCTCACTCGAGGAAGTGGAATATTTATTTACGTTTTTATTTACATTTCTTCGCTCTAGTGTCGTGGCAAAGCGCGGCGTTGAGTTCCAGAATTCAGCAGAAACTGGGGAAAGGAGTGTCGGACACTAGGTTCCCTCTGCCTACTCTGCCGTGTGCAGTGTGAAGCTGATTTAATTTTAATTTATTATGATATATATTCTAATTATTTTTGATTATACAGTTTATTTGATTCTGATTCTGTGTAGGACATCTAACTATAAGTACTGTACTTACAATAAATATTGAAAATCAAATATTCCTAAGTTTAATAAAGAAAATATAGAATGTTTATAATGTATAAGTATTTTATTTATTTTTTGATACGAAGTGTGCTTTGACAGGCTATGCAAAATTTGTAAATTCGAATACGACGTGAAGGAACCCTATTTGACGAGAACACACCACTAGATACGCAATGTCTTTAAATGGACCGAAATTACAAAATACACTATAATTCTTCAGCTTCACGCTGTATCTCGCTTTAAACAGGGTAGACGGAGTGAAACTGGTGTTAAGACACTCCGTTCCCCACTTTCCACTGCATTTCTACAGTTCTTATACACATGTATAAATATAATTCTTCAGATGGTAAAAGATCAGACTTTATACGCATACACTGAGAACTCTACAGTGATAGTTATGTCGCGACAGTATCGGAAGGTAATCTAATATCCGTTGAATGATCCCCCCTGGTTATCTAATGGGAGTGAATGCGATTTGTTTTCTTTCATGTGTGAGTCATACATTTGTATGTGTCAGTCAACTTTATGAAAATAGTTACATACATACTTTCATATATTATTTTTATTGTATTGTCCATGATTATAGCCAGGCTTCTAAGACAAAGGGAATGTAGAGTTAAAACACTCACTTTCCGATCAAATGTTAGTGGTATTGCATGAGCGGCAAGTAAATGTACACTCATTTAGGCTTTAACTGTAGTATAGCTACTATTGTTATATTTATAAGAATTTAGCTATATTGTATTACTTCATAGATATGATGTCTTAGATTTAACTGCGAACGAAAAGTATTTAAAAAAAAAAGGAATATTTGTATTTGTGGTTAAATATGGGCATCATAGAAATAGTAATAAAAATAAAAGTATAAAGAATAATGAGATATTATCTAATTCAACTTGATGCCTTATTGGAAATTCCGTCGTGGTCCACTATAAACGTGGCAAACGAGACGTGACTGGATTCGATTTTCACTCGCGGAAATTAAATACTCTGGTAACGACATAGTGCGATATATATACTATAACTTTTGCCACCTTGAACTCTCCCATCAAGTATGACTTACAGTTTTATTTCTTTTCTATTTACCATAACTCTATAAAGATCATTACATTGAAATATTATAAAAAAATTAAAACAGCTTCACGCTAGTGTTAATACCTCCAGTTCTGCCACTCTACACGAATGCCTTCAGAATTCGGCTGAAAGTGGGGAACGAAAGTGTCTTAATGGGAATGGGGGGAAATTGCTACGGGCTATAACATAATTAAGAATAGATTTCATAATTTAATTATTCCGTTAAAAGGATTCATTTAAAAAAATATATAGAACCAACGCAAAGCTTCATACGTCACAACAATAAAAAACGGAAAGGAGTTAAGGGAACGCTCAGTCGTTATATGACATTAAACGGACAGTTCTGAACGCTTATGACATTTTTCATACCGCAATAGTGTATGAAATTGTAAAATGAAGTTAAAAGAAGGCAGGTATATCTAGAAAGAGACAATTGAGAAATGCTATAGCCTATTTACCGGTACTATATATAATTTTTCTTCCTTTTCATATTATCAAAACCTATGTACTACTAGTATACATAAGTTACACCTAGTTTTTATGTATGCTTTTTAAAATTTGTAGATGCACTATGTGTATATATATATCGTAAATATTAGTAAATGCATTTCATTTTTATTATGTCAAAGTCATTAAAAATCTTAAAAAAGAAATTGGTGGAATAAGATTTTTACCCATTAGCTTTCAACATTCAAGTCAAAGACCAGTACTAAATACATTTAAGTAAATATTTTATATGTACAAAAGAAGTAAATACACAATCCAAATTAATTCAAAGTAAAAAACTCAATCTCCACCGTCCCTGAGTGCACCCAGTGCAGTGGCGTACAGTTAAAAAGTTTTCTCAATAAAATTACGAAGACGCCATTAGCGAGCCGATACTCCTGAATAGGAACACGCTACGCTTGTGATGCACTTTCTTTATATTTTTTATTCAGTCTCAAACAGTTAATGAGTTTCTTGGAAGTGTAGGTAGGGAAGGGTACGTACTAACAGCCGTCTGCAGTCATCCTTCCGACTTTGGGGTTCAGTGAACGAGGCTTTTTTGCTATGTTATTATTATTACCGATTCGCGCCGGTTTTTGCTGGTTTTTGGGACTCATTTACATTTCATAAACGATGCTGGCGTCGGTAACTTTGTTAAATCCAAAAAAGAGCCGTGAGATATATTTATAATCTAAGAGCTCGAGATTCTCTGCGAGATGTTTTCAAAAATGCAGGTATTATTACAGTTGCTTCCCAATTTGTATATTATAACATTCTCTTTGTCCGACAAAATATACATTGTCATAGCAAAAATAGCGACAGTCATACGATAGGAACGAGAAATAAAGATAAGCTTGTTACACCAAGTTTTCGCCTCCAAAAAGTTAGTAAATCCTTTATGGATCTGAGTATACGTGTATATAATAAAATTCCGCAGTGTATTCTTAGTTTGCCACTACCAAAATTTAAAATATTTGTAAAAAAAATTCTAACAAGTAAAGCGTATTACACTGTTCAAGAATATTTAGAGGATAAGCATGTATGGAATTAATGTCTATTTAATGTAATGCAGGATAGCTGCCAGCTAATGTAATACCATTGATTTTGAAAAGAGCAACTGTTGAGTTTCTTGCCGGCTCTTCTCAGCAGAATTGCCTTCCGAACCGGTGGTAGCTTTTTGTCCATAAGTTCATTCGACGATTCAAAAGTGCTTATAATAATTGCCCATTTGAATAAAGAATATTTTGAATTTGAATTTGAAAATAAAATCAAGATCAGCTTCACACCGTATCGCCCTCACAGCAGGGTAGGCAGTGGGAACCTAGTGTTATGACACTCCATTCCCCACTTTCTGGTAATGATCTTTATAGAGTTATGGTAAATAGAAAAGAAATAAAACTGTGACTCATACTTGATGGGAGAGTTCAAGGTGACAAAAGTTATAGTAGAATCGTAAAATGATATAAAAATTTTCACAAATAATAAAGCACGGAAATATCATTTATATGTCCTTAAAAATACTTTAGTTAGAAAGGTATTTGAACTAAATCCCGTTCAAGGATATTGAGATAAGATAGTCTATAATTTGAAATTCAATTTAGTTCATGGTCCAAATGCACCTATGTAATTAAAACACGTCGTTTATAAAAAAAATCCAAATTTGTATGGATATGCATATTAAATGAATTTTAAATGAATTAATATTTATTTTAATAGATCAGGAAACAATTATACATAAAGCGTACGAAAAAAGTAAGCAATAAATGTTTTAAAAATTCCATCAGAATTAGAGGAAAATAATAAAAAAAAAACCTCTGTATCTATTTAAAATTATAGACTATCGAGGACACGATAAGGAAGGAAATCTTTGAGCTGTAAAAATTGAGAGTATACTATCGACCTGCTTGGCTAGGTTACTACGGCAACGTCTTCCTAACTTATAAGTAGGGTATTGGTATACTTTATTATTACATTAATAAACGCCCCCTATAAAATTTTTATATATATCTTCAATATACAGACATCGATACGTTACTATTTTGTTAGAAGTATAAAAAAATTAAATCAGCTTCACGCTGTATCCCGCACACAGCAGGGAAGCAAGAGGGAACCCAGTGGTAAGGCACTTCCGACTCTCCGCCCAATTCTGGAGCCATTGCGTGTTGAATTGCAGAACTCAACGATGCCTTTAACCTCGACGCTCAGCAAAGAAATGAAAATATAAATGTAAATAAAAACTTCATTTCGTCGAGTGGGGATCGAACCCACACCTTTTTTCCGCTGCGCCGAGACGGCTTCATTTTAAAAGTACCTATAGACAGATAAATACACAAATATTTCCTATATGCGTCATCATAGTGAAATAATAATAATATTAAAATTCAGAGGCAGGTGTAGCTTCTAAAAAAGTTATAGTTCATAAAAATTACGATAAAAATCAATAAATAAATAATCTTCGACGATTTTCATAGATGATTGATAACCCACGTACGGCGACTACCGCTGTCCAAACTTTGTGTGTGGTGAGTTAACGACTGGCCCTTTATGGTTCACGATGTAATAAATAAACGACATTTGCTTGTTCCACGGATATAGTGGAATCAATTCTGTGGTTCTAACTATATGTTATAGGTATATCATCGTATGTCATTGTAAAAAAGTAAAATTATAAGTTCATAAGCTCGTGCCTTGCTTGTGGGATCGATGACTAATTATTGATTAATACTTTCATTTCTTCGCTCTGGTTGGTACCCAGGCAAACATCACGGCGGTTAGTTCCGCCACTCGTTACGCAATGCCTTGGAAAATTCGTCGGGAAGTGGAGAACAGTGTGTTTTAACACTAGATTTGCTCTGCCTACCCTGCTAAATGTGGGATACAGCGTATAGATGAAAAAAATAACAGTATAAATAACAAAAATAAAATAAATAATTGTCTTTTCCTAAATACACGTAAATAAATATTTTTATAGTTAAAGCGTTCAAACCTGCACGGGGGCCGCCAGTATACACTATGTCTTTCATAATATAACTGTTTCTTTAGTTCTACGCCGGGTTTTTATCCCGGGCTCAGAAGGGTAAGTAGAGGGAACCTAGTAAGGCACTCCGTTTTCCCTATTTTAAAATATATATTCATTCAGTTGTCGAGCAATGTCAATTTAATATCGTAAGTAAATGTATCTACGAGTATATGACAATAGGGCTTCTGATATCTGATCTGTTTGAAAATGGAGCCTGTGGTCATCAGCAATACGGCATAACTTTCTATATGTTTATATATTAGTATGTTTATATATTATATATATATATATATTAGTATATATATATATAGCTTCTGTATCCCACACATGGCATTCATGGATAATCTGAGGGGACCTGGGAACCTATGAAGACACTCTGTTCTTGTATCTTAATGAGCGACACACTTCTATAGCCCACTTTCCGTCTAATACTTAAGGCATTGCGTGTTGAGCTTATCAGAGAGACCTTACAAGATATAGACCGAGGAAAATGAAAATATTAAATATCTCATTCCTTTTTTTTTATTTAAAATATATATACTAGTATATAAGAATTTAAAGTAAATCAGTAGAACTCGATATACATTTGTTCAACACGGACTCTTAGAAGAGGAATGCAAATTATCCTATTTGATGTTAACTGGTCACGTAGTACAAATCCCACTACTTTATAATGAAACCATTTTTGTTTGTATATTCAATAAACAAATAGTGGATAATTCTTATTCTAACTATTATAATTTTCATAATTTCAATTGTCGTTATATTTTTATTTGAAACAAAAAACATTATTTTATAGAAATGTTTTTCTAGCCCTGGTCAGATAGATTGCGGCGTTAAGTTCCTATCGAAAATGGTGGACTATTAGGATCTACTTATATAAAAATGAAAGGTTTATAAGAATCTATACAATAATTAGATCTATAGAATAATTACTTTCGCTAGATATCAATAGCAGGCTTAAGGCCTCATATACTCTCATGTCGATTTCTGGGAAGCTTAACAGTCGAGTCGATCCCCAGGTAACGTAACTTAAGTTATGCTAACTTGTTTTTTTATATAAATAATATAGAGGTAGTTAATGCAATAAATAATGTACAATATATATATATATATATATATATATATATACATATATATTGACAGTGAAAAAAAGTAAATAAAAAAAAATATATGAGATGTACTCATTTTATTGAAGATTATCGACTTTTAATTAATATATACATTTAAAGTAAATTTTTACATTTATGTATTACTAATTGCTTCGTGGAGCTAATTCTCATTTATTTCTGTACGATAAACGTCTTAATTAGACAATTAAACAATTTTTCTATTTGATAACGGTAACTTTGATTGGTTAAAAAAAATGTTATAAAAGCGAATTACTAATCGATATAAAAGAATACAAATAAAATTATAAATGTAACATAAAAACTCAAAAAATTAAAAATAATTAAAAAATATAGAATTTCTTTGATGTAATAGGTATGAATATGGAAGACCAAAATTATAAAAATATGTGTATAATGGAAAATAATAATAATAATTGTAGCTATGTTTGAAAATATTTTATCTATGCATATCATCTGTGTTTATATTTTATCTGTATATTTAATGTTCTATCTGTAATTCAAAATACATGTTTGAAATGCATGTAACATAAATGAAACGGAAGTGCCTGGAAATTTTCATTTTCCAACTCGTCATCATAAGCTGAAATTCCGTTTTCACCTTAAACTACATAAATAGGAAAAAGTTCAAATAAGAGCAAATATCAGGTCGCGACATTTATTAAATTTCAAAGTTGAAATACATGTACATTTGCTTCTCTTATCATGTAGATGGTTCACCATTTAAAACTTTTTATGTACACATTCATATTTTAGTTCAGTTTGTGGGACAATTATTATAATTGCAATATGAGAACTTTTCTTCTTAAGAATGTTAAGATATTTTAGTTCCATTAAGACATTTCTGTTCCGAACTTTCCGCTGAATACTCCAGGCATTTCGTGGACTTTGGGTCGGTTCTAGACCGTAGAAATGAAAATATTAAATATTTCATATCCTCGAGTGGAAATTGAATTCACAACCTGTCGCATTTACACATTTTATTTCGCACGCACGACTGGCCTCAAATCCAAATCGAAGCCTTATAAAAAATCTACTACGATATGGTTTGTGGCAGTTATTTATAACCTGTGAGTTAATTGTCTATCATTTCTCGTCTATTAATCAATATTGTAGATCAATTAATATTATAAAATTTCAATAGCTTTGTAAAGTTAAAAATATATATTTTATTTCATATAGAATTTTTAATCCCCAACTAAATTGCCCATTTCGTTAAATTGAAATTGTATTTATAATGTTCGAATATACTAATATTTAATGTATAAACTAATATTTAACCAAATAAATGTTATTTTGTATACTTACTAACTATCAATAAAGTAAATAATTGAGTTTTAATGAATTGCAATTAACAACCGTGTGACGCGTTTTTCATTTATTTGTTCAAGGCTTTCAATGGTTCTAATAGTGATGGCCTTATTTGATTTAATTTGTTTTGTTTACTTCGCCTACATACATATACAAGTTTAGAACTATATTGTCAAGATGAGCTGAACGAACGAGCTGAACGAACTGTTTGCCAACTTCACATTTGTCCTTAATTAATACATTGTATCAGTCGGTCTCGAGCAATTTGTATGAAAATGAAAATATTTTAATTTTTTTTTCGTAAATAACTAGCACAAAGATATTGCGTTCTCTTCTTTTCGTGGACTTATGGAATCAGATTTAAATAAATTAGTTTATTATTATTTATACAGAAAGTGATTGTAAATGCGATAGTTGTGACGTCTATTCCCACTCGGTCAGATGAATTGTTATTTATTAATATTTAATTAATTTCTTCGCTTTATTAATAAATAAAAGCGGCGTTGAATTCTGCAACTCAACCCAATACCTCGAAAATTTGGCGGAAAGTGAAAAACGGAGTGTCTTAACACGAGATTCCCTCTGTCTCCGTTATCTGTGCGAGCCAGCATGAAGCTGACAAAAAAATATTCATTTTAAATTCCTTTATCATTATTTATTTAAAAAGAATATTATAGAAATCTATTTTAGAATTGAACTTTGTTTTGATATTTACACAACATACAAACACTTTTAAGCGGACATACTCGTACTAAAACCTCTCCACTAGATTTGGCCTGAAGCTACTAAAATGTGAATATTAAAAGGTGAAATAAAGCTCGCTGTACTGAAATATACAATCGTAGTGACAGATTTCTATATGTTCTTTGTTTAAATAAAATCATGTATCAGTACGTACGGTATATCCTAACTCAGGAATGTCGTAATAAAAAATATAGGCTTCCCCAAATAAACGAAATGTCTATGTTCCAATATGTTCTTATTTACTTTAAGTAAGACATTGTGCCCGTCTAGACGTAGTAAGACGTTTGATCCTCACTATCTGCCAATTTGCCTTCGGAATTCGAAAGTGGGGAATTTAGTGTCTTAACACTAGGTTCCCTCTGCCTACTCTGCTGTGTGCGGGAAAGTAAGAATTAACTTTTAATATATATACCCATATTTGTTTTTGGTATATTATTTGTATTTCATAATATATTCTGTATATGGCATACGAATACAATATGTGAAGATAGAAAATCGCTTCTTCATGAAGCTTTCAAAGAAAGCTCGGATCGAGTTTTCAATGTAACTGAGGTAATTTCTAGGAAACACGGAGGCGTATGTAGGTCACCGACTCGGATAAGACGCATCGATCTTGGGACTGGAGACTAGCTCGCACTAGTAACAGAATAACTCATATCTAACTTAACTTTAGCTCAATTTTAGTATTGAATTTCGAAATTTCATTGATTCAATTTTGATAGGTTTGCATGGTATCATCTAAAATTATAGTTTAAGCTTTTAAATATTCTTAGTTGAACAAATTTATTGATCTATTTTTTTAAATATTTAGCTCTGATAACAAACTTTAGTCATATACTCGTATATTTTAGAGGGTATACGAATTTAATATGAAACACCCAATTAAACCATGAAATTTAATCATAAATGGTTATCCTAAGCTATGGAGAGAGGAAAAATAAATAAGCTTTTTTAGCTTCCTACTGTATCCTACACACTACAGGATAGGCAGAGGGAACCTAGTGTTAAGATACTCCGTTCAACATTTTCCGTCGTATTCTGGAGGGATTGCGTGTTGAGTGGGACAAGTCAACGCCCCGTTTTGCCTCGACACCAGATCGAAGAAATAAAAATATTAAATATTTCCATTTCCTCAATTAGAGATCGAACCCATAACGCGACAGGCTTTTACAATTTACACACTCCTCTGCGCTACAAGTGGTTTAATAAGTTATAATGGGAATAAAGCATGCAGGTAGATCGAAACGCCCCAATGGCTTTCTTTATATATTTACGTTTTACAAATTCTCTCCGTCAATCGTGCTTATAAAGGAAAGATAAGGGAAAGTAAAAATAATTATGAATATCGTATAATTATTTTTAAACTTGCCTTCACCTAATTGTGTATTAATAAGTTAAATTTAAGTCAATGTCATGCACATACATGCATATATATGTATTTGTATATACTTATTAATTAGTATATCTGTTTCTGGTAGTCTGTATAATTCGGTATTCTATGTATACGGTGTTCTGTAGATAATGTATGAAATATTATTTAATTTTACCTTACTTTACGCCTCAGGTATTCTAAACATTATTAAAAATCGATCTATTCGATTATTCTTCTATATTCGATTATTCCTATAAGGTAGCAAGTAATCGATTATAAAAACAATCGAATAGATAAAATTTTAGTCATATACTTATTTTCCTATAAGGTATCAATTAAATAATATATGCTTGTAACGTAGACGGATAAAAACTTATGTAATTACTTGAATAACTTAACAAAACAGATACGTTATAAAAAAACAGCTTCACGCTGTATCCCGCACACAGCAGGATAGGCAGAGGGAACCTAGTGTTAAGGCAACACTCCGTTCCCCACTTTCTGGCAAATTCTGCAGGCATTTCGTGTTGAGTGACAGAATTCAAAGCCACGCTTAGCCTGGACTCCAGAGCGACGAAATGGAAATATAAATGTAAATAAATATTTCACAGGATCGAACCCACGACCGTCGCGTTACAGTCACACCCTTGTGCCGCTGCGCCGAGACAGCCTCATAGAAAGACTTATAGAAACAAACGATGTCTTGACCGTGAAACCGATCTTCCATCAGTCGATTCGTTCGGTAAAAATCCGAGGTAACTACTACGTGTTTTATTGTATTTAAGTGATATTGAAGGAAATAGTCTAATTTATTATTGTTATTGCATAGTTTGATAATAAATGTAATAAATTTGATATAGTATAAAAAACATTTGCCTTTTATTTTTTGTAGATGAACTTTTAGAAATAGTAGAAATTATAGGTAAATTTATCTACAATTTTATAAAACATATTTTTTATGTCATGTTACAGTACCCTTGTACCGCTGCGCCACGAAGGCCTCTATGTGAGTAACTTGATGAGCAAGTTTGATGTGGAACTGTAGCTTCTCAAATAGGATGTGGAAGTTAGCTCAGCTTAGTTAATCCTTAATAGAGAAGACGAATATAATGTTTTAAAAACCTTGCTCGTGATAAGAGGTTTTCTGATAACGTTAGAAAGTTATTGATTAATTTTTCATGAAAACATAAAAATTTTAATATAGCGAAGTAAAAAATTTTAAGATATTCGTATGTTTTCGAAAAACTTATTTTTCTTTTCTAATTATGGAATAACACTTTAAAAGTGTAAAAAAATGGAATTAATTAAATAGGTCCATAATACCTGATGTGAAACCTAATACCTTAAAGGAAACTAGCTAGGTATTTCAAATATTTTCTAGAAATATATCGTTTCCTAATTAAAATATTAATTTCAAACCTTAAAGGAAAGAAATTATTACATATATAAATTGAATCACTAGTATCAAATTTTCTTTTAGAACATGGAAATGTAAGAACAAAACTGGAGTCGCCATAAGTACTTGATATTAAACTAAAGTTTAACAAAAAATATTTGACATAAAAACGAATGAGATAATCTGTTTTTATTATAGTACAAGTTATACACTCGATCTATGTATAGGTGATATATGACCTTGTTCTAACAATTACTCAAAATCGTATTGCATACAAAATTAAGCTTTTGGTTTTTATTGAAGATAGATAGATGTATTGATATCAGCATGTTTAGTTTAGTAATAAAATAAATCAGCTTCACGCTGTATCCCGTACACAGCAGGATAGGCAAAGGGATAGTGGTAAGCTACTTTGCCTCTACACTAGAGCGAAGAAATGGAAATATAAACGTAAATAAATATTTCACTTCCTCGAGCGGGAATCAAACCCGCAACCGTCGCGTTGCAGCCGTACCCTTGTGCCGCTGCTCTTCTTATTAGTGTTATTCCATCCATTTTCTTCATTATTATGCAACCACTAAAACAAATCAACTTTCACATTCATATAGACCGATTTTTTTTTTAACAAACGAGTTAAGTTGCTTTCTTGGCGTACAATTTATGTCAGTGTCACATCGAAGTAGGTGCTTATACAGAAAATGTACGGTACTTGGGCTTGCTGAGACACTTGCTCCCGACTCCTAAGCCACATACAATGTAGATATGCATACAAATTAGGCTATATAAAATGGAACTAAGATACATTGTTGAGCTTGTTTTTTTACTTGTTGTAATCATATAGCAGGTTACGGAGAGGGAACCTAATTTAAAGACATTTCATAAACTAAACTGACATATAACATATAAGACATTCCGTAGCCGCTAAATTCTAATTGTACAGTTATATATTTTTACACATGTGAAGCATTTTGTAGGGCAAGATAGTAGGGTATTGGTATTTATTGTTCAATATTGACAAAAGGTATAATATGTTTTTAACAAATAAAAGTATGGTTCCACACTTTCTTTTCCAGAAAAATCCTTTTTTAGAACAAATATTTGAACGGGCTTTGATCCCGCTCTTCTTGGAAACCGTCCAAGCGCACTGAGCTCTGGTAGCGGAAATTTGTGAAAATGATGAAATGCCAACAATATAAATAAATTATAACAAGCGTAAGTGGCTTGGTGACATCGTTTGGACGGTTCCTAAAAGGCGAGGGTTAATAATTAATATCCCGCTACGTAATTTTTTTTTAAACGTTTCCTAATATAAAAGCGTGATTGTAAACGCGACTGCTTGTGGGTTCGATGCCCGCTCGAGGAAGTGAAATATTTATTTAAATATATATTTTCATTCCTTCGCTCTGGTGTCGAGGCCAAGCGCGGTGTTCAATTTCACCACTCAACAAGCAATGCCTTCAGAATACGGCAGAAAAAGGGGAACGGAGAGTCTTCACACTAGCTTCCCTCTGCCCACCTTGCTGTGTACAGGACACTATTATATCTCTTATCATATAATATTACTTATATACATATTAGATAAGATATAAGAATTAAGAATATATATTTTCTTATCAAACAATACGTTAGTTATCTGATGCCTGCGTATTTCATTAAAACATTTATTTACCTAGTAAATTAGGTTATTTAGGGAATTCCACAATAATATTAAAATAAAATTTTGATTGTAAGGCTATCGTCGTAGCTTGATGAATAAAAGAAATATAATATCCCTTAATGTACATACACAAATAATTATTTTTCTGTATAGATATCGAATTATTATAAATATTTCGATTTAGGAAAATAATAAATTCTTATACCTTAACCTTTTACTGCCTAACATGTTAAAAATTTTAAAATTCATTCATTCATCAATTAAACGTTTCATGTGATTATAATTAACAATATATGTATTTATCTATGCGTAATAATTAATTATAATTAATCTCTAATACGTAAAAGATATGATTTTTACAATAAAGATTCTTGTAACGATTGTTAGAATTTAAGTACAGTATTTAAAAATCCTATATTTTTGTAGGCCGTTTTGTTCTCGTAAAAGTGATGGTTTTTTTTTCAGCTTCACGCTGTCTCCCGCAAACAGCAGGGTAGGCAGAGGGGTCCTAGTATTAAGATCTCCATTCGTTCTTCATTTTCCAGCGAATTTTGGAAACATTAAGTGGCGATATACCAAATATTTTATGTCCTTGAGTGGAAATCAAACCCACACTATGTCGTTTATAGTCACGCTTTGTGCCCATTACGTACTACATTTTTTCTATAGACTGCATTGTTATGATATACGATAGTTATGATATTAGAGATTTAAGGTAGCTAACATGCCCAAAAAACAATAATCGATATTAGTCAATCGGTTCATTCGAATAATGGTTTAAAAATTAACATTTCGAAGATTAATTAAAAAACACCAAATAATTAAAACTAAAACGTAAATTGCAATGATTCGTTTTACTTTATTATTGTACGTTGCTAACTAATTTTATAAGTCAAAACCTGTCTTTTTAAGTTAGAATCAGTGTCATATATTTGTAGGTATGAAGTCGTTACTCGGATTGGATGGTATTAAATTTAGTATTCTCTTTGGTTGTAAGCCTTCTAGGAATTTCTGTCATATATCAAAATTCAGAGAAAATTGTCTAATAAGTATTCACTTTATATATTTTATTATATGGCCCTCATAAATCTATTGAAGCGAAGAACAAACACTTGACGTTATTCTTTAATCTATAGTTTATTGTACAGATAATTTTTATGGTCTAAGATATCAGTCCTTTTGTTAACTTGGTTAATGGAAGTATTTAAATTGTTTTAAAAAGTATTTTATCTATTTCGCCTTAATTTGTCTTAAAGTTTGAATATATTTTGTTGAATTTTGAATAAGCAAAATATTTATTTAGCGTCTTGCTATATCCTGCACAATGCGGGGTAAAAGAGGGAATGCTTCCTACATTCCCTCTAATGAAATTGAAATAAAATTGCAATTCCCTCTAACACACTCCTTTTCCATTAAGACACTTCTGTTCCCCATTTTCCAATGAATTCTTGACGTATCTGATTGCGTATTGAATGGTGGAATTCAACGCCGTGCTTTGCCTCGGCACAGTCGCGCAGTTGTGCATCCGTGCTACGACGTGTTAAAAAAATAAAAAAAAATAATATAAACTATTGAAAATCTTAGTAACAAAACTAATCTGCTGCAATAATTTTGAAAACATTGAAAAAATACAATATATATTTTTTTTTATGGAAAAAGGACAAGGCAAACGAGCGTTCGGGTCACCTGATGATGATCACCGCCTTTGAGGTGGAGATAGACGCACTTTTTGAGAGTACCCATATCGTACCGACCTGGAAACACTGCCGCGGGTAGGCCATTCCACAGTTTGGTGGCGCGTGGAAGGAAATTTCTACGAAACCGCACAGTAGTGGAGTACCACGTATCCAGGTGGTGTGGATGGTATTTAAGCTTGTGACGTACTGTGCGGTTGGAAAATCGGCGGCAGGTAACAGGTCGATCAATTCCTCAGAACACTCACCATGAAAAATGCGATAGAGAACGCACAGTGAGGAGACGTCTCTACGCAGACCCAAAGTGTCAAGCCTTTCACAGCTCATTGGGTCCTTAATGATTCGAACAGCTCTACGTTGTATGCGATCAAATGGGTCAAGCTGATACTGGGGTGCACCAGCCCAGAGATACTCCATATGAGGCCGAACCTGGGCCCTATATAGGGCCAATCGGTGTTTTGGCGTGTAGTACCGTCTCGCTCTATTGATGACCCCCTGTTTCTTCGAGGCCAACTTGGCCTTGCTTTCCAGATGATCGCGATACTGGCAGTCCCTCGAATCATTAAGCCCCAATATGCTGATACTGGGCGCGGCTGTAACGGGAGTGTTCTGAAAGACTGGCGATAAGATAAATGGTTCTTTTTTGTGGTTAACGCGCAAACCTGTGTCTTCAGGGGGTGAAATTGAACCAAGTTCTTTTCACTCCATGAGGAGACATTCTCGAGGGATGCCTCAACAGAAGACACAAGTTTATTTCGGTACTGTTCAGCGTTATAATATATAAGCTCAATTGTATTTTATATTTTTAAATAACTATCAAAAATTTGTAGAGCCAATTAAAAATATATATATTAAGTACGGTCTTTGTTTTACGAAATATTTCTCGACATAGTCTAATATTATGATATATGTAGGGTATAAGTACAAGATATATAGCTCTATAAAGATAACGATTGGTTTTACTCAAACTTGATAATAGCTCATTTTATATAATTTAATAGGTATTAAAAAAATATTAACTTACATATATTTTTTAAAATATATACATAAATTGAATATTATTTAAAATATACATACTCATATTTAATGAAATATGTGCGATTGTAAACAGGTTGTAGGTTCGATTCCCGCTGGAGAAAATGCTATACATATAATTTAAATGTAATTTAATATTTTAATTTTCCTTGTTCTGATAACAACAAGATCTATTATTGTACGATGAAAATAAATAATATATTTCATTCATAGAAACTTCCAAGGAATTTCGACCGTATGTATTCATTAATACATACGGTCGATATTCCTTAGTTTGTTTTTTTAAAAAAAATAGTATTATAATATGTGAACATTATTTCTTGACATTAAAACGCACTTGTAGAAATTCAGAGTTAATATTAAGTACAACATGAAAGATAATTTTTCTTTATCGTCACATTTTACTTAAAACCTCAATGAAAAATATTTAACTTTAAAAAGTAATCAAAATTCAAAATAACTATTTACAATATCATTTATACTGGAAAATTATAATTTAAATAAGAAGGTAACCATTTACGTACTCTACTGTTAAACATTGCAGTTACATATCATATTTATTCCTTAACTAAATAGAAGCTTATTTGTACACATGCGTCCTAGAATGTGATATTTGAATTTCGTCGTCTCTAATATTAAAAATGTCAGTCTGAATGTTTATTTAATTGCACTTATGATAATATTTATCCAAGTTTTCTGAGAAGAGGTTAAGTGTTTATAGTTACTGTTATTACCTTTTTTATATCACGTGTCTTTTAGCTCTTATGACTGAAAAAAAAACAGTCGTAATAAGTGACTTTATACAGCTTATACAGATGTATCTTATATAAGTTAGTAGGGTAGGTAGGGATAGTGTCAAGACACTCCGTGGTCGGCGTTTCCCGTATCAGAATTGTGTCATGACCTGCAGCGTTTAACGCCATCTGTGCACGCGCAGTGTACCGAAATAATTCATCCTCCCTTCGAATGGGCTTCGAACCCTCTCCTATTGTGTTAATATTACTGTATTTTTCATTTTCTGGTTACTTATAGAAATAACATATTAATTATTGTAGGCTCAATAGGTACAGCCTCTACAATTCTGCGGAAAATAGGGAACGAAGCGTCTAAACACTAAGTGCCTTCTATATCCGAGACGCTAAAAAAATATTTTGATATTTTTTTCACAAATAATCATTATCTAAAGAAATATTATGTAACCATTACCGGGTTATACAAGTCGCCCGTTCAGGGATATCAACTTGTGTACATAAATTTAATCTCCGGTATATTAACCATGCAACGAGAGCAAAAAGGAGGATATAACGGCATGACATTTCCGTCTATTCGTTTCCCAGCTGAGATCGGTTACAAGTAACGACAGACTGTTATTTTAAACTCTTATACTTGTTGTTTATAGTGAAAATATTGGGGTAATTTATACTGTTGATCTTAGTGATGTAGATTTTATTTTTTAGGGTTCCGTACTTCAAAAGGAAAAAACGGCACCCTTACAGATTCACTTTGTTGTCGGTCTGTTCGTTTGATAAGACCATTTATCTCGAGATCGTGTGGAAGCATTAAGCTGAAATTAATATTAAATACTCCAGTCTACAATCCCTTAAAACACACACTCAGAAAAAATCAAGCTTCTAAGTTAACGCAAACAAAAGATTGCATTCCATTGACGAGCAGTTTTGTATGATATTCGCCGCTCAATCAAAACCTATAGGGTACTTTCCTATAGGTCTATGAAACTTGGCACGAAGTGAGAATTAACGAAATAAATAAAAGATGCAAATTTACAAATATTTAAAGAAAAAAGTCATTCCAAATAAAGAGTGCATACGCAAATTAAAATTTTTCAAACTTTATAAGTTGTACTTGCCGTTGACCTACAACCCTGTAATTGGTACGGAACACATTGTGGGCGAGCCAGACTCGTAATTGACTATTTTTTTTAATTATAAATAGTATAACCATCGCTAAAAATTTATTGAATTTCAAACGTTGCGTATGAAGCTTTTAAAAGATTAAGCTTTATCTTTTATGAAAAAATGTGAAAAAATTCTTGGAATAGAACAATTTTATTTTTAACGAATTTATGTTTTTTTGTTTTTTTAAATTGTAGGTGGATGGACATAGTAATAAATAAATATAAAGTTATTAGACCAAGTGCTTTAAGTTTAAAGTTTAAAGCCTTAAACAGTCTAGATTTACGTCAGTCATACCTATCGTAAACTGGTTATTCCACTTAAGTTTTAAAACGTATTTTTGGTTACTTTCAATAATGATTACGACATATAGAAAGTAATATTAAATATATTATAAATACAATACAATATTTTTATATAAGCCGTAAGTAAATAAATAAATATAATTATTCTAATAAAATATTTTTATACTTTGTTTTAGATTCACGCTGTATCTCGCACATAGCAGCATAGGTCGGCAGAGGCAACCTGGGCATCTAGTATTAAGACACTTCGTTCCCTAAGACACTTTCGTTCTTCATTTCCCGCTAAATTCTAAAGGTGTTACATGTTAACTGGCGGTACTCAACGCAACGCTTTGTATCGTTATTAGATCGAAAAAATGAAAATATGAATTTTTTTATTTCTTTAAGTGTGAATCGAACCCACGATCTGCCGCGCTTAAAGTCGTACGTTTGTGCAAATATACCACTACTGGCTTCATCATCATTTATATACCTACTATTATAAACATAAACTGAAAGATAATACTCTATTTAAATTGTATGACAGAAGATAAATCTTTATTACAACACACAAAGAACTTTATCTTTAATATTTATCCTTTTAAAAGGAAAAATATCGTTATTACCCTAATAATACAGTTATTATGCACATCACTATTAAATTCCCGAGTCCCAATTCTACGAGCACAGATTGAAAGAACACGCTAAATTAATGTCAGACCTTTTTTTTCCATCACTATATAAAATTATAATATTTAAATCGAGATAGTTAAGTCCCTTTGACCGTTAACACAAAAACGAAATTAATGTTTATTTTATATGCCCGTAATTAATGAGGTTCGCTATACTAGTGATGTACTCGAAAATAATGATGATTTATTATATCAACATTTATTTCATCTCGAATGGAAATTGAATAGGTTTATTTACATTTTCTATATTATATGCTATGGAGGAGCGCTTGAAACCTACGATTCTTCTTTGTTAATATTTTAAAGTACACTTAGTTTTTATGTGAAGAACTAAATTGTATTCGTCTAATATATGTTTATATTTATTTTAATGATGACACAAAAGGATTTTTGTTAAACAAGTATTATTTATAAAATGTACTCGATTTGTATGGCTATTGTGAGGGTTCACAGGCTATTTCCACTTCTGGGACAGGCGTCTATTCTAATTAAATATTACGGTCGTATCCACGTAGGTTTTGAAAGAGACGACCAAACTAGAGTATTTTTAAATATCACTTAAAAACTCGGGCCAGTCTTGGCATAGGGTCGCAAAGTGTGTCTAAATGCAACTGGTTTTGAGTTCGAACCCCACCCGTGGCATTATTTTTTTTATTTAAAATGTATGTTTCCATTTTTCTCTAATGTCCAGCCAAAGAGCGGCGTCGAGTTCCGCCACTCAACACGCAATGCTTCCAGAATTCGGCGTGAAGTGGGTAACGGAGTGTCTAAGCAATAGGTTCACTCTGCCTACGCTGGCGTGTGCGGGATACAGTGTGAAGCTGATAATTTTTTTTTTATCTTATAATATTATAAATAGATGAATTCCACTCCGTTAGATGTCTTCAGACGTATTATCTTTTGCTTTGTGATTATGAATATTAATACATTTCCTTATACGTAGTTTTCTTTATCGTGAACGATTTATTATAAAATGATAATAGGAAGAAATACTTTTAAAATGTTGAACGCGTGATCGATTTACTGCAAGCCACGTGCTTCTCAGCCTTGTAAAAATGGTTATCCGTAATGACCATAATATAAGTATTCATATTATAATGAATGATTTAAGAATTGTGTACAGTAAAAACTCGGAATCACGAAATCGAATAGTTTGCGAGTTTTTCCGTGGCAATATCAGCATTAAATATCAATATGTTTATTTCAGCATAAAATACATAGTAAATTCAACATACGCCAATAACTTATATAATAATAAAGTTTTATATATTACCCTCACGCTGTATCCCCTACCATCCTGCATAGCAGGATAGGAAGAGGGAGCCTCGTGTTAAGACACTCCGCTCATTACTTTAAAATAAAAATATTAAATATTTCATGTCCTGGAGTAGTAATCGAACTCACAACCTGTCGCGTTTACAGTCCCACATTTGAGCCCCTGAGCGGCTGGCCACGTTTTTCATATATTAAATAATAAATTAAAAGTACACAAAATATTTTTATGCAAAATTTTATACGAATTTACAGTTAAATATTTTTTATATAATTATAATAAAATTTTACATGCATTAAAAGTTAATACACGTATGATGCAAATGCATAATTTGAATATAATACTTTTAAGCGTAGACAAACCGAAGTTGCAATTAAAGCCGGCGCGTTCATAAGTTTTTGAATACCGCAAATGGTTTTCACTAAACACATTTTTAGTGCTATTCCATATACGACATTATCTATTAATAATTATTAAATGCACAGTACACTCACCATTTTAATTAATTTCCAAGTTCTCCGGGCACGAGGTGCTTTTGACACTTGACACGTGCACCTTAGCCGGTGGTTGGCACGCTACTGCATTTTCAGGTCGGTGGAGCGCGTTGAATGATTGCGCCCGCGCATCTCTTGTGATAACGATAGCGATTTTCGTCTTACGTGTTTGAGAAAATTGTGTTATTTAATATTGTTGATTTAAATATTATAATGTTTTTTTTTCTTTGGATTTTAAATTATTTATGTAATTAAATATAATATATATATATATATATTTTAACTTTACGCTGTATGTACGCCCGCATGTATCAGAGTAGGCAAAGGGAGTCTAGTGTTAGAACACTCGGCCCCCTTCTCCACCTAATTCGGCACAAATATCTTCAAATATTAAAAAAAAATTCAATACTTCTTGAAATATTAGCTTATTTTTTTTTAAGAATAATTAGACTAGTTCACTTTGAATAATTATAAATAACTCATGTGATATAACATTTTCTAGTACATTTTTTATCAAAACTGTCATTCTATATCTATATAATTATGCAAAATAGCTATTAACTTAAAACTAAATGTGAATTAAAGTTATTTATTATCAACGTAAATTTTCATATAAATATTAAAATTGTATGTTTATTTTCTTATTATATTTGCAAGTGCCAAGCAATTTTATATAGAGGCCAATTATGGTCTATCTAATTGTGTTTAATTCATGTATAAGAACTGTACGTGAGACATTAGAGCCACTATTAA
The DNA here is from genome assembly GCA_013403645.1 of Heliconius nattereri. NCBI lineage: Eukaryota > Metazoa > Arthropoda > Insecta > Lepidoptera > Nymphalidae > Heliconius > Heliconius nattereri. The sequence goes on along the minus strand of JAAIXI010000227.1, from coordinate 2,086,451 downwards.
TTACAAGGTAAACTGTTCATTAGAACATTTATTCTTTTCACTCTTTTGCAAAAAATTGTAATATATTTTATCTTTTTAATATAATATTATTTAATAAATTGCTTTTATTTTTTAGTATTTATTAAATGTAAATATTTTGTATACATTATTTATTTTTAGGTTTTAGAGGCAACACACAATTCTGAATGAAAAGTAGTGTTTTTTTCGTGTGTAGTCGCAGGTTCAAGTCCATCTAAAATTTCATGCTTCAGTCCATTTAAATGCTTGCGTATGTTTTTCTAAAAATGTATTTTACCTTCCTAATAGACACTATAAAAATGTAAAAAATATGTAGCTTGTCAAATATAAAAATATATTCTGTATTTGTAGTTAAGTATCAAACATATTTTTCTTGGAAATGAAGTTTCAAAAGAAAAAAACTTTTTTTTAGACATTAAGCAAACATGTAGGCTGTAGGCTGAATGTTTACGGCCTTACTTATTATAAATAATGACAATAGATATTTATGATCACTCCTAAAATCTTTATTTCTTTGTTTTAAGACAATAACCGCCAGCGTTTTGTATGTATGGGTGGGTACTTTTTTATATATTTCTATAAAAGTTTACTAACTCAAAAGACGATAGATACAGTTTCAATATTCATATTGTAATAATAAATCATAAAATATATTGTAAAAGGATTTTTGTTAATAAATTATCTAGTCTATGCTTAACATGTATTTTTTAAATTAAATACTAAATTTCATTCACAACCTTCAATACGCAATGTCTCTGAAAATGTATGGAAAATTGAGAAGAAAGTACCTTAAACAGTTTTTCTGTACTTAGCCGGTTATATCTGGGAAATATGTATATAAAAAATATATATGTATAATAAATATAAGAGTAACATGGTCATTGTAAGTTATACATGACCTTAACACAAATAGTGACTAGTCAGTCTTCTTTTAAATGCAAATGCATTGATAAATTCTTATTTTATAAATGTATCATTTATTAATACTTATATAAGAATTATTCTGTGTACGTTTCTCCAATATTTTTATTACGGTCGACGTAAGTTAAAAAAAAACAATTTTTATTTCTTAAAATATACTAAAAAGGGTGATAGAAATAACTGACAAAATACTCTGTTTTACTTTTTGGGCTCAACGCTGTACCTCTTTTATATAATTTAAACGTAGCGGGACTAGAACTCTCGCCTTTTGCAAACCGTCCGAATCCTCAAGTAAGATATAGCATTATACTTTTTTTCAGCTCCAGTCAGGCAAGGCAAGGTACTCCGTTCTCCACTTCAACCTCACACCGTTCTCACCTCCGCCGAATACTGGAGCCATTGCGTGTTGAGTGGCGGAATTCAACGCCGCAATTTGCTTCGACACCAGAGTGAAGAAAATAAAATATTAAAAATTTCATTTCCTCGAGCTGTGACACTCACACGATTATGCCCCTGGTCTTATCATGTTATATACAATATATGAAAAATATATTCGTAAAAAACGTGCGTTATCGATATCCACATTACAAAGTCACTTATAAACATTGTAAATGATGGTAAGGTTACGTACTTGCCTGCATAACCTTCACTCCGTTCCAATTCTATGGGAACGGAGTGTCTTGATACTATGTTTGCAGGTTCCCTCAAAAATAATAATAATAATTCAATGCAAACGAAATGATAAATTTATCTTCATATATTTTTTAATTCATGCGTTATCCTGAATCTTCATGAAAGCCGCACTCTGTTTTACTACGGCCAGGAAATGAAAATAATACCACCAAGTAGGTACCGTACTTACAACCATCGCCTTTACTGTCAGACCTACTTCTGACCCACTGTGCCACGATTTAAATATAAATAAGTCGTTGTAACTATAAAATTGCGATTGCCATTAAAAAATTAAAACAATATATATATAATTTGAATGTCTACTATTTATATGTCCTCGTCTGGATACTACGTCTGATTGACCCAGTACTGGCAACGATGTTAGGAGTCACTAGCTATCACATCTCCTTGACTACTTTATAACAAACAAGCAGCCCACACGCGGCTTCGCCCGCTTAACTTATTTTAAAATTATAGAATATCTTTACATTTTACTATATTACTGTGAAGTTTCACCTTAATCCGTTCAGTAGTTTATGCGTGAAAGTGGAACAAATATCCATACTCACAAACATTTAGAATATTAGAAGATTTGTTAAAATAAAACAAATATTATTTAGACTTTAATGCGCTGGTCGTGATGCATTCAGGGGAATGCATAATTTCCAGTTTCTCGCTCTAGAAACAAGGTAAAGCCCGGCGTTGAGTTCCGAGGTTAGGTTAAAAACTATTTTAATATACATAATTAAACCTATTAACAAAACTGACATTATAATATTATTATAATTAAATTAGGCAATCAATTTGCTATATTCTAATTCAATAATGATTAATTTTCGAAGTATTTTCTCGTTAATAGTTATATATAATTAGTATATATCAAAATATCATAACCTCGATCTAGTAACGTGGTAAGTTGCCACATATCACGTAATACTTCCAGAATTCGACGGAAAGTGGGTTATGGAAGTGTATTTTTTTCAGCTGCACGCTGTATCCTGGATATGCCTGATACAGGTGGACAGACAGAACCTCGTGGGACGCCGTGTTTTAACACTAGTTAAAACTCCCATTTACCATTGTATCTTCGAGGCACTACGTTTTGAGTGGCAGATCGTTTGAGTGAACATCACGCTTATGATACTAACCTTGGTACCAAAGTTAAGAAATAAAAATATTAATAAATAATTAATTAAATAGTTAATTCTCCCGAATGGGAAGAACTGTACAATATCAAAATATATGTATAATATGTACAAATCAAAGCTATTTGTTTGTATTTAATAACTTTAGTATATTTATATAATGGGTATGTGAATATACTAAAGTTATAAAATAACTTCAGTGTAATTAAGGGTTTGCTGCACATCGTACGTCCTCGTACGCTGAAGAATAGAACTCGTTCGTCGTTTTATTCTTCACGTCGTGACACTGTGGAGCGTCCCTTGTTCGACCTTGTATTATTATTTTAGTTGGTTATTTCATTGAATTTATTTATAACTATAAGTTATAGTGTTTATTTTAACTTTAAAAAATATATTTTCAAATATAAATTTATTTTTCTTTATCGAATCTATAAGAATTTGTTTTGTATTTGATATTTTTTTGATTGTTAAGTCTATTGAAGGAATATCCTGATTTCTACAGCTCTCTTAACTAAAGTTCGTCTTAAACTCCAAATTATACACTAAAAACTAAATCGAAAAAAAAATTAAAATCGCTTATCTTAAACAAGAGTATTAATTAAAATATTCTATAAATATATGTATTATTAATATTGTACATGTTTATTAATTTTATTTTTTTGGCAACATTAATAAAGTAGAGTGTGTAACTAACCAGTAGGTGACACAGTGTAGGTACGTATTTGTGGCTAGACTGTCCGCTATTTTTGTTCTCGTCAATCCTCAAATGTTCCGGGTGAATGATCGCGAAAAAGAGTGTTTAAAAGAAGTAAAACCATAATTATTATTTCATAAATCACCTTCACACTGTATCCCACACACAGCAGCGTATGCAGAGGGAACCTAGTGTTAAGACACTCCGTTCCCCACTTTTCGCCGAATTTAGGAGGCATTGCGTGCTACTGAGATACTAGAGCGAAGAAATTACAAATATAAATTTAAATAAATACATCATTTCCTCGAGTGGGGATCGAACCCATGACCAGTCGTGTTCACAGTCACACTTTGTGCTTTTGGCATCATTATTTCATAAACGAAGTTTACAATTTAATCGTATTTTGTATCCGGAAATGATGTATAGCGTTTCACATACGTTCTCCTTAACGATCTAGATAGATAGAGTCTAGATAGATAGATTGAGATCCAGATAGAGTCGATATTGAGATCTAGATAGAGTCGTCTTCGCCAATATCGGGAACTTTAGAAAGAGACGTACATAGTAACCAGATTACTCTAACTGAATAAGGATTAACACACACGTATTTAGTACTAGGTTTTCGTTTGGGTGGGCCTGTAATTTTCCGTATTTAATTGGGAAAGGGGAATTCTAGGAATTTTATATTTGTTTTTACAATACAATATATTAACAACAAATTATTAATGTTATTTCAATATTATATAATTTTATGTGTTCTGTATCCCTTATATAGCAGGAGGCATAGAGAGTTTAGAGTTGAGCCACTTTGTTCTCCACTTTCCGGCGAAATTCTAAGGCGTTTTGCATGGAGGAATCCAGCGTAGCGTTCGTTCATTACCAGCGCGAGGAAATAAAAATATCAATAAATAATAAATAATTTCCTTAGTGAGAATCAAACTCACAACCTGTCGCTTTTATTTTGACAATATTTAAAAATAAATATAACATTTTAACATAAAATATAATTATTTTTAACATATACGAATGAACAGTATAACAAGATTCGTTCTCATGCTATATACAAATATACGATACATTAAGCAAAGGAGTAATAATAATGTTGCGTACGTTTATATTATACAAGTACCTTCAAGAGTCTTCTATGAGCGGTACGTTTTCTAATGTGTCCGGTCTTCAGTGCTTTCTAAGCTCGGGTCATTCTTCATGAGAATATATTTACAGAGATTTTAACTGAATAAAAAAATATCTTAACATATGGGTTGTTTTTGAAGGAGTTTTTGAGCTCTTTTTTCGTTGTTTTCATATTTTTGTTCTTTGTTCATAATTGCAACACAGTAAACCATTTGAGCACAGCCAAGATAAAACGCAGCGTTCGGGAGATTTCCCCGAAAAGTGGAATACGAAGTGTCTTTACACTAACCTGCTTATTCTGCGTATCATAATCATTATTAATTTTTATATGCCTATTTTATGATTTCTAAATATTATGCGGTGCTGAGTTCCGCCACTCAACACGGAATTCTTTCAGAATGTGCAGAACAGAAGTGTCTTAATGTAGAGTAGAAAAGTAAGCGATTCAGACACAACATTTATATAAAATAAAAATAAATATATATAAGTATATTTTTTAATACAAACAAACATACAGTAATAATTCCACATATATAAATACCGCGTACTCCGTTCCACTTATTCGATAGTCATTGTCAATTGCACTCGTTCACGATTACGAGAGTGGGCTGAACACTTATAAAATTAAAACAAATAATAACATGCAAAATTTTGCTATCGATATCGATATTGAAATGGAGGCTGCCCGAGTAATTAATCGATTTGGTTTCATCGCATTCGTTATATTTCGAATCGCAATTAATGAAGTTTTACGTTGATTTTATTATTTCTATATGTAAGTTTATTTATATTTTTATATTTTTCATCTCTATTTTTCTACTAGTAGTACTTTAGTGACTAATTTCTGGATTCTCTGACCATTTTCGCACACAATATGACTTTTTAATTATAATTTATTATTATTTTTGCGAAATACTATATACCGTTATAATATCCATAATCAGTGAGTAGGGGGATAGATCTTGGGGGATTTAAGCTCTCCAGTGCCAAATGAAATACGACGAGTTGGTGAATTTATTGGAAATTGAGTAAAGTTAATCTACAATGAAACATATACCTATTAAAAGATAAACATCTTTGAAATTTTATTTTCGTCTCTGAAGTCTGAAATATTGTAGGTATGTCTTCAAGTAAAAAAATAAAGCATATATTGTGATGTTAATATTATAAGGATTTCGATTATTTACTTATTAGCACTCCTGTCTAAACTCTGAATTTTGAAAAGTCTAAACAAATTGGCACGTTTTCGTTGAAACGACGATGGACAACGTCTTCGAGGAAATTCAAAATATGTCTTATTTATTTTTTCTATCACAATTTGTCTTTAATCTTATATAAGAAAAGTGCAATAAAAACAAATTATTAAACCTAAAAAAATTAATATTTTCAAAGCAGCTACAAAGAAAATGAGCTTCACCTACGCTAATGTGATACCTAATGTCCGTCCAACCCGAGGAACCAATCGATACAGGGAAATGTCTACCTTAGAAACACTCCAGCCCGGGCGACTTACTTAAGCGAGGTTGCTATAAACGACCGCTTTGTAGAATAACCGGACATTAGTCTGGAGTAAATTGAATAAGACTCTACTTCTACGAGGTAGAGTCCGCGTGGAGTTCCGATTTATTCTTTAATAAACTGCTTGGCGTTTCTTTTGAAGATCTAAAGAAGAATATTTGTTAGTACATACGAGTATATTCCTTTGCTATTATTTAAAATTATTAAATGTATACGAAATCATTTAGGTCATATATTTTTATATATTTACGTTATAATAATATTCAAGGAGTAACATTGTGTTACGAACAATGAATTACGTCTAAATTAACATACGATGTGCGAGTGTGAACGATAGTTGTGTGTTCCATTCTTTGTCAGGAGAGAGAAATGTTTTATATTTTCATCTACTCGCATTGGAAACAGCTCTCCTCGGCGTTAAGTTCTGACTCTCAACACGTAATGTCTCAAGAGATCTGTGGAATTGTTCAGAAGCGGAACTTAACGAGTAGAGATCGAATCCTCAAAATTGTCGCGTTTATTTTAAATATTTAATATCGCCTTTTAACTCGTATAGACATTAGTTAAAAACAATACATTGGTGCCACACTATCAATATATCTTGATTTTCTATATATTTTTCTATTTTATTAGGTTATATCAAACAAAAATCAAGACTAACAAAGTATGATATGGTAAATATTGGTGAGGTCCGTGATAGCATTACCTATAGGCTATAATCATGTTAGGCGCGGCGTAACCACAGACTGTAAAAACTAATTGTTGGGCCACTAGTCAGCCTGCATTTTGATAAAATCGATAGCCCAGTTGGAACAGTTGATGACATGTACGTAGGTAGTATATTTGCTGTAATTCAGCCGCGCAGTACGGTAAAAACTCGTTGCGTTGAAAATACGCAACGCTAGCGCGTCCAGGGCTCGGAAACATTTCCCGGTTTCGGCATGATTGGATATCGATGTTTGAATAAAACACAGACAGACACTGACGCAAAAATTGAAATTGAAATTTAAATGCGGATTTTCTTGTTTTTGATATGTGTAAGTTGATTATAATTGAAAAAGGTTGGGCGTAATACGTTAGGTAAAAACGTTTAGCGCCTGATTAAAAAATATAGCAATATTTCTAATAGCATATTAGCAATATTGCTATGTTTTTTTATGTTGTCTATTTATTCATATTTAGTTTTAATTACTTTTCTAGCTGCGGTTTCACCTCTTTGGTGGTTAAATGGAAATAATTAAAAGTTGAGTATGATTCATTGGAACTCATTAATATGTTTTTATATATCCAATAGATTAATTCGATAAATAAAGGATCTAATATAAAAATGTAAGAGTTTATCGATTTCGAAATTCTAATTCAACTCCATAATATCAGTATAGATAAATTTTGCAAGTAAAATTTATAGATTTAGAATCTAGTTCATATGAAATACTGAAATAAAAAATAATTCTTGATGAACTATGGATGCTGAAGTTTTAAGTTGTTCGATGAATCATTAAAGCGGTCGCAGCCAAGAGTTCAGCGTGTGAGTCAGCGATGTACGAAACTTTGTTGGAAGTTTTAATAGGAACTACATGAGATTTAGTTTTATAGCTACTAGTATACTGAAATCTGTAGTTTGTACGCAATAGTGGTTGTCTCCCACTTTGTAATTACAAAGTTAAATTTAATGGACAAACATAAGCAATACGAAAATATTATTATTATTATTATTTTGCATCTTTTAATTTGGGTACAAGTGTGTCATGAATTGCGACAGTTGTAGGTTCAATTTTCACTCGGAGCAATTAATTATTATTAACTAATATTTTCATTTCTTCGATCTTCTTAGGTATCAAGGCCTAAGCCCATCGTTAAATTCCGCCATTGAAAGTGGGAAATGGAATGTCTTAACACTAGATTCCCTCTGCCTACCCTGCTATAGAGCGTGAAGCTATAAAAACGATACATTCATTTTCACATTTCCTTTTTTTTCTGTTACCTATTTTATTGTTATTTTCTTTATAAGTTATTATTACTATTACATAAGAAGTTAATCGACTGCAAAAACTTGATCGCGCATGAAATTAAAATAATATATACAGTAATTACTTATTATTATAATATTACTGCCCGGAACTAATGAAGTAAAATTTCAAATCAATGGATATAAATAGCCTTATTAAGAGAAACGCGGTTAAATATACTAAAATATATACCATTTTATTCAACAATAGCGCTGATTTTAATTCGAATGGGCGCTCGCACGTGTATAACCATTTAAAATGAAAAACAATATATGAATGTATTTATATACATAAATAGTTTACGCTACAAGCTCTGAATTTGAATAAATATGTTTATTTTGTATTGTATATCGGTATACAGGCAAACGATGCCTGTAGGTTTGATTCTCGGTCGTGGTAATGTTTATATTATAAATGTGTTCCCTCGGTTTGGTAGAAAAAGTGCGGCGTTAGGTGACGGCACTTAATAAGCAAAGAGTCCAATAATTAGAAAATGTACTATTAACAGTACCTATGGTAAGACATTCATTAATAACAGTCGTGGCACAGACGCTCAAGCAGGAGACTGTAAGTGCGACAAGTTGTGAGTTCGATTCCCACTCGAGGAATTTAAATATTCTATATTTTCATTTCATTGCTATAGTGACGCTTTGGTAGGACTTTAATAATGAAGAAAGATTGTTTTAAAGCTTCATACCGTATCCCGCACATATCAAGGTAGGCAGAGGGAACTTTGGAACCTAATGTTAACATGTCTCCCTGTCGTTCCCAACTGTGTATGTTCCCAAATGAGGAAGTATTGAGTGGCGGAATTCGAAGCCGCAATTGACCTAGTTACTAGAGAGAGGAAAATAAAATTATATATAATTCATTTCTTCAAGCGGAATTAGAACCGAAAACTTGTCTCTTTTACAGTCACACGCTTGTGTCTCAGCGCCGCGGCTGGCCTTAAAATATTATTAAGGGAAAAATGAAGTAACTCAGAGGGAAAGACCTAGATTGACCTTCGAAAACACAGTATCAAAGATACTGGAGGAAGGTCACGTAAAAAGCATGAGGGTATGTATGAAGAGGTTGATGACAGTGGACGAGGCGAAAGAGGTATGTAGAGACCTTAGCGTTTGGCGCGTCGTTCTCTCCTCCGCTAGGGATAAAGCGTAAAGTTATGTTATGTATGCATGCATGTATGTATATATAGGTAACATATGCATAAATAAATTATACTCTCAATAATATTCAGGTCGGTTTATTTCAGCGAATTCATTATTTTCCCAAACATTGAACATATGTATGACGTACAACGAGTCCGACGCTTTGATAGGATTTTAATAATGAAGAAAGATATTCCATTTATTAAATGGGAAAATCAGGTAACTATATTATAAGGTTTCGTTATTAATATTCATTCGATGCTCTGCAATCGGTTCCATATGAAAAGTTAAATTGGTGACAGTTCGTGTAATGAATGTTCGTTTGTCTTTAATGTCTATTCACATATTGCATCACTTTATAAACAGATCTTAAAATCCGGAGAGTAATAGAAATTGCATTACTCTTTTTGTGTAAAGGTATATTTTATATTATTTATTCTGATAAAAAAATATAATTATTTAATTGTAATATTTAACAATTGGATTTTAATTTAATTTATTCTGGTGGGCACGGACAATGGACACACGATAGGCCCAGCTCCCCCCCGCCCTCATTTTTACAAGTAAATGCTATAGATTTCATAATTTGAATTTATTTTTTTAATATAATGTCTTTATTCATCAATTGCTTCGTCAACCAGGGGGGGGGGGGGAGGGGGATAATTTGAATGTAATTATTCCCATGAGTGTATTGGTGGATGAATTGAACCTACAACTGTCTCGTTTACTGTCAGGCGCTATCCAGGCATTGACCTGGAGACAGGCATCATTAATTGTAGTGATGTGACTTTCAAGAGCAAATGAAAATGTGAAATGAAAATATTTAACGTGAAATATACCGTGCATTTCAGGTTAAGTGTAATTTTAGCCTACCAAATACTGAACTATTTTTATATAAAATATACAGTTTTTAAATTTATAGGTTTATTTAAGCATTTTATAGGTGAAACGATAGTAAGCTACTTATCTATACACCTAATAAAAATGTAACTGATCGCTATCTGTACATAATATACGAGAAAATACCGAAATCATGACTTTAAAATTTCTGTCTCTTCTGTGCATTTGTTCACGCTAACCTCAAAATCGGCTTAATCGATTTAAGTGCAGTTTTCACTATTATATTTGGCAAATTTCTCTTAACGTTTAGTGTTTGTTCATAACACGAAATTAATTCAGATTAGCAAATAAACAATAGTGCATTTTTCACGGACGAAACCACGAGCGGGTCGCTAGTGTATACATATAAAGATACATACATATATATTCTGCGATAGAACCTTTACTGAGAGCTCGCTGAAATAAAATCAAACTAGCCATAGTTACGCGAGTTAGAGTTCTGATGAAGTTTGGGATTGTGTTTCTGCTAAACTTTCACATAAACAAGAGATTACTGTAATTGGGTTCCACGGAACTATTTGTTTTAATGGACATATGAAATTTACATTTTATATAGGAGTCAGAAGACCCAGGGGTAGGCAGAGAGAGCCTAGTGACACTCCGCTCTGCACTTTCCGCCGAATTCTGGAGACATTGCGGGTTGAGTGATGCAACTAAGAAATAAAAATATAAATTTAACTAAATATTTCCTTTCGTCGAGTGGGGTTCGAACCCACGACACTTTATCGTTGGCCGTCAATATTATATTCCACATTTTATTATAAAGTAAATAAAACACGTTATATTCGACATTTATCATATTATTCCGAAATCTCAGTAATTCTGAAATTATATAAATAAGAGTTTGCAGTTTTGGTTCATTTGGTTCACTATATCATCATCTTCGAGGACGGATTGTCAAGATAATTATTTAATAGCTTTTGAAAATAAATAAATTATTATATTAAATAAATATTACAATCGGTCCACAAATAACGGAGAAACCGAATGAAAATAAAAATTCCTCCTTTTTAAAAAAATATGTTAGTACATAAATCTTTTGAGCGTGACAAAAGTTGACAACAATACGCGATATATTTTTGGAGGAACAGGTTTTTTTGGAGACATGCTAATCGGTTTCCACACTTTCGAGCTGACGCCGAGTGAGATAATATGACGTAAAACGTAATTTCTATGCAATTTTTAACATTTTGATGTTAGGTCATGTTTATATTTGCTTGGTGAAAGTAGCCTTTCTATTCTTGCATGGTCCTATTATGTGATGATTTTTTTTTATTTTAAAAATATATGAAATTATAAGCTTTATTTGTACTGTATTTTCTTACTTTATACCCAATTTCATAATTATAGTACAGGAAGTACTGTATATGTTTCGATTACGCTGCGAATTAAGTTGACAAACTTACGTTTGCGGACGTATGTGCTTATTTTGTATGAATAGAAATACAAATATTTAGTTTGTAATGTGTTTTTCTATGAAATGCATATAAAATTTCGTATTTTGGATTTTCTCTTTTATTTTTATCAACTTACGTAAAGTTGGCACATTGTGCTAATTTTAAAAACTGTAGGTCCACAGATTGCAGGTTTTGATTACGCTCCTATCTTTTGCGTTCACTTAGAATTTTGATTTTACCTGTACTCCAAGGGACCGTTTAATATTTTATAATATTTCAGCTGTATTCCTTTTGAGGAACGAAACCCTCAGTATATATAAAATAGTTACGTAAACCCTATAAAACTGTCACAGTAAAGTATTATAAACGTAAAATGAATGAATTATGAAGCGTTTATGACTTATGACGTCACTACTACAATAGTATATTAAAAAATGGAAATAGTATTAGAATAAGTATTTAAGTAAAGTTTTGTATTTAAGAAATTTTCTAAATAGGTACAAATATAGGTTATATTTCGAATATCTTTTATACCTATACGTTAGGCATAGAGCATCTAGTGTTAAGAAATTCATTCGCGGCACTCCATTCTCTACCTTATAGATTATTGTCCCGAATGAGAATCGAACCTAAGACCATCTTAATTAAGGCCACACGTTGTGCAACTGTGGTTGATGCTTCTAAAAATATTGTAACTACATAGTATCACTCAGTGCCATGTATAATGCTTATATATTATCATTAAATGTATGTTTTAGGATATAAAGAGAATTCTATATTATTAAAAGGAAAGATTAGTGTAAACGCACTCTTGACCTTCCGTCTTACCTATGTAACTCATTTCTCATTGTCCTGTCGCCATCGGTGGTCCATCTACGTCCACACGCGTCCAAGTTATTTGATTTTCCTTCATCACACCGCTAATATTCTGACAGCCACGTAGCTTCATAGTAGTCGATTATCTAAATTTTGAGATAGTGATTAGCGGGTTACATATTATGCCTAGATTAAAATATAACCAAAAAACCATCGAGACGCCAAAAAAACATCCGTTCCGTGTCGTTTCCCAATTGGGGGAAATGGATTATTATTTGTTAATATTTTCAATTTCTTCGCTCTGGTATCAATTTAAAAGCGCGGCGTTGAGTTCCGCCGCTCCCCACACAATGTCTCGAAAATTCGGTGGGAAGTGTCGGGTGTCTTAACACTAGGTACCCTGCAATATAAGGGATACAGAGTGAAGCTAGAAAAAAAATGATTCCCCATATAATATTTGATCGTCTTTTGAAATGTTTTTTTTTTTTTTTTAAGAAGACCATGGGGTGGTCGTAGGTTCAATTCCCATGTACAGATATTTATGAAAATCATAAATATCTCTGTAGTTTGGAAACGAAAAAGCGGCCTTGTTTTTCATCACCCGATAACGAACAGCTAGCGAAGGACGGAATAGTTTGTCATCTCAATGATTTGTCAATGTCAGATTTTCAGTGCCACACAAAATTTTTGTCTGTAAGCTATCAAAAATAAAAATCTCTTATGTTTTCTATTTTTTATATATCTATTAGGTATTATATTACTTAGTATTTCTAGTAGGGCAGTAAGAATTTTTACTTATTTATAGATTTGAGTCAGCTCGGTAAGTACGTAATGAGACAATATCCATATCCTCAATATAAGCAAATTAAAAAGCTTCATGCTTTTTTCCCGTATAGCAGGGTAGACAGAGAGCCAACACCTTTGACAGCTTGTTGTATGAGACGTTAAAAGAGATATTTCGGCACCACAGAATATCTCGTCAGAGATTTCCAATCAAAAGATTCCAATCTCCATTATTAGTTAAACGTCGGTTAACGCCGCGCTGCTTGTAAGTGCAGGAAAATGACAATTAATCGGATCGACTATCGAAAACGATATATCAGTAAAACGTTTGGCCTTTACGGTACGATATATCATATATATTATATTTTAGTCGTAGAAGGACATGGCAAAGCAGGATAGCGAATAGGATAAACATAGAACTTGAATAATTCGATTTCCCTAAGCTTCTCTAGATAAAGGTCACCCGTCAGCGTAGATCTGTAACAGCATTACTTGTATCTTTAGTTAGCTCGTACGTCGTTAATTAGATCGACGTCGATGAATACATGATGATTATTTTTTTATTTTATTATATTTTACATATTTCTATTTTACAAAACAAGATGGTCTCTTCTTCACGTTTTTTTTTATATTTTCTTGTATTGTAATACATTGTGTGTTAATTGGCGGAGCTCCACGGTGCGCTTTTTCTACTAGAATGAAAAAATAAAAGTAATTCAAATATAATTACACCGCTAGGGCGGAGCACAAGCATGCGTCTATGAATGCGACGGTGGTGAATTCGATTTCCACTCGCGGGAATGAAATGTTTAATATTCAAAGTGGTAGCCTTTTTGGATGTGCATTCAAAAGTGGTTACAATACAAAAAATACTTACAATGATCTATTTGAATGAAAAATATTTTGAATTTTCGTTTCCTCGCATTATAGGCAAAGCGAGGCGCTGAACTCTGCCGCTCAACTCGAAATGCATGAAGAATTCACCGGAAAGTTGATAAGGAAAGTCGAAGTATCTTAAAGTGGAACGGAGTGTCTTAACACTAGTATCCTAGGTTCCCTCACGCCCCCCACTTACAGCGTATAAAATTACACAATTATTCCCTTTGGATCCATGTTGTGGTCTACAACCATCGCTTTTACTGCTGACGTCGTCCCACTATAAATCACTATAGCCTCACACATATTGATTGATACTTTGTATGGCAACAATGAAACCCATCAGCGCGACACTTGCTTTAAAAGGCTTTAGCAATGTACGAGTATATCCTCTACGAGCGGCAAGTACCTAATCCTTTTATGGATTTTGTCCTTAAAATGACACCTTTACCTCTTGCGACCCTCAGTTTTCATAACACATTTGAGGACTTGGAGATATTTACAAACGAAATACATAGTTTTTTTTCAGGTTCACGCTGTAACCCGCATGTAGTAGTGTAGGCAGAGGAAGCGTAGTGTTAGGACTTTCCCCACTTTCTACCGAATTTTGGAGCCATTGAGTGGTTATAATAAAAATGAGATGTATAGCCTTATATGTTTAATTTCATTATAACCTTAGTTATATAATAACGGTATGCTCTTATGTTTTCATAGCAAATTTCCAAAACAGTGTTCAAATATTTGCTACCCTTAAGATATACTGCAGCTGGTCTATCTCAGGCCCGTCTTGGAGCAACATTTACCGAGTCACTGACTCGTCCGATAACAATACACATTGTACTAGCCTTGTCCACATATGTACTATATATACATAAATGTATGTATGTATGACCGAGTGTAATTACCAGCACAGCCTAGCGGGATTTGTATCTAATATAGCCTTGTATAATAGGAAAAACCTATTTAGTAGGGGGATTGATCCTGATGGTTAATGTTTTATTTGATTTTGAAATAAAATAATAACTCAAAAAAATAGTCAGAGAGAACTTGCGAACCTAGTGTTAAGACACTCCGTTCCGGTTAGGATATTTACATTCCGCCGAATTCTGGAGGCATTGCACGTTGAGTAGCGGAACTTAACGCCAAGCTTTGCCTCGTTACCAGAGCGAAGGAAATGAAAATACTATATATTTCATTTCCTCGAGTGGAAATCGAACTCACAACAGGTCGCGTTAAGCTCCACTTTATATCTATGTATATCATTGTAATAAAAGTGATGTAATGCGTTATCTGACTCAAATATTGTATGCGAAGTACTTACTTTAAAATACGTTTTATCTTTTATTTTATAACAATATGAAATTTTCCTTAGGTTTAAGTAAATAATAAATATAGATAAGGAGTATTTATAAGTTTTGGTAAACATGTACATTTTATAATGAAAATTTATAAAGAGTTGCTAATAGATTTCACTTATATTTGTAATTCATTAGACTTCCGTACCCCAAAAGGAAAAAACGGAACCCTTAAAACTTGAGGGTTCCGTTTGGGTCTTGACTCTAAATCACGTTGAGGTAACAAGCTGAATTTAATGGTGGCGGAACTCAACACCGCGCTTTGCCTCGACACCAGAGCGGGCAATAGAGAAAATTAAATATATATGAAATATTTCAGGCCGTCGGTATTTTGAGGCCATCATGGCGTAGGGGCACTGTAATGCGACGGTTGTGAATTCGATTCCCACTCGAGAGAATGAAGTATTTTATTTATTAACATTTTAAGAGGAGAATGGAGTTTTAAGAAACAAGCACTATGTTCCCTCCTGCCTATCCAGCTTAGAGATACAAGATACAGCGTGAAGCTGATTAAATAATGTTTCAATATAAATAATGTCAGTATATATACTTCGTAATTAACTTTCATAATATACAAAATATATTTTAAAGCGCCTTTTTAGTCGAATTCGGGGAAAGAGAAAAACCTATTAGTAACTCAAAGCGCGCGGTCCGTAATAAGTACATCAGCGGGCTATATTTAACTTCCAGGGATTTATTGATTTCGGAAAACACTCCATGAAAGATGTAAAATAGGTTATTTTGCTGAAAATTGTTTGTTAAAGTTCTGTAAGTAAGGAACGCATTAAAGTTGAAAGTGGGTGAAAGCTGTGGGTTTCATCTTTTTCCCACCTGTGGAAACAGTTTAATTTTTTTAGCCTATAGGCTATATAGAGAGGCAGAGTACACCTGGGAACCTAGTGTTACGCTACTCAATATGAAGTCTCGAAAAACGGGATGGTCATTAGTGACGGTTCTCTCTGCTGACCCTCTGATGCAGGCAAACAGTGGAATTACTTCAAAATTAATTTATTAGAAAACATGAGCCATTTATAAAACTCAATTTCGATTGAAGTTTTAAATTTCGGAACTATACTTTACGATTTGCACAGTGCCTGCAGAAATCAGCGGAAGCGGTGGATAAGGAGTGTTTTAACACTAGGTTTCATGTGCCTACCTTGTTGTGTGCAAGGGTGATTAATAAAAAATATAATATACATTCAGGCCGTCGCGTCGTGGGTAGTTCATGACTGTTTTTGTAAAATATGTCATTAGGTACCACGGTTCCCCTCTTGCGAGTCTGTTATATGTGGGGATATAACGGGAAGCTAATCTGCACAATATATAATTATTTTGCTCTTTTAAGATACTTCCGTTCTGACCGTTTCTACCATTTCATTATTGAGCTTACTTCATACTGTAGTCCAAAACCAATGCTTTCTATAATATTATTTCAAATTGATATAGCGTTCGATATAAGTGATGATGGCAGCTTGTCATAGTCAGATATTGTAAGCCCATCATGGGAGTCAATTTTGAAATGTTTCAATAAATATTTAAATGGCCTTCTCTTTGTTTTATTGTAAACGACATATTCTCGTAAAATTTAAAATTTGCCTTCAAAAAGCAATTATATAGTATACGATGCACCTTTTTGGTGGAGTTGTCTTAATAATAAGCCATTGGAAGTTTAAGGCTGAGAGTTTCTTTAAGTTAAAAGAAGTTCTTCTTTATTTTGTTTTTTTTTGTGTTTCTTATTGATTTCCTTTTTTTTTCTCTTGTATTTATAAATTTATGTAGTGGCATATTTCGTTATACAAATGAGAAAGTAGCAATATTTTTATTGGGTTTGCTAGTGTTAGATTTACTATTTTTTTTCTTTTATTTTCTCTCTTTGCTTGTGTATGTGTATAAGTTTGTAGCTTAAATTTTTTTTCTTTGTTTGATTTTGATCTTATTGTAATTTTTTTTTCTCTTATTTTAGTTTTTTGCTGTGCTATTGTAACAGCCTTCAATGTAATCTCTTTCTTTTTACATATTGTTGGTGGTGAAGGATGAACAACGTTCTATTCATATATAATTTATTTTAATATAATTTTAATCTATTCCATATATATTTTATTCATATATTTTAATATTTGTTATTATATTTATAATGTACGATAATAATATTTATAATTTAAGTGACGATTCGTCTTACTCACTACCATATTCCTCTGACAGCAGTTTTTGCAGTACTTCAGTCCCTTCAACACCTTTTCAAGCTCCCCAAAAAATTTCAATGTGGTGCAAATTAATGCCTAATGTATCCCAGCCCACTATCCTGACCCGTTAACTTCTTTTGATTGTAAAAGCGTCCGTGCGATATTAATTTCCGAAACATTCCTTAAGCCTTGTTTACCTTCCGCATCCTTCTCCATACCTAATTTCCATCTTATACGAAATGACCGAATAGGTAAGGGTGGCGGCGGTGAAGCCATTTATATATTTATAGTTAGTAAGTCCCCTTCGCAATACTCTGAATCTGCTGAATATGTTTTTATCGAAATCTTACTCGGGCGTTCAAAATTGTTACTTGGTGTTTTCTATAGTCCTTTAACTTCACATAGATTACTTTCACACGTTCGAGACTATATTGGAAAAACATGTGCCCAATGTCGATCACACTATACTACACTATACCCTAATACTTGTATTAAAAAAATGATATCCGTGTGAAGCGACTTCTTAATGTTATTAACAGCTCAAATTTAACATTACTTCCTACAAATCCCACACACCATTTCCCTAACTGTGCTCCATCCCAACTTGAAGTTTTAATAGTTTCCTCTGCTGATTTTGCAATGCTCCATGGACAATTTCCCGCTTATGCCTTTTCCTACCACGATTTGATGTATTTGTCTTATAATGTTCGTCCTCCTAAAGTTAAACCATCCATCGTCATGCGACGTAATTTTGCAAATTTTGATAATGAGAAGTTTATGTGTGACCTCACCAATATCGACTGGAACACCAACTTTAACGCCGACAATACTGATACTAAACTGGATATTTTCAATTCCCTGCTCAAGGAACTCTATGACAAGCATGTTCCATTTAGACCTATTAGGTTGAAACACTTGCCTGCACCATGGATTACGCAAGATATTAGATCTTTGATGGCAAAAAGAAATCGAGCTAAATGTGTGTATGAAAATTCTTCAAGATATAAGATCTTGCGTAATCGGTGTAGTAGAGTTTGCAGAGATGCGCAGCGGAAATACATCGATTCTAATTTGCAAGATTTAAATCCACGTAAATCTTGGCAGTTTCTTGAATCGTTGGGAATCAGTCGGCAACGTCAAGACTTGAATCGCGCTATTGATGTTGATGCTTTAAATACGCATTTCACCTCAATTACACCTATGGATAGTACTATTAAGGCAAATACATTGAAATCTATTAGTTCTCTGCCGTTTCCATCAACCATTCCATTCCATTTTTCCGAAGATACATTAGCCCAGGTAAAAAAAAAATTTTAGGTACGAAATCGGATGCCGGTGGTTTCTATGGTATCTATCGTAAAATGGTTATTTTACCCCTTAATGTTATAGCTCCTGTAATTACTCACATTTTAAATTTTTCCCTGACCACTAATTCCTTTCCTAGCGTGTGGCCCGCATTTTTCCCATACCAAAGTCCAAAGATCCAAAATCCTTTTTTCAATACCATTCCATTTCAATACTTCCTTTCCTGTCAAAGGTTAAAGAGCGTATTGTCTCGTACCAGCTAAATCAGTACCTTTTAGAAAACCATATTCTACCTGATTTACAGTCTGATTTTCGTTGTGCGCACAGTACAGTCACTGCCTTAATAAAGGCTGTGATGATATACGGCTAAATACGGATAGACAAAATGTTACTGTTTAAGTGCTTTGCTCGATTTTAGTAATGTCTTTAACACAGTTGACACTGACCTATTACTCGCTGTTTTACGATCAATTAACATCTTTTCCCATGCTACGGAATGGTTCAGAGGTTATTTATCTGATCGGCGACAATACGTACAAAACAATGACAAAATATTTTCCCTTCGTTCTTCTTCTATGGGGGGTTCTTTCTCCTCTCCTGTTCTCTACTTTCATTGACTCCCAAAACCTTTCCTCATCCTACCATCTACATGCTGACGACTTGCAGATTTACATGTCTGCGCTTTCAAGTGATATAGATGAAGCTATTCGTAAATTCAATATGGATTTGCAGAATGTTGCTAGTTAGAGTAGGTCTTATGGCCAATCTGTTAATCCTGGCAAATCACAGGTTAGTATCATAGGTACTAAGCAGTTAAAAAACTTAATATTAATGACCTTCGTACTATACAGATTGATGGTACTGATTTAACTGTTAGACCGACTGCTAAAAACCTTGGGATCTTTTTAGACAAATCACTATCTTGGTCAGTGCAGATAGCTGAGATCAGTGGAAAACTATTCGCTAATACGAATATATGGCTTGAAAAGATGGAAATATTTTCTACCTATGAAAACCAAAACTACTCTAGGTTATACACTACAGCTACCGATTTGAGATAATGCTGACTCTTGTCACCCGGATTTATCTGACGAACAATTGAATAAACTAGAGCGGTTACAAAATCTATGTATGAGATTATTGTTGCCCTGCGTAAATATGATCATGTCTCCCATTACCGTCGTCAGCTAGGATGGCTTCCTATTAGACTTCGCCGCTATTATCGTATGCTTTCCCTTCTTTATTCGATCCTTTACAATCCTTTCGCTCCCTCTTATTTAAAAGAGCGCTTCAACTTCCTTGGTTCCGATTCTCTTCTACGCCTTGAACTAAGGTCGCGAAGTGATAACCTCCTCAAACATCCAACCTGCTATACCCACTTCTTTTCCAACTCCTTTACTGTGAAAGCTGCTATTCTCTGGAATGCACTTCCTACTCAAGTGCGACATTCAATGTCACTTAACATATTTAAAAGACGTCTAACGGCCGATGTTAATAATCAATCCTAATCCATAAATTGCAACCATAGATTGAAATATCAATCCATTTTTTGAGTTTAGCTTGCCAATAACCTATCGAAGTACTTCATTTTCAATCTTTAATTTCAATCTATCGTTGGGAGGACTAACTGGAGATTAAGAGGGAACTTTGTATGAAAATGACAGCTTGTGCGTGCCAATAAACGATCTGTCGATTTTGACGGTGTGAGCTCGTGTGACGGGGTGAGCTTCAACATGAGCTTTTGGTAATCATAAATGAACAAAATATATAGGTATGTTTACGTTGGATAGCAAAATGACAGCTAATTGCGATCCGACATATTTTGGGGTTTACTGTATCATATCCCCGGATCGCAAGATTGTATTTATATTATATTTTATTTTGAAAGTAAATAAATATGTAGAGTGGCATTTCTTCNTGTCCATGTAAACTCTTATTTCTCTAAGCTTCGTTTTGTTTTTTTATTATACAATTTTTAATTTCAAATTTAGTGTGATTGTTACCGGACGTTAATCTTAATTCTGTTTCTATTTCTAACGAATCTTTGTATATAGAATATTTTTCTCTCTTCTGGTCGTGTGTCACTATTGCTTCTATTAAATAATCACTTTTCTGATCTAAATATAGTTTGTACTTTAAAATATGAGCTTTATATAAATTTTCTGTATTAATTAAACCTCTACCGCCATTCGTTACCGGTAAATATAGTCTCTCTAAGTCTGCTTTTTGTTGATGGACCTTTTTTATTGCTAATAATTTTCGTGTTTTGACATCTATTCGTTTTAAATCACTATTTTTATAACTAATCACTCCGAATGAATACATTAACTGCTTCCTACTATTTAATTCCTCATACCTTTTATCCTACCTGCTAATGCTTTTATTCTTTGTTTCAACATTTCTTCTCTATTTTTATGCTCTATTTCGTTTTGTATATTATGCTTGGAATACAGTTTTATTTTGATTTTTATCATTTTTCTTGAATTAACTCCTCTGGAAATTTCTATCATCTGCCCCAACTCTTTCCTCAAACGTTCTATTTTTACTTTTACTCTTTTTTTCCATGGTGGGTCGGTATTCGGTTTTGTTGTATTACTAGGTGTGTAAGGTTATTGATTATTATTTATTATTAAGGTTTTTGCAGCCGAATAAATAATATCGTTTGTATCTCGAAGAGAGCAAGCACCTGACAAAAGGTCTGGCAAAAAGTTGTTTATAATTGCTAAATTTTGTAGATATTGCTTATTAATTTTGGCTTTTGGCAGATACTCGCGCTCTTCAATACCTATTTCCTTTGTTTCAGCTAAAATGTTAAGAAATTGATTAATAATTGGATTTTCGTAATAATCAGCCGCTTGAGGAACTGGCTGATTATCAGGGTTAAATGTTTCCCTACTTTCATTATTAAGTGTTGTTGGTTCTTCTATTGTTTCTTCTATTATATTATTTGAGGTAGTTGATGTATATGTCTGAGTATTAATGGGTGTGTAAATGTTATTATTGTGTTGTATTAGCTGCATCTCTATTTCAGCGGACTGCTTTATTCGATTCAGTTGTTCTTGTGATATAAGGTTCTTTTTTAAAATTCTACGCGCTTGGTTAGACAGTGTATTTCCATAGAATTTGTGAATTTTTGGATTGTCAGGGTTCCGTTCCTTAAGTAGCTTTTCTAATTTTCTTATATATTCTGTCCCTTCATGTTTCGCCATATAATAACAAAACATTAGCTCCTCTTTCTCTGGTTGTGTCCATTTTCTCCTCCTATCACCCTGAGATTAATCCACGTTTATTAAATTTTGGCTTTCTTTACGAATACTTATTTGTGCTGGTTGATTTGAGGAAGACGTTGATGATGTGGATGTTGTTCTTGCACGAGTGTTATGTATGATTGGTGTGACTTGTGTTGATGTTTGTTGTGATTCATTTTCTATTGTTTTTTGTATTGTATCGAGTGTATTTTTTGATAAAACATTTTGTTTTATGATCCTGCGCGCTTGATTAGATAAGAGACTTCCGTTCATGTAACTTTTTGAGTTTGTTGGATAACGTTCCCTATAAATATTTTGAAGTTTTCTAATGTATCCTCCACCCTCACTCCTAGCTTTATAATAACAGTATATCAATTCTTCTAATTCAGCTTGTGACCACTTTTGTTTTCCTGCAGTTGTAGAACTTATCGTGGTCCCCACGGATAGACCGGCCGAGAGTTCGACAGGAGATTACCTTCTCGGCAAAGTCTCATTCATTCCTACCCCATTCCCCTCAGAATCGGCTGTGACATTTTCGGTTTCCCCGACTCCCGCCCGCCTGTTCAACGGAGAGCCACTGGCGGTTCGCATGCTGTCATGCCCGGCGCCAGCTCCAGACATGCCCCGGCGATCACCCCCGGGTAGCGATCCTATACGTAAATTCTTAAATTGTCTCTTCATGATTAAGAAGGTTGCTAGTGCTCCGTTGGCCATCGATTAAGTCACCGTCTGATATACAGACTTCGATGTTCCACCCCTCACGTTATGTTATGTTATGTTATGTTGTGTTGTGTTGTGTTGTGTTGTGTTGTGTTGTTGTGTTGTGTTGTGTTGTGTTGTGTTGTGTTACATTATCTTATATTATATTATATGTAGCATTTGTTTGTATAAGTATATAAATGTTTATATGTATTTTTTAATAAATATATGTATTGGTGTATTGTGTATGAGCTTATGTATTTTTGTATATATTATAAATATTTTATGTGTTTACTTAGTATTATTATTATTTTTTAGTTTGCAAATAACGTTTTTCCATCCTTCTCTTTTTGTATTTTAAGTCCTTTGCTGTTATCAAAGGTTGCCTGTAAGTAATTGCTTGAATCGATAAGGCCGCCTTTGCATACTTGTTTTTTTTTATTTAATTTCTGTATTATTTGTATTATTCTTTTTCTTTTATTTGTGTGCCATAAAGTATAAACTAACTAACTAAGTTAATAGAAAATAAAGTAAAGAAAGTAGTGTTTATCATACAAAGTGTCACTTGCGAAGTGGTTATTGTTTGGAAACTGGAATGTTCGGAACCTCATAAATAAAGAACAGAACGGAAGAAGGTGGTAATTTCTTTCCTTTTATCTATTTCGCATAATATTTAATATATTATACAACAATATAAAAACGTCTCTATAATGTATCTATAAACAGCCACAGCGTCATAGTCCTTCAAGTACAATTGTTTTAGTGTAATTTATGAAAAACTTAAAGGCGAATAAAAATATAGCTCTATTTTAATAATATTTCTGATATCACAACTACCAGTCGTGGCACAGGTGTGAGTATGAACTCGACTAGTTGTGGGTTTAATTCCCACTTGAGGATATAAAATATTCAATATTTACATTTTCAAATGTGGCGTTGAGTTCCGTCACTCAACACGCAATGCCTCCAAAATTCGGCTGAAAATGTATAATGGTGTCTTATTCACAATTTTATACTATTCATATATTTTTTTACTATTATAGAGAAATATATTTTACATCATTATTATCATTATTTGCATTTCATTATTATTATTGTTATTACGCTGATAATGTTGTTATATTCAGTTTAATCTATAAAAACTTATGGGTGAATAAAAACATAAAATTCAAAATATACAACTTTTTTTTATTTATGTTTTCGTTATCACAACTAAATATGTTTATATTTCTATTTCTTCGCTCTAATGTCGAGACAAAGCGCGGCGTTGAGTTCTGCCACTCAACACGCAATGCCTCCAGCATTCAGCAGAAAGTGGCAAACATAGTGTCTTAACACTAGGTTCTCTCCGCCTACCCTGCTATGTGCGGGGTACAGCGTGAAACGGATTTAATTTTATGTTTATTGTGGATTCGTTATTATTATACAGGATGACTCTATGGACAAATTAAATCTGAATCTAATCTATGGACAAATCTGAATCTATGGACAAATTAAAACAGGTGACAGGTTTTCTACCGTTTTTTTTTTTCATTTTCACAAAATTCTACTGGCTGTATAATTAATGCATCATTGGTGTTGATAAGGCCATCTCTAGTAGCGGACAAAGACCGACGATACGTAGTACATACATAATTAAGTGGACTTAAATTATTTAAATTGTATAAGTTTTGCGGGATATGTATTTCAAAAGTAGCTAATTCGTATAAAATATAAAATCTCTAAAGATATGGAAATTTTTGAAATTTTCAAATTAACTCAACTCAAGGTTAAATAATAATAAAACAAAGATACTTATACAACAATAAATTATAGTCGTAAAACGTAAATCGCTTTGTTCCTTAAAGTGTGATAAAAGTTATCGGTCTATAAAATTGTATCAATATTTCATTTACAGAGACCCATTTCTATAATTAAATATATTTAACGTTATTAAACTTATTTTATATAATATAATAATATGTGAACGCGACAGACAGACTGTGGGTTCGATTCTCACTTGAGGAAATGAAATATTTAATATTTTTATTTGCTCGCTCTGGTAACGAGGTAAGTTGCGCCGTTAAGTATCGGCACTCAACAAGCAATGAATTCAGCGAAAAATTGGAAATGTAAGTGTCATAATATGAACGTAGTGTCTTAATATTACGTTCCCAGGTTCCCTCTGTCTTCCTGTGAAAAAATATTATTATAATTATTAAATTATGTGGTGACTCAGAAATAAAAACTAGATTTCTACATTTTTTATGATTTTGCATAGCATAGATTTGGTATTTAAAACTTACACGCGAATAAAACTGGGTCACCCACTCGTGTGTATTGGGTGCAGCTGCATACTTGTTGTTTACAATAATTAAATTACATATAATTTATTTCAAAGCAAGAGAACATCATTAATCAAGCTTTATATAAAAAACCTATTAAAAAAGGCCAGTAGTTGCGCAGGTACAAGCGTGTGATTGTACACATAGGTTATTGGTTCTATTTTTACTCGAGGAAATGAAATATTTAGTATTTTCATTTCTTCCCTGTCGAGATCCGCCACTACTAATTACAAAATTTGGAATGTGGAGAGCTGAGTGTCTTAACATTAGTCTCCCTCTGCCTATACTGCTACATGCGGAATAAAGCGTGACTTTGTTAACTAATCGAGTCTAAGATTTCTAAGGTTTGACACATTTTTTGTATATGTACATACAGTTTTATTTTATGTAAATACAGTTCAGATATTTACAGTTGGTAATATCTGAACTGTGGTTGTACTGTGCCATTAAGGACGTTGTCCGTTATCACCACGCTGGGCATGCATGGGCATGTGTGCATGTGAGCTGAAGATCGAGCTCAGTGGCGTGCCATTGGAGAGGCCTATGTCCAGCAGTGGACGAGAACAGGCTGATGATGACGATCATGATGATGATAGCTGAACTTGATTTAGGACTACATCATTTAAGGTTTTCCTAAAAAATGACGTACAATATAAATCGTTAACATCGTCTCGTAATCTTTAAGAGAATATCAAATTTATACTCGAGCGGGCAAATTTTATATTCAAGAAGCAAAACAGATTGCGAAAGATTTAAATCCACCAATATGACATAGCATGACGATGCATACCCAACTCAGGTTTAAAAAATATGATGAAATTTTTACGTAACATTTTATGCAAATTCACGTTTAAAACTTAACACTAGGATAGATTATATTATTATACATTTTATTATTCTAGTTAACAAAATAGCCGCTATACAGAAAAGTAGAGGCCTTCGTTGTGGCGTATGGCATATATGTGGTACGATAATTGTGGATTCGATTCCCACTCGGTGGAATAACAATTTCATATTTTAATTCTCTGCTCTGTTAACGAGGCAAAAGCTCGGCGTTGAGTTCCGCCTCTCAACACGTAGTGCTTCAAGAATTCGGGAAACGGAAATGTCATAGTGGGCACGACACGTGTTGATATTAGGTTTTCTAGTGTAGTAGGTTCCCTCCCTCTGGTTACCCTGGTATGTGCAGATTACAGAATGAAGCTAAAAAAAGAACAGAAAAGTAATATATTCGTAACATATGAATATAATGCTTTTAGTGTAAAGACTCTACAAAATATATAAATCTTGTGTTTTATTTATTTTCTAGACGTCGCTTCCTTTCACTTTGTCTGACTGGTTGACAAAATATTCTTCTTTTTAAAATTTTTACAGAAAGTTTAACCTCTTCATTTGTTATGTAATTTAGCTTTGTATGTTAATATAACAACGGATATAAGAAGTAAATAAAGTCATTAAAACATTTTTTATAATACATAAATTCATTTATTTTATAAGCAAGATTTAAATTAAGTTCTTTTTCATTTAATGAAAAAAAAAACGAAAATGTAGATACATTCTTTTTGTTTTCATTTTACTATGTACTACGAATAATATTGTTTAAAAGGATTAACAGTACGCTGAAAATTTTAATTTCAGCCTGTGAAAGAGACTATTCAATTATAAATTTCGAAGAGGCAGGTGAAATAATATAAAGCATAAAATGTATTCAATTTATTTATTATACAGTATATTTGTACGTATAAGTACTTATTTAATTTATTTATACAAGTACTTTTAGGTACGAAATTTACGTTACAGCTTAAAATATCAGTAAATCATACAAATATTATGAATGCGAATGGGGGCTTATTTGTAACGCTTCCAAACCAAAACTACTGAACTGTAATATAATATTTTTAATAAAAATATATATACGGCTATAGTATTACAAAGTTTCAGCGAACGAAGTCGTGCTTGAGTCTCTACATATAAATTTGTTTATATATAATTGACAAATCCAATATGTCGTGAAATGTACCCATAGAGCATGGACAAATATAAACGAGACTTCTGTGCCATAGTGAACTAATATTTACAATTCAAATTATAGAAAACAAAGCTATTTTATAAAGCTAAAAACTAATTAATACGGAATACAGTTATTTTATCAAATATGATCAATAATTCAAATAGCGTGAGGCGTGACCTCGACTTCGACTGGTTAAATATTTTTAATAATTACCTTCAAATCAAATATGGATATTGATGCAAATATAAGTATAATGGTATATTTAAAAGTCCTCGCAGTGGCACAAGAGCGTGTCTGTAACGTGATGGCTGTGAGTTCGATCCTCACTCGAGGAAATTAAATATTTATTTACATTTACTCGTTTACTTACATTTCTTCGTTTTGATATCGAGACAAAGAGTGGCGTTGAGTTCCTTACGCAATTCCTCTAAAAATCGGCGGAAAGTGGGGATCGGAGTGTCTTAACACAAGGTGCCCTCTGCCTACCCTGCTGTGTGCGGAATACAGCGTGAAGCTGATAAAAAGATATTTAAAAGTCACATATATCATCTTTTAATATTCTTAAAATATAATGAAGAATGCCAGTTAGCTAACATTGTTATAATATGAAAATATTTGTTTTCTTTTACAGCTTTACTTTGTTTACATTTAGCTCTCTATTAAAGTCTCTACAATTTTGCGCGAATTTGTTACGGTGCTGTATAAATGAAAGAATAAATATAGGAGAAGACCAACACAAATAATAAAAAACACTATACAAAAACACACTACGCCTTCAGAAATATATATCCTTATTCTCTCTGCTCGAGTAACCCGGCTCGGTGGGATGTCCACGCTCGAATACGTCCACATTGGATTAGGGTTGGAGTGAGCACTGAAAAATAAAAAAAATACTTAAGTTTACACAAACTAGGAATTATATTTTTCTACATTTTAAAAATAATACCTAAAACAATAATAAATTAAAATTTCTCACTTATTAAGAAAACGTATAAAAATTTAAACATAGCGGCATTTGAATCCGCGACTCTTTTTAAACCGTCCAGAGAGGCGCAGGTTCAAATCCCGTTACGTTCAAATTTCTATACGTTTTCTTTACAAGTATTTTTCTTTCCTAAATGTAGAATAACACTTGAAAAATGTTAAAAATATTGAAATACTCTTAGTTTACAATTTGGAATCTATAGTTATTATAATTATTTATCATTTATATAATTGAAAGAACGTAAGTATTACGAAGAGTGCCTATTTATTACATTTAATAAAATTGAAGAATCAGCGCGGTTGAAATGTGCCTAAGTTTATAGTTTATAAGTCATTGACTCACAGACAGACAGATTGCTGTCACAAGGTGGAACTTTACTATTTATATAATAATTGATTCTGTAATCGTTTTTTTAACTTAACGCAGAATCTGGCGCGAGGCGAAAATTAAAATAATATATTATCCGGGTGAGAATCGAACCCATCGAAACCGAAACCGAAACCATCTCGTTTACATGTTTTATGCTGAGCCGCTGCAATTAACAAGATTAATTTCTACTTATAATTTTTAAATTCAAGGACCACACAAAAACTAGTTTTATCAAATTCTTCTAATAAATTTTAGATTTCTATTTTTAGTCTGTCAATGTATACATATAGATAATTGTATTTATACGTATAGATTAGATTAGTACGGCATAAAACAGGTTTTAAAGCAAAAAAGATGTAGAAACGGTGCGTATGGCATCTTCAGTGTTCACAATGTGATATTTGTTTTAATATCTAGTGCTAATAAACTTAGTGATAAACATAGTTGCGAGAACTTAAGATTTGGTAATTTTAAATTTATTGTATGTATTAATAGATTTTGAATACACCTGCTATATTATGTCTTTTAACTGACATCTGTAAGAAAAGGAGGTTATTAATTCGATTGTTTTTTTTTCTGTTTGTTACCTTATAACTTTTGACTGGGTGAACCGATTTTGATATATTTTTTTTTATTTGAAAGGTGAAGCTTCCCGAATGGTCCCATTTTTTTTGGACCATGTCTGATAATGGAATCTATGAGTAAATCACATAAGTCTTAAATTTGCATGTGTATGGTATGTGCGCGACAAATAGACGAATAACTCAATGTCGCGTCAACCGATTTTGATGATTCTTTGTGAAAAATAATTTGACAATTTTTTTTATAATTTTGAAGTCGGCGTCAATCTAATATTACACCACCGCACTTACTACAATATCTAATTACTAAGCCTGTTTATTTTACTTAGCAACGATTTCAAAATTATAAAAAAAAAAATACAATCGAATTGATAACCTCCTTTTCTCACAAAAGTTGGTTAAAAATCTTTGTCAAATTATTTTTCACTTTTTAATTCGTTGTTAGAAGTAGGTTTTTCTTTTTGTTAAAAATTATTTTTTTAATATTATTTATTCCTTATCAATTAAATACCATTTTTAAATTTTAACAGTAAAATTTTATTAAGCAGTAAATAATTCAGCTACTAAATAAAAAATGTAAAGAAAGAAA
The DNA here is from genome assembly GCA_013403645.1 of Heliconius nattereri. Classification (NCBI taxonomy): domain Eukaryota; kingdom Metazoa; phylum Arthropoda; class Insecta; order Lepidoptera; family Nymphalidae; genus Heliconius; species Heliconius nattereri. The sequence goes on along the minus strand of JAAIXI010000227.1, from coordinate 2,056,768 downwards.
CATTATGTTTAAACGAAAAAAAAAACATTAAATTTTTAAGTAAGGTTATAAATATAATAACAGGTTATACACATCGACAAGTTAAAATGCAAATTAGCGCTCATCCCAATCATATGGACAAAATTTAAAAGAAATTGAAATAAATATCAAATTATTTTAAATTATAATACATGAAAACCTTGTAATATTTTTAATTAATTGTGTATATATTTTATATAACGTACACGCATAGCAATTTATTTATTCTTAGGCTCTATACACAACAAAATAATTAAAAATATATTACCATGACAGAAGTCTCACATGTGCCTTACGACCTTGAGAAGTTTTTCAAAATTTTATTAAAATGCACAGGAACTATTCTTCATATTCCTTATGTTTTAAAGTTATATTATATTTACAACACTATTTATTCGTTTTTTAGTTCAATCACTTATATTCAAGTCACGATTTAGTTTTTTTATTAAGGAAGGCACTCGCGGCTCGTCGTCTGCGCAGTTTGCGACCGAATGATTATTCTCGTATTGTATAATAGCTGTGTTTATTTTGTCGTTGTGTATTCACATTGTCTTCGACGTATGATAAGAATTAGACATTTATTGTTTTATTTAATTACGGCGGTAGGTTCTTAGACGTCTTTTTACTGTATGTCATTAGAAATAAAATAATAATTAATGGTTAGGGAGGCGACGCAGCAAACTCGGGAGTTACTCGAGCGTCATTGAGACCTATTGGGTTGCGAAGCTTAGATGATAACAAGAAAAAAATGTCATATAAAAAATTTCGTTTCACCGGTGGGTTGAAGAGCTATGGATTTTTAAAAATGTAAAAAAAAACTGTTCCATGGACATACTCGAGCACGTCACATATTGATATCATCAACTGCCTACGTCTTCTTAAACATGAAAATATGTTAATCTCGTACGTAAGAGTTATAAATGATAAAAAAAATATTGTCGAGATTTTCTAAGGAGGTGTTCAGTGAACCTAAAAAAAAATCTTATGTAATAATCTGACGATTTGGATGTGACGCAAGCTCGTAATCGTTGTTTAAAAATGCAAAAAAATTCGTCATTTTGAAATACTCGAGCGCGTCAGATTAAGATATATATGATTCATCTTCATGCCCTAGGCGTGATATCTCAAAATCAGACGATTATCGAAAGGGACTTGCTTGATCTGACAATTATTAATATTTTTTAAACCAATACAATGAACAAGTCAGCTTTACATTGTATCCCACACAGCAGGGTAGGCAAAGGGAACCTAAGGTTAAGACACTCTGATTCCCACTTTCTGCAAAATTTTGAAGGCATTGAGTGTTGAGTAACAGCACTTAACGTCGCTGTTTTGCCTCGACACCAGAGCTATGAAGATGAGAAATGGAAATATAAATTTAAATAAATATTTCATCTTCTGGAATGGAGATTGAACCCCTAACCAGTAGGTTTTACTGTCACACTCTGTGCCACTGTGCGACGACTGGCCTCAATTTTTTTATTCATTGATCGTAAACAATTGAAAAGCTCAAGAAAAAGAATGTAACTTAAACAATGTATATTTGAAATAGAATACTTGTATTTAAAAAAAAAACTACAAAAAACAATTTTTTTATAGTATTTTTTTAAATTACTATCTTCATTGATGAGTTAGGGACCAATAAATAAAGAAAGAGTGAGAGAGGAATAGAAAAACGAAGAGAGGAATGTAGGCAATTCTTAGGTACCTACATTAACTTTATCGATCAATTTCTATTGCTTCGGCTTGCGGAATTTGTCAGATTATATATTTTTCGTAATCCTTGAATTATTCCCTCCAAAATAAAAAAAAAATAGCCGCGCTCGAGAATGTCCAGATAACTTTGGAGCCCTCCCCCTCCTTTGCGTCACTCTCAAAATGTCAGATTAGTAGAATATACAGGATTTAGCATGTACGTAAATTACCCTAGCTTAATCTGATGCGCTCGAGAATGTTCGATGATCGATTTTTTTTACTAATCTGATCCTTTATCCTAGACGCGCGGCTATACATATGAAGCTCATATTTGGTGGAAGTACGTAACCGAGTACAAGGAATCACCAGTATCTTAATCTGATGCGCTCGAATGACTCCAGAAAGTCCCCTCTTTGCCGCTCCTACTATAACAATTTCAATGTCAAATTATTGCGTAAGCTTTTAGTTTTTCGAAGCAGTTAATTATCTTCAAATACTTTCCAATTTCATTTAACCGGTTAGGTTTACTGTGACGCTATCACAATTTCGTTTCTTATTTTTTTAAATATAAATATTTAGTTTTATATTGAAGTTGTATTTAATTGAATATATTATATTTAAGGAATTGATATACGTTATTTATTACTTCTTGTAACGTAAACGCGACGGTGGTCGATTCAATTACTGCTCGGAGGAACGTAATATTTAATATTTTCATTTCCTCACCTTGAGAACAAAGCGCAGCGATGAGTTCCGCCATTCAACATGTTATGCCTCAAGTTCCCTTTGCCTGATATGGGATAACAATGGGATAACAAACTATATGGGATAAAAATGTAAAAAAAAGGAAAAAAAAGCTTTTTTTCACTAAACGAGGGATACAGCGTGAAACTGAAAAAATGATAAATGAAAATCAATAAGATTACAATAAAGCCCAAAAGTTTATTACTTCAAAAGTCTCACGCCGAAAAAGAAACGGAGTCAATAATAAACATCCAGGCTTTTATAATCTGTCTCAACGAAGTTTTTCCTCTAATCGTCCTTGTCTTGACGTTGATTTGTCGTTTATTTTTGTTACCGTTCTGATTTTTATTTGTAACCGTTTTTTATGTTTTATTTGCTTTTTAGCTTTCGTAGAAACCTCGAGGCATTTTGTGTTGAGAGGCGGAACTTAACGCCGCGCGTTACTATGTTGCTAGATCGAGAAAATTAAAATATTGAATATTCCTCGGAGTGGGAATTGAACCAACAACCGCCTCGTTCGTTCGTGGTCCACCGTGCCACGAACCGAGCCTTTTTAATTATATGTAATGATTTATTTTACTTGTGAGGCCTACGCGGCAGAGCGGGACAGACAGCGAGAGTATCTGACTTTATATTCGATGGTCGTGGGTTCGAGATTGGAACGGGAAAAGCAATTTATATATTATTTATTTTTTCTTACTGTAAGGCTTGGTGTTCAACATATATTAATAACTAGTGGACCCGGACGCGGCTACGCCTGCTTGAACTATAAGAATATTTATTAAATATATTTATGAAATTTTTTTTACAGTTTTCAATAGAAATAGTAAGAAAATATAAGCCTAAATAATATTATTAGAAAAAATATCTGAGTTATTGAAATGAATCAACAAAAGAAGTAAAAGTAACTAAAGGATAGATAGGTGTTTTTAATATTAGAAAAAGTACCTAAAGTTTTCCGTGCGTGTGTACATACTGGTAGATATCGACTCTATGAAACGATAACTAAACATTTTTCTATATTAAATAGGTTAATTTTTGCGAGCAATATCAAATAAAATAAGAAGAGAACCAAAGTGTAGTTTAAATAAATTATAAACAGCAAATAATTACATAAAAATTAACAATAGTTCGAAAATGTATGAAAATTTATAAAACCGTCAACGTCATCTGCCCGTTCGCGTCGGTCATACTCATACTATGCCGCCCGAAGGCTAGGTCATTTCGAATCAGTGACATCTCCTTAATTATTTATTAGAATGTTATACAGTAAACTATAATTTCAATCTAGATAAAATGCTAAAAGTGACTTTTATATTTATTTTTATAAGGATGAATATCAAAATATAAGTTCATTTTGGGTGACGTTTTCTTAAAACAACAAACAAACTTTGCAAACCGTTGCTTAGCAACGACGGTTGTTATTAACATGGCAGAATAAATTGCATGTCAAATTAGAAAGTATTTTAGTTTATTAGTACATATGTGTAATGTAATGTTATATAGCCTATAGCACTTCTGAAGAATGCAGCTTTCATACAAAACAAAAACAAAGTAAATCGGACCAGTAGATCCAGAGATCTTAGCATTCAAACAAACAAACAAACATATAGTAAAAAATAGATGTCTTTTAATTTAGTTTTCTCTGCCGTTTTTTAAGTTTGATACCGAGTTAATATCTCTTTGTTATACTTTTATATGAAATATAATTTCTTTTTAAATTTCTACCTATTACTTTTTGCGGCCCATATAACAGTTTGCGCTTTACAAATTGTAACAAAGAATGAAAGGAAGACGGTGCTTGTAACAAAAGTTCTTTTTACTTTTTTTTTCTATAAAAAATGGGTGAAGATGAGAATTTAAATTGTGAAAGCCAGAATGTAAGGCAAGGGAGATTAGCTCGTACTATTTCGCAAGTAACTCCGGCAGTTATATAAAGTTTATTTATCGCTTGTATACAATATAAAATGTCACTTCGTTTGTTTACCAAGGCGTGACGTAATCGCTGTGATTGGCGTCCAACATATCATGGCGGCTATATATTTTGTAGTTTTTTTTGTTATTTATTTTATTTAATTATTTTAAATGAGTGTTTTGTAAATAAAGGTTTCTTTAATTATATTAAATATTTTTTTTTGATACTTATTAAGAAAACGTATAAAAAATTGAATATAGCAGAATTTGAACGCGCCAATTTGGAAACCGTCCAAGGAGCTCTGGCCGTTGGAGTTCCCTTTCAATAAGTAATGTCTCGAACAACAGATTAACACGATACATTTAAATATGTTTTCAAGTAGCACCCAAACCCATAACCACCGTATTCAATCAGACGAGCCTCAAATGAACCATGATTGCGTCAACAAAAAAGAACATATTTTATAAAAAACCGAATAAGTTCCGCATCACATTTCATTCTTCGATTACTTTTAACATTTTTATGTGCGTTGAAAAAAAAACAAAACGTAAAATCCGTTGGTATTCATCGACGCCGGCATTTATCCGAGCTAGCGCATTCGAACTTCACTCTACCACATGTTAGGGTAAATCACAAATAGGGCCAGACGGCTTCCAGATGCACCCTCGCCTTTAATTCATCAACTCAAAATGAACTCTACTATAGTTCATTAAGTCTTAGTTTCTTTTGACAAATTAGTTATAAAGCATTTGTAAAACGTTGGTAAATGAGTGTCGGTCGGTCGGTCCGGGCATTTTGTCGAAAGTTCCTGTACGATTAATAGCTCGCGAGAGTTCTGTGTGTGTTTTTTCGTAGTATAAGTTCGAGGTGATTGTGAGGTTTGCTCAAGAATAAGGGGGGGAACGCAGGTGGGTTTACATTTTTTGGGTCACAGGATGCCTTGGCAGGTTTCCTTGGCACATGCTTTTATGTCTATTCATTCATTTTATATTATTATTATTATGTCGATGTGACCTTATGTGGCTTTGTTGTAACGTGCTTGTCGTTTGTTTATTTGGCACAACAATGACGTATTTGCACTTTTTGAAATATTATATGTGTGTAAATAATATTTTCGTTTACGTTGACGTACGTATATATTAAACTTTTTTCAAAATGTAGTTATGTCATTGATTCACCAAAGGAACGATACGATTTTGCAATTTGTTAAGTTTTTTTAAAAAAATTCAGTGATTGCAATAAAAAATGTTTAGTGTTTTTTAGTAAAATGTATAAAAAAAAAGACATAATTATTATAGAAATCGAATCTATATAATCGAATTTGTATGTGTGATATATTTAAAAAATTAAATTGATTAATTTATACATATATCATATAATATATAATGCCTAGACAAATACATAAGACAAGGTAAGCGACGTGACTTATTAAGCTATTATCTAGGCAAAGGCAGCGCTAATATGATATATTTGATACAATGTACAATTACTAATGTCATTGCTGGTATTTGAATGAATTATTTCCTTTGATATTAAAAGCTAATATTATATTTATAAAACTAATATAAAAATTTAAAAAGTCTATGACAGAGTGTCTTTCAATAAAATAATTTTAATGCCTAAAAAACCTTAACCAAAGAAATTAATTTTCACTTTATATAAAAGGAAAATGTCTTATTTCTTGTATATTTAAACATAGTTCTTAATTGAATATTTTTTTAGCTTCAAGATTTACCCCGCACATAGCCGGGTAGGCAGAGGGAACCTTGGAACCTAGTGTTAAGAGCCTCCGTTCCAATTAAGACACTTCCGTTCCCTATTTTCTGCCGAATTCTGGAGCCGCAAGCCGGACTTCCAAGCCGCATTTTGCATCGTTACCAGAGCGAGGAAATGAAATATTTCATATTATAGGAATCGAACCTGTCACGACTCTGTCTGGCCATGACTGACCCCATTTAAATAAATAAATAAATAATATAAAATACTTAGTATTTACTAATAAGTTTTAAATGTCAGTAGTAGTGTAGTGTGTAGTTAGAAGTATCTCTTGTTTCCATCGACAGAGGGCACTTGAAGTCACTAGCCATTCTGTTATATTTTGTTTGTTTTTCTTTTATCTAAAACAATGAGTGTTGGGTGATAGTTTTCTAGTATACAAGTTATACAAGGTTTATGTACATACATGTTCATCTATCTTTAAAGTCAAAAAATCAAAAATCAGCTTCACGCTGTATCCCTCTACTCTCTGCCTATCCTGTTATATGCTATACCTGCTATATAAATATTTTCCACTGATTTTTTTTACTTTTAATATTATTATAATTCATTTATGTCATTTTTACTTTATTCCAATATTAAAATATTAAATTTTAATAATAGTAATTGAGTAACACAACGAAATTCAAACAAAACAAAGTCAACAAAACAATTTCCCTTTGAAATTTTCGATAATTTAATAAAGCTATGGAGAGCCGTCAAAAGGGAGTTCAAAATATCGACAACGCTCTAGGAATTAGAATTGAGTAGAACGTATTGCCAATACACTATAATATATCATTTCTATATATTCATTGACTTAAATGGCGCGTATATAAACATATGCTACTAGTCATAATTAATAATGTTTGAGCCTGGATTATTAATATGTTTTGTATTTTAATTGTAAATATTATTTCGGAATTTTAGTTTTTACCCAAGTAAAAGATCAGTTGTGACGCGGGGACCCAAATGTGCGACTGTAAATGCGACTGGTCCTAGATTATCTAGGAAATTAAGTATTTATTTAAATTTACATTTTCATTTCTTCACTCTGTTGTTGAGATACAGCGTGGCGTTGAGTTCCGCTACTCAACACACTATGCCTATAGAACTCAGTGGGAAATGGGGAACAGAGTGTCATAACACTAGGATCTCTTTGCCTAACCTGCTGTATGCGGGATACAGCGTGAAGCTCATCGTTGTTACCTAGATGGTTCAAAATATAGGTACAAACTATTATTTTAATACATATTTTCTTCTTAACCTATATAAAAAATTATAGGTTTGTAATTTAGATGTTTGATTTACCGATCTGTTTACACAAAGTAGGGACTTGTATTGAATTTTTATCACTTAGAGCTGAAATATTCTGTAAACAACTACTTGGAAGTCATCAGAAGCTACACATATATTTCTTGCTTGATTGAAATTGTAAATCTAACAAATCTGAGGTTTAAATCCCGTAGAGGGTCCCGCTAAACTAAACGCATTTTAAGCAAAGTATGCTTGCATCTTCTAAGGGTAGCTACCTATGTTTTGGCTCGTTAGCTTAATATAAAGAAAAATGTGAGTGATTTACCATATGGTTGTCTTTGTCAACACCGAAAATTTCCAAGATGCCGTGACAAAGAAAAAACGAATTTGAAGCATAAATGTTAAGATTATTTAGAAAAACATAGATTACCTTCAAAATGATCCTTGTGCTAAGCGCATTGCGTTTTACTTTGTAAAAAAATAGTAGGTTTAATTTAATCTAATTCAAACAATGTTTATATTAATAAAGTGTTATTTAGAGGTTAGACAAAACGAAGCTGTCGAAAGAACAAGGAAAAATAGTTATTAATTGCTTAGTCAGAGTTTGGCCCTCCGGAAAAAAATATTTTCCTCCTTCTCTGTGTCTCTAAAGTAGTAACTATATATATGTTTAAGGTTCTAATTGTAATAATTATAGTGCATATTTTTTTTTGTAATAGGAAGAGAGAAATTCGTAATACCATTAGTTTTTCAATCTTTATTTTCTTTCTTTACTTTGAAGGTATTAATTGACAATTATTACGTGCATGTCTTTAAGTTTTTTAATCTTTAATTCACATTCTAAGGAATGGAAATATGTAGAAATGTATAAAAAAATGATTGGAACGTAGAAGAACTTACACTCGCGCATCTTAGAAATCGTCCAATCATTCTTTCAGGCTTCGCTACTTTCAAGTTATTATACGCTTCCAAATCTTTTTCTTTTCTAATATTTTTCTAAGGAATGGGAATATGTAGAAATGTATAAAAAAATGATTTGAACGTAGAAGAACTTACACTCGCGCATCTTAGAAACCGTCCAATCATTCTTTCAGGCTCCGCTACTTTCAAGTTATTATACGCTTCCAAATTTTTTTCTTTTCTAATGTTTTTCGCTTTGCTAAAATATATCAATCTTTTTCAGAATGATTCCAGAAGCCGCCGCCAATGTGACCAAAAGCGAAGCTTTCCCACAAACAAGGAACGCACACGAAATTTACAACGAACTTTCATCTATTTATCTCCAAAACAACGAACTGCTTAAAATTAATTCAAATTTTACCAATTTAACTAAAAGTGAGGAAGTGTCAAGTGACATTGAAAAATCCCGTGAAGAAATAAAGAGTTTGCTCATTCAATATGCGTATAGAGGCTGTAATATAGCCTACTCGAAATAGTTAATTTACCAAGTTATAATTGCTTTTTGTTCGGTAGAGTGCGTTGGCACAAACGTACATACATACCATATATATTGTATAGGGTAATCGATCCTATATATATATATATAGACTTTACTCAAGCTTTGCACCACATTTTGCCCTCTCTCTTAGATGTATCCTATCCTTGTATTGGTTGCCTGGAAGAGTCACTTTTTGTGATAAGGCAGCCTTTGTGCATTTTATATCCTAAAATAATAACTCTAATTCTTGTAAATGTGCAATAAAGACTTTTCATCTTATCTTATCTTATAGACTATATAGACTTTATCACATATATGGTTAAGTTCGAAATCTATTTTTTGTGATTGCTTAACCAAATATCGTACAACTTTTGTTTAGTAAATAGCAATTATTATTATTTTCTAAGTAATAATGATTGGTAGTCGGAGTGCAGTCGGCATGTGTCTGCCTAAATGTTGGTTTTAAAATTTTGAAATTTTACTCGTGAGAATATTTTTTTTATGGTATAAGTTTCAACATATTCTTTCTTTAGTCACTCTAAGTATAGGTAGAGTTAGTTGGGCGACAGAACCCAACACACTTTTCCTTACTGGACCAAGAAACCAGGTACATCTCAAATATGTCTGTTTTAGAATATGAGGTTAATACGGTTAGCCCTATTGGCCTTTATAGCGACAGGGTGGATAGGGAAGAGGGTACCCCGTCTCTGAGCCCTCAAATTTGCCACGATGCTGCTGTTTACAAGTGTTTTTTCGACCTAGTGAATTATGTACGGTGGCAGCGTAGGATCCAAAAAAAACCGATTTTACTTAAAAATACTTTATTAAGAATTAACTTATGGTTACAAAGGTGAGACTTGCTCAAAGTCGGAGACAAGAATGATTTTATATTCTACGTTTAATTCTAATTTTAATTATAACAGCAGGTGCGGGGATTCAAATAACAATTCCAAGATTTAAGAGAATTGTGCAATGTATTAATTGGAAATGAAATTATGGGTAATGTTGTGGGACATGTTCTGGGTGGTCCTAGGTCAGCGATTCCCGGGTTGTGTGGGAACGTAACAAGTGTAACAGTATGCAGAAAAAAATAACGCACATATTCTCATATCTTTTGATTTTGTTAACTTAGAAACTTGATTTTATCTTTGATCTCCCTCTATAACTGTTGACCCGAAACGGTCTTGAGATAAATGGTATTGACAGATGGACAACGAAGCGACGCTATGAAGGGTTCCGTTTCCTTTGGGAATTACGGAATCCTAAAAACACGAGCTTTCGTCTTTCATGTAAATTGAATTGCACTGTATCTGTAACCAAAGCAATAATCGTATAGTATTCTGCTCCAAAGAGATTACGTTAGAAGCGCTAGCAAAATTACTCTATTAGTGTGTAGAATTAGTGAATTACTTCATATGTTTCCATTCATTCATCGAAGCGCTGTCTGTTCCGTACATCTAATGTGTTATTCTTATATGAATCGTATTTCATTTTGTCATAAATTTGTAAATTAAATAAAATATAATAATTAATATTTATAATAAAATCGAATCAATGTCTGTATGTGGAAGATATGTTAACAAATATTAGTAAGCTAATGGAACTAAAAACAAAAATTTGAAAAACATTTCTAAATTTATCTTCTTTGTATTTCTTTTAAATAACAGTTTTATTAAATTGGTTGAAACTTTAATTTTCAATATCATTATAATTATATTATTATTAGGAATCGAAAGAAATGCAGATTAGTAAATTAATAATTATGTAATAAAAACGGACGAAGTGGGTCGTTACTAACTTTCTAATAATATAAATAATAATAGTTAAGATATTTATGAGTCAAAGTATTTTTTTTTGACAAGATAATGTCTGACATGGAGGAATATGTACAAGAAAGTGTCTGAAATATGAATTAACTATTAAAGTTATGTGTAATGTTTGTTGCAATTGGTTACTTTATTTCCTATACGCGGGTATCTTATCTTGTTACTTTGGGAACTTAGAAAAAAATAATTAATATCTATATATTAAATCCTTCGTCAAAAAAAATGGAATTAATAAAAAAAAATCTATGTATACTTTCATTTTATTTGTAAAATCGATTATATGCTACTTTGTATGTTCTATAAATAACATACGAGTCATTTTATTACTTAGTTGCAATATCTAGATAAATAAATGTAGCGACAATTATATTTATTTTACGAACACATAAGCTTACTATAGGAAATTTCTATAGAAATTGTAAATCAAAGAACTGAAGTGAACTAAGAAATTTCCTTTGTATCGTTTTTGTGTCTTTAATAAAAAAAATAACGCCAAAGTTCTAGTGTAATAACTTATTATATTTTATAGTCAGTATTGTAAATCTTTAATGACTTTTATAATAGTTTATAATAGATTATTAGAAAATTATTATTTAGCGTCTTATTTTTTAAGATGATATAATTTTATATAGACAAGTAAATTTATAATAAAACTATTTTAGTTAATTCTTTTAATTGTTCTTTTTAAAATTATTATTTATATTTCATGTCAATATCTAATAAACATTAAAAATAATTAATATCATATGTGTCGTTTTTTTTCTTTGTTGTACCTATTAGTTATTTCCGTAAAGTCGATTACAGGCTTAAAGCTATCTTGAAATAAACCGTACAAAACGAAAATATAAAATGATCTTTAGACTATATGACATACTGAATTTAGAAACATGAATAAACTTTGTACCAGAGACTGTCGTTGCGTAGGGGCGCAAAACTGCGAGTAAACGGGACGGTTGTGAGTTCAATTCCAACTTTTGTCATATCTTCTCTTTAGTACCAAGGCAAAACGCGGCGTTGAGGTTCTATACTCAACACGTAATGCCTCAAGAATTCGGCAGAAATTGGAAAACGGAGTTTCTTGACACTAGATTCCCTCTGCCCTATAAGGTATAATTATTATAAGTTGAAATTAAAATAAAATAATAATAAACTCAATAAAATCGCTATCGCTATATATCGACAAAAAGTATAAAAAAATAAACTTTATGTTATTTTTACTTATTATTACTGTACCTTTATTATATTTCTATAGATGTCAATTCACAAGTACAAATTTTGGTAAAGAGAAAGATAGGGGCCGTGTTAATAAAGAGGGGCGCAGGGATCAAATCCGCGTCACTTTTGATAAGCACAAATACTTTAGTTAACCAGTATGAATACATATATGTATATTACATACATTGTACATTGTATATGCTATATATGCCTTCTCTCAAGACAAAGCGCGGCGTTGAGTTCCGCTACTCAAAACACAATGTCTCAAATTTAGGCGAAAAGCGGAGAATGGAGAATGGAATGTGTTGATAGTAGGTTAACTCTATTAGGGCTTTTTAATTTTTTTATTCTGTATTAATTTATATTTGAAATGTTGTCAAATGTTTTTGTCAAGTAAGTCGGTACTCTTGCTTCAATGCAAATGCTTTGTAAATTTGTTTTTTGTTGCTAAATATTCGTAAATTATAGAATTTTATTAAAATATTTTATAATAACTTATTTATTAATGGAATCGAGCACAGTACATCTTCAAACTGTTTCAAAGTAGAGTCTTTGTTATGATAACAGGTCTTTGAATTCAAAACTTTTTGAGCTAAAATTACTTCAGGATGTCGTATCCTTTATCCAATAAATATTCTAATAAAATATAATATTGATTTTTTTTTATAAGAAATAAAAATAAAAGTTCCTAAATAACAAAAGTGTTTTCAGTTTTTTTTATTAAAGTTTAATTACATAAAAGTTTTATTTTAAAAAAAAAGCTGTATAAACTAACAACTATTAGCTGCAGCGTTAATAACCGATAGCACATGGATATCTTATTGCATTTTTAACCGACTTCTGTTAGAAAAGGAGGTTATCAATTCATTCAACTGTATTTTTTTTTGCGATATTCGCATGTCAACGGCGCGGTTGTCTTTTTATTGAATTCGGATCGGTAACTAGAGTACTGGCACAAAGCTTTTGTGGAATATATGTACATACGATTTCTACGAATTTAAAAGTGGTCCATTGCTTTCTTTTTCTATTTGTGTTTAAAAGTTTGTGATTTTTTAACCGACTTCTGCAAGAAAAGGTGGTTATCAATTGGACTGTATTTTTTGCTTTTAGTTTATTAATTTTTATATTAACTGTGGAAGTGTGTTGAAATTTTTAAGTTAAGCTTTCAATTTGTTTGTTAATAAATTATTTGAGCTTTCGAAGAGCCTTTTTATTATGTACAATAACGAAATTCGCAAAGCGTCGCTAGAAATATACTTTTTCTTTAGAAACGACTAAGTTTGTTTTATTGTGTAAATAAATTTGTAACTTTGTGAAAGGTGTGTGAGGATAATAAAAGAAAAAACAACATATTTGTGGACGAATGATTTAATTACATTCAATATATCATATCAATACTTCCTTTGTTTAACAAATATATTTCATTATTGACTAGAATTAATGACTAGACACCCTCGCGGGCCACCTGTTACTTAGCAACAATCAACTTTACACTTATACCACTTAACCACTATCCAGAGCCCTGAAGTTAGGAATAGAACAGTTTTTTTTAAATAGGAAGATCACACCGATGACACCGTTTGAACAACACTGCAGAAGGATATCGCTCGGAGAGAAGCTAGAAGGAGGTTGAGTTTCTTGCGGGCTCTGGGCCAAGCAACACTCAGGCCATCGCCATCTCGCCGATGCCGCGCAGGAGGCGCGAGCGCAGCCGCGAGAACACCGGGTGCTCGATGGGGATGCCGCGGCCGTGTAGGAACCGCAGTGTCTCCTGCGCGCACACCAGGAAGCCCAGCTGCTCGGGGTCCATGTCCACCGGCACCGAGTCCAGCAGCGGGTCGTCGTTTTCGTCGCCGTAGTCCTCCTCCTCGGCGTAGTTGCTCATGTTGTCGAACAAGTCGTCCGGCGGCTGGTTGTCGTTGTCCATCTCCACGGAGCAAATCCTGCCGAAGAGCCGCTTCAGCGCCTGTCTTTTCTCTGCGCTGTCGGAGTCGTTCATGAGCGGCTCGCTGCGGGACCGCTTGCGGCGCCGTTGTCGTTTCACTTGCCGCTCAGCCTCGTTCTCGCGCTCGCGCTTACGCTTGCTCGTCATGTTCAGTCGTTCGCTCGTACCTGCCCGTGCCCGCCGGCGTCGGGGTACGGACTGCGAATGGGCCGTGCACAGGGAATTGAAGGGCCTCGATGCGACCGCCGCGACACGCGTCCCGCTCGCACGCGGCGGCGTCGCGCGTGCGTGAGCGAGACGGCGCGGCCAGCTGCAGGAGTAACAGCTGGGCGAGCAGATGCAGGGCGCGGGGCACGCACGCTTTGTTTGATAAAGTTTATTCGGGAAAATAAAACTGTTAGCCGCGATTGCGCGAGGCGGCGGGGGGCGCACGGGGCGGGACGTAAAGGGGCGCCGGGGGCGGGGCGCGGGGGCGGGCGGCGCGTCGGAGGACTGGCCCGGCCGACAGCTGCGACGCATCTGCCGACTCAGGTGAATTCCGACCGTCTCAAGGTGCCGACCGGCGACCGGCGAGGAGGACGGAGTAGCGCCGGCGAAGCCTGCCGCCGGCAAGTATGTAAACAAAGGGAACCCTTTTAGTCCCTGCGCCCGAAATTCGTGCGGCAAACGAAGCGTGTTGGAAACGTAATTAGCGAGCAAAAATAAAACCTGGCCGAGTTCATTGTTTTACGCTCGGGCTCGTATGTAAACTAATAGCTATCTGCGTAAATTGTAAAAAAATCAATACTCAGCTTTATGTAGTACCGGGAAACGAGCTGCCGACCTCGGTATCTGGTATCTAGTGCTGTATTCAATAGATTTATTCAGCATACCTGTCGACTGTCGAGTATATCCTTGTGAAGTTGTGTCTATATCTTTGTTATCCGCTCCTAAGTTTGTTATGGACGGAGCTAACGGGATGCAAATGAGCAGTCGTCTCGGTCACTCTTTTTACGATACAATGAAAAAGCTTCTAACATCGTCATTAAAAATCCTTTGTTGTCCGCTCCATCCTTTGCTTTTTAGCTTTAAATAAGTTCTATAAGAAAAATAACTATTCAGAAAATGCATAATTTACATATCATTTAAAATTAAGCTTAAAGTTGAGGCCAGTCTCTGCCAACCAGTATCTGCGACAAATTGTGGGTTCAATTCCGACTCTATGAAATGAAATATTTAATATTTTTCTTTTTTCGCTCTGCTGTCAACACGCAATGCATCCAGAAATCCAGAATTCGGCGAAAAGTGGAGAGCGGAGAGTCTTAACACTAGGCTCCCTGCTACATGACGGATAAAGCGTGAAGCAGAGAAAAAAAATATGTTAAGTAAATCCAGTATCAGTTAAAAAAATATATTTGTTTATTTTTTTATTTCATTATAGAACTAATCCCAGCTCTGGCAGTCACGACATGAAATTGTGTAAACAACAGTACTAACTAGTTGAGCTCAGCAATTTCATTACAAAGGAAACATCTAATGCTTGGTAACATTGGAACGTGTTTTGCTCTTGATATCGTAAAAAGGAAGTACAAAAATGAAGCTTATCCCCTCACAACTAGATATACGGTTTTGCCGAATTCAGAGCACATTCTCACAGAGGGATCACAAGTCATTCCTCAAATAATCGCCATAGACCTCACGTCGCATAACGGTTCGCACGTACACCTATTCAATTTTAGATACGATATCTTGGTACTCTTCGAGAATTTCATTTAACTGGTACAGTAAAATTTCCTTTTAACTTGTAAAAGTTTTTCAAAGTTATTTAATTAACTTAGAAATTGTAGTCAGTAAGTAAGTTTGGTTCACTAAAGTTGGTTAAGTTTACACGGTGAAGTTACATTAAGTTGCATTTGATGTTAGATTTTCTTGAATTAATTATCTGTGGTATGTCAATGATTTTTTATATTGAAATGTTTTTTGTATCGACATTATAGACGGAGTTAGAAACAACTATTAACGTTTTTTTTATAATAAAAATAATTTCTATTAAATCTATTAATTTTTTTGTATTTTTGAGGATTTCCTGCGACCATTTCATTAAAATAGTCGTTATTTAACAATTTGGATGAATTACTTGGTTTAGTTTTCCGTTTTAACTTAGAGTTTTTAGGGTTCCATACCTACCTGTCTGTCTGTCTGTCAGTCTTTATCTCAAGAACGCTTTGAGATATCGAATTGAAATTCAAACCATATACTCAAATGTACGGTCCCTTGATTTCCTGAAAAAATCATATTTCTACATTTACTTAAAAAAATATGGTCGGAGTTAATAATTTTTGCCTTAAGATTGAATAAAAAAGTTATAAATAAATATGAAAAGCATAATTACAAAATTTTCTTTGGCTGCGCTGTAAAATATCGAGAAGTGGAAAATAAAAAAGAAATAATGAAATTGTTTACAATAGTACTTACAGTTGTAAGTTACTCGTCGGGGGAGATTATTTGTTCACATGAATATGAGGACAGGAGTTGTCAATGAATGCACCTCGTGTTATTGTGTTGGCTGCGTCGCTGACTGATATTATTGTGAGGGAACACTTGAAAATGATTATTTATTTGTATTTTGTAACAAATGCATATAATGAGAACATATGATAATACACCTTAGATTCAGAATATATAGAAAATCTAGATTTTATATCATTAGGGCTGTTAATGGAAGGTCTGGAAAGGAATGGAAGGTTAATGGAAGGCAATTGAACTGAAGTCCTGCCAAACCTGGTAAAGTTATACTATGTCAGAATTTCCAGAGTTTTGCGACCTGGCGTGCTCCTTGAAACGACCTACAATGATCACTATCCACCGCAAACAATATCTTAATTGTATTATCTCTACTTCAGTGTCATATTTAATACATAAATACAAATATAAATACGGAAGCATTCAAAATTGACCTTCGTATTTTATCAAATATATACGAGTACATTGCAAATAACGTTCAATTAACAAAAGTAATTTTTATTTGTTTCCTAATCTTTTGTATTTACTTCCGGAATAAATGATTAGGCACCTACGTATAAAGAAATATAACAAAATGCGAAATGCCCTTGCTGAGTAGATCAAATACTTATTTTTTTATAAAAAGCGTAAAGAAAAAAAATCAAATAAACAGCTTCAGGGTAGGCAGAGGGATGTTAAGTGTTAAGACACTCCGTTCTCCACTTTCTGCCGAATGCTGGAGGCATTGCGTGTTGAGTGGCAGAACTCGAAGAAATGGAAGAGATGTAAATTTAAATAAATATTATATTTCCTTGAGTGGGAATCGAACCTACCACCAGTCGAATTTTCACACTTGCCCCTGCACCACGACAGGACTCAGTTCTCATGTATCGATAAATAATAATTGAATAAATCTCTTAATGCTGATTGACTTGTCGAATTCGGCAAAGCGACAGGCACTTGGGCGATTGATGGCTCTGATAGTCCTTATATACCTTCGTTGTACATTTAATGGTTGACTCGAGTGAATAAATATTCAGTATATATAGTATAAGGCAAAGCACAGCGTTGAGTTCCGTCTACACACAATGCCTATAGAATTTAGCGTATATTGGGCTTGGAAATGTCCTATTTTGTCAAAAAAACTATTTAACTTTACTATTATTTACTGTAGCTTCACGCTGTATTCCGCACATAGCAGGGCAGGCAAAGGGAACCTGGCTGTCTAATGGATCTATAGAGTCACTCCATTCCTATTAAGATACTCCCGTATACTAAGATACTCCCAAACTTTGGAGGAATTGCTTGTTAAGTGGCCGAACTGAACGCTGGCGATGCATTTTTATGTAGCATAATAATATATATGTATATATGTATCTTTTTTATAATAATTTATATTTAAAAATGTAAAATTGATTAACTAATTTAATAAAAGAAGTTATAAAACAAAGATAATGTATAAAAATAAAGATTTTCTTTTGTAATAAAATTTTCGAAATTAATTAATTAATAAAAAGATTTTAAATTCTGTTTTCGTCGGTATGTGTATTGCAACCACACGTTATGTGTTAATAGCTATAGCTTGATGAAGTACTCTCTGTATTATGTGAGTCATGCATTCATTTAGCTTTGTCTGTTTATCTATTATTTCAATCGAGTTTAGAAAGTTTTTTAGCTAAGCTTAGTTTTAAAAAAATATAGTTTTCAGCTTCACGCTGTATCCCACACACAGAAGAGGCAGAGGGAACCTAGTATCAAGATACTCCATTCCCATTTTTCGTCAAATTCTGGAGGATTTGAGTATTGAGTGACGGAGCTCTACGCCCCACTTTGTTTCGACACCTGAGCAAAGAAATGAAAATATACATTTTAAGCAAATATTTAATTTCCATTACATTCTAACATATTGGGCGTTGGAAAGTAGTGATTTTGTTTTAAATAAAATACTACACAATTCCTAATGAAACTTGGATGTATAATGATCACAAGAAAGTAAGAGATCACGTTCCGTTAATGATATTATTTACTTCCACGTAATGACGCCACAATCACAATTATTAACGTCTTAAAATATGTATTGAATACATATTTACGCGTTAATTGCTTCCCAATTTGTATATTATAACATTCTCTTTGTCCGACAAAATATACATTGTCATAGCAAAAATAGTGACAGTCATACGATAGGAACGAGAAATAAAGATAAGCTTGTTACACCAAGTTTTCGCCTCCAAAAAGTTAGTAAATCCTTTATGGGTCTGAGTATACGTGTATATAATAAAATTCCGCAGTGTATTCTTAGTTTGCCACTACCAAAATTTAAAATATCTGTAAAAAAAATTCTAACAAGTAAAGCGTATTACACTGTTCAAGAATATTTAGAGGATAAGCATGTATGGAATTAATGTCTATTGAATGTCATGCAGGATAGCTGCCAGCTAATGTAATAGATTGTACCATTGATTTTGAAAAGAGCAACTGTTGAGTTTCTTGCCGGCTCTTCTCAGCAGAACTGCCTTCCGAACCGGTGGTAGCTTTTTATTCATATGTTCATTCGACGATTCAAAAGTGCTTGTAATAATTGCCTATTTGAATAAAGAATATTTTGAATTTGAATTTGAATAATTCCTCATTTATTGCGGCTAAGAGCACCTAGTGTTAAAATACTGCCTCCATTCACTTTCTTTTAATCAAAGAAGGAATCCGCCGCCACATCCGCCTTTTAAAGAAAAGAAAAATAAATAAAAACTGGTCCAGAACAGAAAAATAAGACTTAAACTACAAAAGAAAAAGAAATTTAGAAAACACAATACAACTTAGCACAAAAGACTAACATTATTTTAGGAAAAATAATATAAGGATAAAAAAAACCATATTAATATATTGTTTTTTTTTTATAAAAACAAATTAATATTTACTGAGATACCATTCCAAAGATTGAAAAAGTGCAAAATAATTGTAATAATTCGTTTGAAGTCGCTTGGAGGCTATTCACTCATAAATTTTGTTTGATTTTTCGTTCACACAATGTAAAGGCATCTATTCCGCACGGTAAGCTAATATTTATTTAATATTTTTACAGTAGGGCTACAATTTGTATAGGAACAGGCATATATCCTCAAAACAAGGGTTCCAAGGAAAACTAAATTCTGCCAAATCTGTAATTGAAATGTCAAAAACAGTAATTAATAAAAAAAAATAAAGTAGGCCATACGTCGCGCAGGCTAGTGAAAAGAGAAGTATTAAACTAGCTAAATTCTAAGAAATTATTCATATAAAAATTATATATTTAAAACTAGGAGGCATTTTCAAAATCTGGGGCATTCCCCGCCTACCACCTAATTACGTATACAATTTTTCAATTAAAATATATATTTTAATTATAATAAAACTAAAGCTCACGCAATACGCTTTCCAATTAATAGCATCACCGCAAACCAGTAAAATATGTAACGAGATTATTTCCTGCTTGCGGAAATCAAATTTCATTTAATGAATTAAAACGTAACGAAACTGTTTTTAATTACGCGCTTGTCAGTACAAAAGCTCATTAAGAGTAATGGGAATCAATATTCGATTCGGTGATAGACCATTGTTTAGACTCGAAAATTGATGGAGGCACGAAAAATCCGATAACATTTTCCCGTTAACGGAAATAAAACGGGATTCGGTACAACGGCAACGTATTGTTTGGGCTGCATAATCATTTTGTGTTTAGCTTATAGAGTACAGGATACGGGATTTTATTGATAGAATTATATCGTTTTTTATTATTTTTCTATATTTTCTGGTTATACAGTGTCTGTCAAGCCACGGGTCATTGAATGAGTAATCCGTTATCCGGACGAAATGGTTTCATCGAGTGCGATTTCAACCCACAGCCATCACATATCTTCACAGGAGGCACATTTCTATTATTAGTTCTACGGTATAAAAAAATAATTAAAAATAAAGTTTCTTGTAATTTATATAGGGGCACGCAAACTAGCCTCATAGTCCAAATAAAATTCTATGTATTTACGTTATTTTAGAAAGTTACGTTTAGTATTCTTTATGAGCTGAGCGTTAAGTATCGAATTCGAATTGACAGTCGGAACCTATAAGTAATTCTTCAATCAATTAAATCTTCACAGGGAACCCCGCATAATATAAAGAGGCCCCGACCTAATAGACTATTGGGCTTGTTTTTTTTCTTTTTAGTTTTATGCAGTCGGGGTTTTTGTTTTTTTTTAATATTTTTATAGATTATGTCAGATATATTGTATGCGGAACCTAACGCTGCACTTTATCTAATTATATGTGAGATTTTCCAGCATTTAGTCAGCGACTAGTGCCACCATTGCGTTAAAAGTAATATTTATTTAGTAAGACTACCATCTACTTCATGGTACCATATACTTCAACGTTCTAATACCAGAAAGTTAGTTATCATAGGTTTCCATAAATATCTCTTAGATGGCGTTTATCGTAAATTTATGAAAAAATATATATGTTTTTTTTTGTGGGTAAACACATATATAAATGGCTTTTTTCCTTTTTTATAATTTTATAATGTCTCTTTATATTAGTTTTCTTCATTATTTTCTCATAGGTGGACTTTAAGTGGAATCTAAAAGAGTCTATAGTTAATTCTAGTGCTCTACGTACATTAAATTTCTATCTTGGTATCATAATATAAGTTAAAGTTATTAGGTTCCTAATATATCCTAAAGAATGTTCCAAATGAAATAAAAAAGACAATGTTTTTATATTTTAATGTATAAGTAGAATTATTTATTTTATAATTTATACTACATTAAAGTATAAAAAGTGTTAAAAACACACCCAAAATATTCAAATTGCTTAGGGTAAGGTCTTCAAACTTTTTTAATCTTAGGGTCGGTGGGTATACTCGAAATTGAGGGTAGCTTTTAAGAGTGTAAAGTTTTAACACTCATATTTATGAGTGCTCGTGAATCAAACGTCCTCATATTAAAGAGTTGTCGCCTATGTTTACATATAGTATAGTATAGGATATTACATATAGTATAGTATAGGATATTCATGACCTAACCGAGGGCTCCGAACGTAAGTTGGACCCCAAAATAATTGGGGTTGCTTTGAGAATGGGCACTATATTCGTATTGCCTATGGACCCCGGCATGACCTAAGACGGAATTGAATGTATTAATCTGACTTATTTTCATTTGTATGGTTCACTAGTTATTAAAATATGGAAAACTAGCGGCCGCGCGCAGCTTCGCATGCTTATTTGCACCCTTAGGGGTGAATTCTAATAAACCATGAAACATGTGTTCAATTAAATATTTTTAAGAGATTCAATTTCAAATCTTTTAAAAATCAGTGGCGATTTAAAGATTTTACCATACAAACTTTCAACCCCTTGTTAACACCCCTAGGGGATGAATTAAAATAAACCACGAAACATGTGTTCAATAATATATTTTTAAGAGTCTGAATTTTCAGTTTTATAAAAATCAGTGGCTATTTAAATTATTTTCCATACAGACTTTAAACCCCTATTTCACCCCTTTAGGGTTAAAATTTTTCAAAATCCCTTCTTAGTGGATGTCCAGATTACGAAAGTAAACATCTGTCCAAATGTCACGTTTCTACTGTCAGCGGTTACGGCTGTGCGCGCGTCTTACCTCAGTCAGTGAGGACAAGTCCTTTTATATATGTAGATATAAAATGACTTGTCCTTTTATATCTATATATATAAAAGGACTTAATAACGATATAGATAGATTATGATGGGGTCATAATTAAGTAAGAGATACATTTCACTTCTTTTTACTATTTAATCGTAGATAGTAGAGTACACTATTATATATAATTTTTCTATAGTTAAACTACTATAAAAAATAAAATTTTAGGAATCTTAAGCAAAGATGGGCGAAGTTTATGTTTGTTAACTAAAAGAAGCGCTTATTATTTGAACTATGCTTATAACTTTTACTTAAAAATATGCCTTTTGTAGCGTAGATTTTTTTACTTACTTCAAAAAACACTAAATTGTTGGCCAAATTCATTTTAATGTTAGTTATAAATGTTATGTTTATTATTCTTTTGTTATACAAATAAATGAGCGCAGCGTTAAGTTTCGCACGCTCAACGTGAAATGCATCGAATTTGAATAGAGAATGAATGACGAGTGTCTTAAGAATGGGTTCTCTTTGCCTATTTTTTTTTTACTCATAAAGCTATGCGAAAAACCTGAAGTTGTGAGACATTAAGAAACTATTAATTGCGCTATGACTAGGTATGTACTATTATTAAAGAAAAATAAATAAAATTAAATCAGCTTCACGCTGTATCCCGCACACAGCAGGGTAGGCAGAGGGAACCTAGTGTTAAGACACTCCGTTCCCCACTTTCTGCCGAATTCTGGAGGGATTGCGTGTTGAGTGGCAGAACTCAAGAAACTGAAAATGGAAATATAAACGTAAATAAATATTTCACTTCCTCGAGGGGGGATTGAATCCACGACCGTAACGTTACAGTTACACCCTTGTGCCGCTGCGCCAGGACGGTTTTAACTATTATTATTTTCATCTCATAGTGTTATTTCAATGAAATACAACAAAATTCACATCAAACAAGGAGAAATAAGAACAAAAATTTATGACAATTATTAATTAAGGTAATAAAATACTTCTGTCCTAAAATATAGAACATTTCTAGATTAATTGAATTTATGTTAAATTCTATTATGCGTCTCGCACTTTACTTTAATTATAACAATTAACAATATTAATCAGTCTCTCATAAAGTCTGAAACTATTACAGTATGTTAATTTCAGCACTATGTATATTCATTTTCATACTGTACGACAAATATTTTATTTTTTATTTAATTTTGTCCTAGGATTTAGTAATTTATAGTTAAAACAGATTTAGCGTAGGTACATAATTTACATAAGCCCGTACAATTTTACCGTCTAAAAGAGATATTGATAGAAGTTTATTTGGTTCAAATTTACATACATATCCTAAACGTTATTTAATTTTATTTCTCCTAACTTCGTGGCTATTTTTATAATAATATTAGCTTACAGAGAATGGAGGTATAAAATAATTTAATAACAGAATAAGGCCACAGGCTAAATAAAAAGGTAAACGATGAACAGTACGTGGGTCGAGCCAAGTTCCGGAAAATCAAAATAAGCAAAATGAACGATTACGTTACGGGCGGGCGCACATCCCATCAACGAGGTGTCGGCCTCCGAGCAAACCTGACAAGCGACAGGCTATTACATTACGAAACTTTTACTCTTAATTATTTTGTGTATTTTATTTAACATATATTTTTTTTAGCTTGGTACCCCACACATGGTAGGGTAAGAAGAGGTAACCTGGGAACCTAGTGTTAAGACACCTCGTTCTTATTAAGACAATCTTTTCATCACTTTTCCCCGAATTCTGGATTGAATTCCATTACGTGATGAGTGGCGGATAGGAGTTATAAAATAAATTAAGAGTAATAATCAAATCCACAATCGTTGAATTAAGACCCTTTGAACTTAAAAATAATTTATATTTTGGTTATTTTAATAAAAACAATCATAAGAGCATGGGTTTATTTTCTGTAAACTTATACACATGATGTTAAAGATGTAAGTTTGTTTTAGAATTGCACTATACAAGTTTGTATATTTATGTCCAGAGCTTAAGAGCCTTGTGTCTGTTATTCGCAAGAGAAATTTCAGTGTAGTTGAACAATCATGTTCTTGTATAATATTATAATAATTAATACAAGTACACCTTAGGGAATCTACTGTAATTAGCATTACATTTATGCCACAGTCATAATTAAAATTAATGAAGTAGGGATTTTGATATCTTTACATAACTTTCGTCCTTTTTCAGGGAAGTCTAAGGAAACCTATAGATGACTTACTCTGTTATCTTCGTTGTACTCATCATCATCATTATCGATTCAGAGGTACGAAATATCACATTGCTTTTAGAATACCGCTTAAGTGGGCTCAATGTAGGAACGAAATATTTTTTTACAGTACGTTTTAATAATTAAAACTGATAAACTGATTTTTTTATTAAAAACAAAAGATAGATAAACATTGAAATTTATGTTACAATACTTTATACCAAATCAGAAAAACTTTAATTGCGCTTCTTTCAGTAAGTCATTTGTGGAATGTATCTAATTATGCTGGGATGAGTCATCATTGCCACAAAAATAGTTATTTTATTTATCTGTTAAAATAGAAAGCAAGTAATAGATGTATCTTAATGAGAAGGGAGTGTCTTAGCACTAGTTTAATTTTTTTCAGGTTCAATCTGTCTACCCTAATATGTGGGATGAAGCTTTAGCGCTATGCTGGAATAAAAAAACAAGCTTTAAGATAATATAGAAGTGTAGAAGATAGTTTTTATTATTAAAAATATTTTCTATGCTTAAAATTTATTTAATAACAATAACACGAATAAAAAATTAAATAAGAAATCTAAGAACGAAACGTTGATATTGAATTAGTAAATGACGATCACAAAATCCTACGAACTGTAGAGGACCATTATTTTTATTTCATCCCCCAATTGTTTTATTGAATCTGAAAAAAGGACAGCCCTCTAAAATTCGAGAGCCGATAATCAATCAGTTGCGCTCTTATCGGAGTGCTCTTGAATAATTTACTGAGTTAACAAAGTAGGGCTCTTTCTTATTGGGAAACATCTTTGACCTAGATATCTATATATTTGTAAGTAACATAAGGTATTACTCAATTTTGTTTTCTGGTTTCT
Organism: Heliconius nattereri; assembly: GCA_013403645.1. Taxonomy (NCBI): domain Eukaryota; kingdom Metazoa; phylum Arthropoda; class Insecta; order Lepidoptera; family Nymphalidae; genus Heliconius; species Heliconius nattereri. The sequence continues at coordinate 2,031,716 of JAAIXI010000227.1, read as the reverse complement.
TATAAGATTCTATTTGTTTGTAATAAATAGTATTATTTTGGTATACGGTTCTGATGCAAACAATAAGACATATAATAAGAATATGATTTAAGAATTAGATTATATCATTGAAATATCGTTGATATCGTCGTGGCTTAGAGTAATAAGAAGAGGGAACCTGGGAAGGGTAACTTCTGGGATATTGGATGGGGGTGATGATTGTGATTTCAATTCAATCACCAAGCCAATGCCAAGTTTTGTGTCAATAAGTTCATTTATAATATTAGTTAAGTCTAATTAAGAATAACCCAAATATATATAAGTTTTAACTTTAAAAACAATTTAGATTCACTGTTATTCTTTATACAAATATCTAAGTATTTGTAGTGCAGTGTAGGCAGATGGAATTTGGGAACCTAGTGTTAAAACACTCTGTTCATATTAAGACACTTCCGTTCCCCATTTTCCACTGAATTCTTCAGATATTGCATTGTTATAATCATTTAAGTTATATCAATAAAATGTGCAATCAATTAACAAAGTCACAAAAACCACAAAGCTTATGCATATGAGCTCTAGTGTCAAAAGAAATCTCAATTACTTCTGTGAATATTAGTAGATAAGAGCCTTGGATTTTTTAAGCTAATAGTAAGTAGTAAACATTATAATATTACAATTGTGTTCTTTTATTAATATAGATTGTAAATTGTATTATTAATATAAAAAAAATGCTGTGAAATGACAGTACTTCGTATACAATTTAAACATTTATTTCTATATTTTGAACCACTTTTGTTTAAATTAAATTCCCTAACGACTTTGGGGTGACGATTACTAAAAGTTAGTAGTCTTACGATCTTAGATTAAGTTTTTTACAAGTCCTCGCTCGTTTAGAGTTTCTTAGTCTCGAAAGTTGAGCGAAGTTCGTGGCAGATGTGTCTTTGATAGCTTTGTTTTGTGACAATTGATATTCTGTATATATTTTTTTAAATTAAGCCATTAAGCTTGCTTAGCTAGATTTTTTTCAATTAACAATAACATTTATGATTTTCTTATATATATTTTTTTACTATTTGACATTTTCCTCCTAAAGTACGCAGTATCATGGTAGAATAAGTTGAATTTTTGCTTAATCTTTTTGTTACCTTGCCTGTTGAAGTCGATGCCAACTTTACATATTGGTTTTGCTTTTTTACAATACTCGTCCAAGCATAAATTAATAAACTAACATGAATATGTAAAAATCGAACCCACGACCCATTTGCTTAGTGATCAAACTCTCTATATTAGCAGGACATTAGTTATCATCGAATAAGCAGAAGGTGTCTATTACTGCGGGCGGGTGGGTATCCCATCAACGCGCTCTATATAACACGCTCCGTTAAGCGGTAAATGATTTTGACTCTACAACGTATTGCGGTATTATAAGATATAAACTTACGTTAAGTTAGAGTAACTAATTATTGTAAATTTTGCCTTTATTTTATGTAAGATTGCTTAAAATTTTATTTATTTATATTTAATAAATAAAATACCATTTGCTATAAAATAAAATCTAGTATAATACTTATAAATACTAATATTACAAATGTTAATCTTCGTAAGGATAAATGTTTGTTCCACTTTCATGTAAAATCTAATGAGTAAATTTAGATGAAACATTAAAATATTATAGCTTATACATCAAAATCAGTTCCTGGAGTGAGTGAGACCTCCCGGACGCCCAAGGAAGCACTGGTTGGATGTCGTGATGCAGGACATGAGAGCCAATGGTCTAACCACCGAGGACGCAAAAGGCCGTGCAAAGTGGAGAAGGTTGAGTAGGAAGGCAGACCCTGGCAATAGCCGGGATAAATGCCAGGAGGAAGAAGACATCAAAATAAAATTTTGTTAGAAATTAGAATATGACGAAAAGGGAATTTAAGCGGGCGAAGCCGCGTTTGACTCACTAGTATAATATAAAATAAACGATATAAAAACGAGGGTGTGGAGCGTCACTCACTGGATGTTTTCATAACTAAGTTAACAAAGCTAAGCTACTCTATTTGTTTTCCAGGAAATAATATATAATAAAAAATAAAATATGTAGATAAAAATGAAGGCGCTAATAAGGCGCAAAGGGGCAACGAACGATAAGCTTTTTGGAAGCTCCGTCTATATACTTTGAAATTGTTTTTTTCTTCTTCAAGTATGTAGTTAGCCCATAATTGACACTTATAAAAATTGATACTAATTAAGGGTATTCTTAGATTTTAGTATATTTTTAAACGGTTTTATTTAGTTCACCCTGTTTGTTTATTTATTTATTTGTTTGGGTCAAATTTAGTAATTGAAATTTAACCCTCTTCCCTTAACCGATTGATCTGAAATTTGGTATACGCCTTTGATTCTGGTGACAGTACAATTATCCATATTCAATATTATTGAGAATCCAAGATGGCCGCCGCTACAAGATGGCGGGCAACTTAGTTTTTTTTCAATCCCAACAATATGGGTATCAAATGAAAGGGCTTATCGAGTAGAATTCAGTGTACTATACAAAATCCATATCAAAGATGGCCACTGCTACTAATTTAAAAAATATGCATAATTTAACCTAAAATAAATTCGTGGGGCACGTCTAATATCTGGGTATTAATATCGGCCTTGATTATGATATGACATCAATATTGTCACGAAAAAATTAAAAAAGTCTAGTAAATGTCAGATTCATACAGCAGATTCCTTCAGTCTTAATAATGTAAGGTAATAAATAGAAGAAAAATATAATTTCTTACAATTAATGAGTAGTAAGCATATTAATTCATGTTTTCTTATCATTATTTGTTTGCTCATAATAGTTTCAGTTATTTTTTGCATACCTCAACGGAACTAAACTCAAAATCTTTATTTAAACAGTGAATAAATTTATAAAAAATATTAATGGAACGATAATAATGCTGTAACAAATACTAGTCTCTTAAAACAATAAGAAAGAGTCCTAATCAAACTAAATAATGTCTACTCAATAATGAATGGCAACCAATTATACCAAAAAAAAATATAAAATTAAGTTTTCTTCGTCATTTTCAAAAAACTCTGTTTCTAAATCAGATCTTTAAGTAAGAGATCAAGTCTAAAATTTGCAGAAACAGAACAGATTGTCTTAAGTTGTATCGACTGATAATCAAGGAGTATTAAAGAAAGACTCAAGTGTGTAAATAAAGTTGTATTTTTAATCCACCAAAATGGGTTGGTTGAACAGTTGATCCATATTTACAACAGTAATTTTTAGAGAATAATAATAATAATAATAAACCCGCAGGGCAGCTTGTGGCGAGCTGTTGGGGAGTGGCGGCCCCACGGACTGGAGTTCTCCGGAGAGGAATTGTAATCCATCCCCCGCCTCTGGCTTTCCTTTATTGGCCAGCAGAGTGGAGCGCAAGAGCTATATGCTCGAAAGGACCACCCTTTCAACGGGGAAACCTGCTCACAAACTTCTCGTGATGGTGAGCTGTGCTGCTGCTCCTCTCTATACCCTCAGCTGACCACCCCTATGTTGCGCCCGAGGCACTACGCCACTTTGTGGGGGCCATCTAGTGGGAAGCGAGTTACCGTCCACCAACCATTCAATTTGAGACTATTCTAAAGGCGGACGTCCGGTAGTCCATCCAAATTCCATTCCATAGTCCTAGTTTAGATTTCCATATTTTCCATAGTTCCTACGCATTAACCGGTGACCATCTCTGGGCAATTACCCCTAGTTGCCCAGCGATGGATCCTGGCTGACGCGTCACAGTAAAACATTTGTATATTCTCTTAGGGGCCTCCTCGTGTTGAAACTGTGTCCCCACGCAAGACTTCCAAAGGATTGGGTTCTTTTGAACCTGTGAATCTTAAAAGAGAAATATAATAATAATAATAATATTTATTAAATTAAAATTAAATTAATATGTTTTGTTTTATAGATATCATGGCACGTTATTAGTTAATAATAGCATCTTTTTTAGCTCTACTTGTCTCACGTCTTCGTTTTTTCTTCTCTTCATTGATTTAGTGCACCCCAGATCTATTTGATCGGCAGTGTGGCTGGAACAATCTAAAAGAAGCTAGCTGAGCTATGATTTCGTTATTTAAGGTGATAACTTAAACCACTTGACACTTGTAAAATGCTAAATATTTAGTATAATCTGAAATATTAGTCTACATTTAATTTTTCAAGATTTATGCGATATATTGATTTTATTTTGGTCATTATCAAATAGCAAAAAAGCTGTTAGTTTAGTTTTACAAGCTCAAGCATAAACAAATAAACAGGGAAGTGATTTTGACATTACAACATATATTTTTATTATTAATAGTATTTTATATGGACATACATCTTTCCTGTGACACCTTGAGTAACAGACAATATGTCTACAGAAAAGAGTTTCCAATCGAAAATGAGCAATGGTAAAGACCATTCAAGGATACAGAAGCAAGCAAGTGAGATTTCAAAAATATTCCTTTAAAGCCATTGTGCCTGTATAATTACAAATATAAGTAGCACATACTTACCAAAATACACTAAAAATAGGAAAGACTCACTGATCTTTTACAAAATGAACAAATTAATGATTCTTTTTAATTGGAATGTAAAAATACACATCCGTCTTGCGTAATGGGTGTAAGAAAATTATAGCTGTCTAATATTACCACATTAACAGATATTACATTTATGGTGACTTTATTAGAAGTCTTTTAATACAGATTTTTTGGACCACAGAAAAAAGTCGTATGCGTGTATTCGCTAGTTTATTAGAAATTATAGTAAAAAGGTTCTATTTTCTTTTATTTATTATTGCTATTATAATATAACACTAATATGAGTATGACCCATCTACAATCGAAAGACATGAGACATGAGACTTCACGCACCTTGTGGTAAGTAGCAAGTGTCGTGCCCCACAATTTTATTTTAGTTTAACAAATGCATATGTTTAAAATGTGTATATTTCAAAAATGACATCTTTTGTCATAGGTGTTTACATAAATGTATATTGCATTTTTAGGAACTTATGTGACCATAGATATTTCCAGAAAGTGAGTAGGTTACGAGTTGCTTTATTTTGAAAATATAACAATGTATACATATTGGTACCCATGACTGTCTCCATGAAATTATTTTTTCGCTTTTAGTACATTTATCTGCAATATAAAACCGTTTATCTTATTTTTTTTTTACTTTTTTATTCGTATATATAAATATGCAATTGTTATGTCAGAGGTCAGTAGTGTTGAAATAAAATGAAAAACATAAATACTTTCTTGTCTTGTCTCATAATTGCAACTTTGAAAGATGTTACGCAATATAAATACTTTATAAACGAGAAAAACAATCACGAGGTCGAAACAGCCCGTCATTAGGTTTCCTCTGAACATACCACCAAGAAACTTCACTAAAAGTAAATAGTTATGTTTATATTTGTAGCATTTATTATATAATAAATAACTTTGAAAATATTAGACATATGGACATAGATAGGCAGGCTAGAAGTCCTAGGGTCAAAATACGATCGCTTTTCCGCTTAAATTTAAAACAACGAGTCTTAGGTATCGCTATTCATCGCCCTGATTTTGCCTTGCCTGACTTAGAATCGAACCATCAACGATTAAATATTGAAAAAGTTTTTTTTAGTTAGAATCAGTAGTTCCTGAGATTAGCGCGATTCACCAAACATACTATTCAGCTTTATAATATCTATTAGTATAGATTTCGTTTATTTAGACTGTATTAAAAAAAACACAAGTTAGTTACTAAGAAGAAATATAAAAGTAGGATATATTGTAGCTAGAGGACTCGTCTAATGGCTTCAATGCAATCATTCATTGAATGTATAAATAAATTAGTAAAAGGCGTAGTGCTTTTGGGGCTTCATTTAATAATTTCAATAGTGTCTTACAAACTTTAAATACTTTGGTGTGTTTGAAATGGTCCACGTTTGTAACAATTTGTTTGTTTTTATTTTTAGGTAGCTTTGGAACCTAGTGTTGAGACACTCCTTTCCCTGCTTACCTCCAAACTCTCGAGGCGGAAGTCATACGGATTAGCTTCGTTAAGAAAGGATTTTAAAAACTATTTTATAGCATACAATCGTTTTTACTTCGTTTTATATTTTCAAATGCAAAGGCAATTATAGAAAAGTTCCTTTTAAACGCTTATTAAGTGCCTTCATAGCAATGTTTCATGTTTTTAAAACAAACCTTTGTTTGTATTACATAAAAAAGCAACTTAGCTTAATGCTATCATATCGTATATGGCAGGGTAGGTAAAGGGTACCTAGTGTAAAAACACCACGTTCCTCACTCTCCGCCGAATTTTACGAGGTATTACGTGTTGTGTGGCGGAATTCAACGCCGCGCTTTGTTTCGACATCAGAGAGCAGAAATGAAAATATAAATAATTTCATGAATGAAATATTAGTTAAGTTAAATATTTCAGATCGTCAGGGTGAAGAGAGTGAGTCAATGTCTGACTGTGAATCGTGATAGTTGGCGGGTTCTCAGGATAATGAATTATTTGCATTTCCTTGGATTAGCTATATCAAGAGCGGCGTTATATTCCGCCACTCATAATGCAATGTCTTAAATCCAGGCTGAAAACGAAAAACGGAATATTATACTCACTAGGTCCCTAGGAACCTAAGTGTCTAAACGGTAAAGGAGTGTCTTAGCACTAGGATCCCAGGTACCCTCTGCTCTGCCTACCCTGCTATGTGCGGGATACAGCGTGAAGCTATATAAAAACATGTTTGTATAAGAAACCTGCAACATCATCCTCAAATAAAATATATATTACATAATCATCTTGTTTATATTATTATAAATGCATGTAAAACTCGTTTAATAATGTTATGTAAAGTTGAGATAGCCGCGGAGTTTGAACTGGACGCAGGCACTAAACGTCGGTCAGTGCATAAATTACGTGTATTTCCTACTTTTATCATATATAATGTATTACGTGTGTTCTTCATAGTATTCCAGTTGGTATGCCTGTAATACTCTCAATATTATAAGTAATGGTTGCGCATTCAAATCCTCTGAAGAATAATATATTATATGGCAATTATTATCAATAAGGCCATTGTTTCAGCTTTACGCTACATTCTGTATATAGCGTGGTAGACAGAGGGAACCTAGTGTTAAGACACTCCGTTTCTAATTATCGAAACATAACGTTTGAATGGTGGAATACAACATCGCGGTTTGTCTTTTTACCAGAGAGAAGAAACGAAAGTAATTTCCTAAAGAAGGAATTTATTTTACAAAGGTCGCATTAAGAAGGACATACAAACTTACATACAATATCTAGTTTCTGTTTAATTTTTTTTGCTTCACTCTATATCTCTGTCCCGCACATAGCAGCGTAGGCAGAGGGTATTTGGGAACCTAATTTTAAGACACTTCCCTTCCCCACTTACTGCCTACTGGAGAATCGTCAATTGCAAGAGAATTGTCAATTGGTATACGTAATAAGCCTAGCAGTTTTAGAGTATGAAGCCTGTATAAAGTGCGCGGTTAGTATTCAAGAAAACTTGTATTAATTTTCAAGTGAAAGGTGCGTGTTGAGAAAACTGTTTGAGTTTAACACTTATTAATAAATATGGACATTATTTTTTACATTTTTTTCGCGAATTTAATTTCGCAAGTCCGACCATTCTTCTTGCACAAAGGTAATTTTTCTAATCATTTTAATAGTTTTACATAAAATAAAAGTAAATACCAGTACCAATACTGGTACCAGAACTAATACCAGTTTCGCCCAGTACCAGTAGCGAGAAAGTGAAATAAATTTAAATATAATAATTTCCTCGAGTGATTATTGAAACCACATCACGTCGCTGTTCCATTGCGGTAAGTCACCATCCTAGGACTAAAAATCAAAATCAGCTTCACGCAGTATTCCGCAACCAGCAGAGTAGGTAGAGGGAACTTCGTATTAAAAACATACCATTCCCCACTTTTCGCTGAATTCTGTAGACATTAGGTGTTGTATGGCGGAACTCAACGCTGCACTTTGCCTCGCCATCAGAGCGAAGAAATGAAAATATAAATTTGAATAAATATTTAATTTACTCGATCGAAGCAACGACCAGTCGATTCTACAGTCATACTTTGTGTCATACACCCGGCCTCATTGAAGAAAATGTTCTTGTTTTCACTTTCTTGTAATATATTCACAATACAATTAACCTTACTATTCTAGCGTATGTCTTATTTTATTACAACAAAAAGCAAATAGAATACGTAAAGTATTCAGACGGTCGTAAAAAGACTCGAGATTAAATGTTAAAAGTCAATTTGAATTAATGATATTAACGCGATAGGATTTAATATTACATTGCATCTAACAAGTGGATATTGAACCCAGAACTATCGTGAGTTTTAAGTACATCAAAGTAAAAGGAAATTTTATCATCAAGCAAATGTGTTACGCGGAAGCAGTTTCCTCCGGAAGTAAATACGATGTTACGGGAGTTTTTTGAAGCTCCCAGGGGATGTTCTTATAACGAAATGTTGAAGGTCTTCACATTATTTCTTTGTAACTATTATTTTTATTTTAGATTTCAATATCATAAAACTATACTATAGAATTCTATTGTGTTTTTATAATATTATTGGAACTGTATTCAAAAAATTAAAAAGGAATCCAACACACAGCAGGGTAGTCAGAGGATATATAGTATAAAGACACTCCGTTGCCACTTTGAGGGGCGGAACTCAACGCCGCGGTTTTTGCCTCGATACCAGAGCGAAGAAACGGAAATATAAATTCAAGTAATTATTTCGTTTCCTCCAGTGGGAATAGAACTCACAACCATCGCGTTACAGTCATAGCCTTGTGGCCCTGTGCAGCGACGGTCTAAAGTATTGTTTAAATAAAATACACTCGTATAAACAAAGTAAAGTGCGGCAGTCGACTAATAAGTCGATATTCAGGCCAAATAAAAAAAAATACACTTACAATTTCTAAGTAATGAAAAAAAAAATGCGACATTGGCAAAAATGTCAATAAAATACCTTTTTGGTACACGGGCTTAAACTAATACTGTCAAATAAAATGAAACGTTCATATAAAAATGACAGTTTGACAGTATCACTTATATTTACAAATATATGTATTTATGAAAGTGAATCTTATTTATTGTAGGTACTTATACAGCGTAGTGAATATTTTTTTTTGTTATTCTTTTTACTAGGTAAAGGGTACATATATACTGTTAAAATACTATATTTCCATTATTTCACTTCTGTTCCCAATTTTCCGCCGAATTATGATTAATTAGATCGAGGAAATGAACATATTGAATAATCCAATTCCTCGAGTGGGAATCGAACCCACGACCTTTCACATTTACAGTCACACGCATGTGCATCACGACTGGTCCCAACAGTTTATAACATAATTATTACAGTTATTGCCACTTGATATAATCCCAGGAGAAAACTACTTGTGATTACATAAACTAACAGTTAATTATAAATTACTATGAACCCAATCGATTTTGATGGTCGTGAGTTTGAATCCTATTGAGGATATTATTTCAAATTCAAATTCAAATTCAAAATATTCTTTATTCAAATAAACTTATAATAAGCACTTTTGAATCGTCGAATGAACATATGAACAAAAAGCTACCACCGGTTCGGAAGGCAGTTCTGCTGAGAAGAGCCGGCAAGAAACTCAACAGTTGCTCTTTTCAAAATCAATGGTACAATCACAATCTATTACATTAGTTGGCAGCTATCCTGCATCTCATTCAATAGACATTAATTCCATACATGTTTGTCTTCTAAGTATTCTTGAACAGTGTAATACGCTTTACTTGTCAGAATTTTTTTTACTGATATTTTAAATTTTGGAAGTGGCAAATCTAGAATACATTGTGGAATTTTATTATATACACGTATGCTCAGACCCATAAAAGATTTATTAACTTTTTGGAGGCGAAAACTTGGAGTAACAATCTTATCTTTATTTCTCGTTCCTATCGTATGATTGTCACTATGTTTACTATGACAATGTATATTTTGTCGGACAAAGAGAATATTATAGTATATAAATTGAGAAGCAACTGTAAGAATACCTGCATCTTTGAAAACATCTCGCAGAGAATCTCGCGCTCTTAGTTTATAAATATATCTTACGGCTCTTTTTTGGAGGATAAATATAGAATTTATGTCTGAAGCACTGCCCCATAGCAGCATTCCATAAGATAAAATACTATGGAAATAGCTAAAGTAGACTAGTCGGGCAGTGTCAACGTCCGTCATTTGTCTTATTTTTTTAATTGCGAACGCGGCAGAGCTGAGTTTATCCGCAAGTGCTTCCAGATGAGTGTTCCACTGGAGTTTGGAATCTATAGTTACACCTAAGAAAATAGCTGATTCCGACAAATTGAGAGTCTCTCTTTTAATTAGTAGACTAAAATTATGTTTTTTAACATTTTGTAAAGCAAATTCAATACATTTAGTTTTTTTAGCATTTAACATTAGATTATTAACATCAAACCAACGAAGGATATGCGATAATGCACTATTCACGTCGTCATAGTTTATTTTGTTTCTGTCAACCTTAAATATTAAAGAGGTATCATCCGCGAAAAGTACAATATCACATAGGTTCCTCACATAAAAGGGTAGATCGTTAATATTATAAGTTAATATTTATAAGTAAATATATATGTTTTAAAATAATAAATTCACAATGAAATTAAATTCAGCTTCACGCTGTATCCTGCACACAGCAGGTTACGCAAAGGGAATCTAATGTTAAGACACTCCGTTCCCCACTTTCTGCCGAATTCTGGAGCATTACGTGTTGAGTGGCAGAACTCAACGCTGTGCTTTGCCTCGACACGCGAGACTAGAGCGAAGAAATTAGATTTTTTTTTTTTGGTATGAATTTTTTTGCCGTCGTGGCGCAGCGGTAATGGATATATATATATATATATATATATATATATATATATATATATGGTGATAGTATTTAATTAAATTTTCAGCACAGGAGCCGTTATTATTCTGCGTTAAGGTCTGCCCTTTGTACTGCTCACCGCGAAGAAGTGACGAGGGTAAGTTAATATAATTTATTTTGTCTTCTAAAAAGGATTTAATATAGAATATTTGTATTTGTTGTCTCGTTGTACATTTAGTAATAAAAATGGTTTATTTTTTTCGATAATTTTGACTAATAATTTACTATTTTTTTATAACAATGAGACGATGAATGTATACAAATAGTATACAGTACTATAAGTTCACCAAAATCAGTTCAGTAGTTTTTCAAATATGGATATCTAATTATTCTTTGGACAGAATTGGTATTTTTATAATATAAGTACATGGGTAATGGATAGATGTTTGAATTTCGTTTAATAATAATAAGCATAAATATATCTTTTTGTTTACCAAGAAATTTATGAAAAAAATTCCGTTGCTTATAATATTTTAATAATAGCAACATATTTCATACAAAAATACTTGTTCTTCGAAGAAGAGATTTATTAAACAGATTTATTAAAAAAAAAAATTGTTATGTTCATTAAATGTACATAGTATTGTGCTCCATTATAATATAAAAAAAATATTTCGATCTCTGATGTTATTTGGAGTTTGTTCAATTTTTTTAAAATAACTTAATTTTTCTACACGCAATGTCTCGAATAATTCGGCAGAAATAGGTGAACGGAGTGTCTTAACACTAGGCTCCCTTTGCCTAATCTGCTAAAAGCGGGATACAGCGTGAAGCTGTAAAAAATGGAGTCACTTTTTAATTCGGTTAAAATACTTCTGTCAGTTAGTTGTTTATTTCATATTTTTTTAAAAAAGTTATTTAAAATAATTTTCATTTGAAATAAAATAGAAATGAATGAATAGTTAAACCTCTTTTTTATTATTAAAAAGAGATGTAACAAATAAACTTCGCTCTTTTGGTTTTATCACTGTGTTTATTTGTAGGGTATGCGTAAGTTTATGACTTTGACTTACATTGTATACTGACACATTTACTTACATAATACTTCAATGAAATTGTAAATGTAATTCGTATAAGGTATAAAATAGTTAGGTAAGAGTTATGGAGGCTCGGCATGCCTTAGTGTCAGAAGCGTGTGATTTTAAACAAGACAGGTCGTGGGGTCGATTCCCCCTCGAGAAAATGAAATATTTAATATAATATTAACATTATTATTTATTTTTTGTTTACTCTTATTATAAATTTTTTAACTAATGCAATATCTATATACATTTTTTTTATTTATAAATTTTGGTAGTATGGTTGTAAAATCATTTTTAATTGCTTTTAAATTAGATGTAGAATATTAGGTTTTAGAATACCTGCTTTTAGTTATAATCATGTTGAGCTAGCCTGTAAGTGTGATGTACAATGTAAAATATTTTTAAACCTTTGTACTTTGTTTTTTTAAATGTTTGTATATTTTGTATGTTACGTTGGCTTGCCTAATAAATAAATAAATATCCATTTCCTCACTCTTGTAACGAGGCAAAGCCCAACGTTGAGTTCCGCCACTCAACACGGAAACACGGAAAATAAAGAGCGGAGTGTCTTTACACTAGGTTTCCTCTGCTTACTAAGAAGCTGAAAAAAAAAATTCAAAGGTATAAAATATTTGTTTCAGACGCGTCTTCCCTCATCTACGTTGACCATCCGTGGCATTTCGACCATGGCTGGAGTCATGACATATCCCATCATTTCGACCCATACTTCTTTTGTAGGCCTCCAAAGCCAACCTCCACTACAACTACAACGCCCAAACCAAAAACCACTACTGAAGAACCCTCATATATATGCATGGTCTGCATGAAGAAATGTTCCAAAATTCTTAAATAAAATTATTTTATTGTGTGTGTGTTTTTCTATTAAATTAATTGTTATTTATCATATGTAAATATATTAAGTTTTATATATACTAAATATATTAATAGGTAAAAAACGTTGCTAAGCGTTAAATTCGTTTCCATCAGTAGAGTTGTTATATTATTGTATTTTATTAAATAAAGTAAATATTAAGGATTGTTCCTGTTCATTTATTTACATCTTAAGTACTTAAATTTTTTTAGCTTCATGTTATATTCTTCATATACCAGGATAGGCAGAGGGAATTTAGGGTTTTGGCCTAAATTGGAATATCATATTTTGGGAATTGAAAAAAGTCAGCGCTCATTTTTATTAGGATAAACCTATAATATTTGTTTTTCCTAATAAAAAAATATAGTATAGTTAACAAATAATATAACAATATATTTATGTAATTCTATTATAAATATTTTACTAAAGCCATATTTAATCTTCTTTTATAGGGTAAAGCTTTTGATAAACGTAACACCGGAATTATATGAAAAAAACATTTTTAATAAGTGCGTGGGTGTCAGGTATTAGAATTTTGGTTGTCAAATATTTGTTGGTTATTTTGTGGAAACTCAATTAACGATAGTAGGTTATTGGATCTGTGTTTTATTTTTATTAGACGTATGGAGGTTTTTGTATGGAAGAATAACAATTATTGTTATTAAATATACGAGGGAACCTTGGAACCCAGTGTTATACACTCCGTGCCGTAAGTGCAATAATTCGATTCTCGTTTAGAATAAAACTCTTTTTACATATAATATTAACTGTTTTAACTATATGTTAATTAATTAAGTTAAGTATTTAATTTAAATTACAAATACAGATTTCTGCAAAACGTTTTCTTTATAAAACACCAAGTATTTCATATCTAATGGGAAAATCTCTAAATACGAAAAGTATTTTTCCATTCACTTTCCAACGAAGACCATCAAGGAAGTGGAAAAGTGAATTTTGAGGGGAAAATCCGTGATATATTGGTCGCTGACGAAAAAAGATTTGAATGCTTTTATTGGTGCCCTGTCAGCTTTGTGGTGAATTTACGTTTGTTTTGTTCTGTCACATTTATGAGTCGTGAGTGCCTTTTGTTTTCTAGTTATATGGCGTTTCTATTTTGGTTTGCGAATACGAATATCTCTAATTGTGTACCTTGTTACTTCCGTCACAGGTAATCGGAAGGAAAGTTATTTATATAGATATGTATGTATTTACATTTGTTTTGCTCCACGCTGCTGCTTTTCCCGCTGATGCCAGGGCAGAAATAACTTGGTAAATTAATTTTATAGAATTGGCTGAAAGTTTAGCTATCAATTAATAAATATTGTCTTTAAAATGATAATGAAAGTAAATAATTGTGAAACACAAGCGAGCGAAGCCGCGACCGGGTCGCTAGTTATTAAATTCAAAATATTCTTTTTTCAAATAAACTATAAAAGCACTTTTGAATCGTCGAATGTACATGTCAACAAAAAGCTACCACCGGTTCGGAAGGCAGTTCTGCTGAGAAGAGCCGGCAAGAAACTCAACAGTTGCTCTTTTCAAAGTCAATGGTTTATTTTTAAATAAAAACCTTGAAAAATTGAAAATTACTCACTTCCGTTTTTAACGGAGTAATGAAGGGATGATCTTGCAAGCAATAAATCGTTTTCATCACAGAAGGGAGCTTTGCACAAACTTTACCAGTTATCTGAAAAACGTAATTCCAGTTTTACATTATTGAAAGAAGATTTGTGGAGAAAAATATAAAAGTTTACTGGCGTAAAATTTACGGTTTTCATGGGATTAGGAATATACTAGATTCATGAAAAATTGGAGATATAGATTTGAATTATACTTGAATAAATGATTTGGTTGCTTTTCTAGTATTGAATAGGAATAAAAAGAAAATAAGTAAGTACTCAATGCCATTGAGGTGCAGTTAAGAAAATTCTGATTGGATATCCCCAGAGTGACGATTTTATTTGCACATGTTTTTGTTTTTCGGATTTTGTTATTATTTTTGAAATTTGGAACCAGAAAAATTACATTGGCTATCACAGAACGATGGAGCAATGTAACTGTAGGTTTACAAAATTTGATTTTGAAGCCGCTACTTCAAGTAAGATATCAGATGAAAAGGCCCTGGCAAAGTTAAGCCTGAATTTTAGAAAAACCTCGAGATTTCAATTTTTATATGAAATCCTCGGTGGGCGACCGCAACTGGCGCTTGTCCGGTTTTTTCTAACATTAAGAATTTTATTTATAACTTATGATTTGGCTTATTTAGATTATTCAAACTTATATTTGCTTATTAATCCTATTGAAAACGGAAAATAATTTAATAAATATTCGTATAATTCAAGCGGGCGAATCCGTGAAGCTAATTTAATATCATTTCACAACTAGCAACACTCCGATTCATGAGATAGTAGTGTTAAAGGCAAAACAATAAAACGTTCTTGGGACTGATATATAGCTCCCAAATACGCGGCCTGCATTTAAGTTATAGTTTATTTCAATGCTCTATTAATAAACACGTAATAACGTGGTTACCGGATTTGGCAAAATTCCTTTATAAGCTACGAATATAATAACTTGGCGTCACTACTCTCTCTCTCTCATGGTGACATAGATATATTTTTGTTATTATTGCTGAAGAAATTTATCTTTATAATTTGAATTTGCAACAAAGAACAACAATAACAACATTCCGTTAATTTTCATCCGTGTCGTTTTGGAATGATAATTAAATTAATGAATTCAGAAATACAGTCATACTAAGTGAATACTATCAGTAGCATTCATCAAAAATATCTTAGAGGTCATCAGAAGAATCACAAAAAAAAATATTAAACGACATTAGTCCAGGGAAATTATATGAAAACAGCGATATAACGAACTTGGCGACGGCAATTATGATAAGGTCCATTATTATATATTGTCACATTTTCACTGATAACACCGTTCATGAGCTCCTTTTAAAATATTCATAGGTTGTTGATAAAATTTGTAAGGTTTTCTTGTATTTTTTTGTTTTATTTTCTCCTTTACAAATGAGAGGCGGAGAGAGAAAATTAAATTGACTTGCTTTTCATTGGCACAGTAATGGATGATTTTTTAAAACAATGATCTCTATTTTTGTTCAGTATATAGGGTAGTAGAGGGTCTGTAAAGAAGCAGTTATTTTCTTTTTTTATACTAGAAAGTAATTCTACTGTATTAGGTATTTAAAACTTAACTTATCTATTACTATCTTTAACATACTATTTTTTAACATTTTAAGAGACATATACAAATTATTATTTTTAAAACAATTTGATTTGTATATATTTATTAAAATGTTTCACAAAGAGTATCTGTTATGAATAGAGCAACAATAAAAAAAGTAGAAGCAGCCGTGATGCAGCACAAAGTTTGACTGTGAACGCAACGGCTATGAGTTTGGCATCAAATGGTAGAGAGGTAATTTTCTCTCTCTGTTAACAAGACAAAGATTGACGACGAGTTTCGCCACTTAACTCGCAATACCTCGAAAATCAGCCAGAATGTGTAAAACGGAGGGGAACGGAGGGATAAGATTAGATTTCTTTTATTTACCCTGTTTTCTATAGGATACTGCGTAAAACTAGAAAAAAAATACAATGCAAGTTAGTAATAAAACGAACTGAGACGGTTTTGGTCGATTTTGAATAGCGAAAGTGTTTTACTTCAGTAGGGTCACGTACAAAGCATGACAACTCCCTAGAGGTTATGTATGAGGAAGTTGATGACAGCGAATGAGGCAAAAAAGATAGTATAACGTGACAGACGTGTTATCTCATTTTATGTATGTAGTAGTCGCTAGTAAGTATATTTTTGTGTTTCTTTATATTTTGTAGACAGTAGTTATTTCAACTCACGTTTCAGGATGTCTCTATATGTATATGTACGCTTAATACTTACCAAAGGGAAATGGACAATATACAAAATCTTTTAGAAAACATGTTGATCCAAATGTCTATACAATTTAGTTTGACCTGAAAGGACGTTTTGTTGATTTTTAATGATATTTACAAACCCTAATCGTTTGTAAGGGTGGAAAGGGCAGAGGTAAATAAAATTTGACTTTTCTTAGCTTAAAAAACTTGAATCGTGAAATGTAAATACTAAAGTCAGGAATAGAAATCATGTCCTGAGATGTTTTAGTGTCCACTTTTCAAGGAAGTGAAATATTTATTTACGTTTATATTTCCATATCTTTGCTCTGGTGTCGAGGCAAAAGCGCGGCGTTGAGTTCTGCGACTCAACACGCAAAGCCTCCAGAATTCGGCAGAAAGTGGGGAACGGAGTGTTTTAACACTAGGTTCCCTCTGCCTACTCTACTGTGTGCGGGATACAGCTTGAAGCTGATTTTGAAATAACCGATCTAATTAAGAAAAATGCTTAATTGCAATTACATATCTAAAAAACTATATCGTAAAAATGTAGGTATACGAAAGATTAATGTCGACAACTTATAGACCTTTGAATCCACAAGTGTCATGTTACTTGACTTGTTGACTTGACATACCAATTTATGATTCCTTCTTATTATATTTACATTATTTCTTATCTGTTGTCAAAATTGTGTATATATCGTTAGTTAAGGCCTTTCGTTGTAACAAGAAACGTCGATTGAAGATGGCAAACAGTTCATTTATTTTATGGGGTGTATTGATACAAAGTCACCATTGTGCCGTTAAGATTGCCGCTTGGATAGATTTCACAGCCTTAATGTATTACAATTGCAAATTACATCCATTTTGAATATTTGAACATTGATAGTTATTTGCATAATTGCTTTCGTGAAACTCATTTCGTTATGGTATCTAGTCAAAGTTTATTGTTTTGACGTAGTAGGGCAATATTTTTGAAATTTAATATATTTAATACGATCTAATATACATAATCTTCACGTTGTATTCCGAACACAACGGGGTAGGCAGAGGGATCCTAGTGTTTAGCCACTCCGTTCTCCATTTTCTGTATAATATTCACTTGTGTGTATAAGAGTCGTAAAATGTATTTAAATTATTATTACATGTAAATGCCTCTCTTATCTATGCTTCAACTGTTTGAACTACAATTTGTATCTAACTCTTATCATAAATACCTTTACCACAATTAAGTCTCAAAATGAAATTCAACTTGAAATTCAGCTTAAAGTAATGACTGACTTAATTATCTTTCAAATTGGGTATTCATCGAGAAATCAATTAATTGATACCAAAGATATCCCTCCAATTAGAGGTAAAAGAAAATTCTAGCAAATCCTATTTAGAGAAAGTTGGGCCGTATCAAACGAGCCGTAAATAAATTCTGAAAATCGATAGCACTCAAAGTTTTAGACTACTATTTTCTTTTAATTGACGTTACTTAAAAGAGCTCTCAATTGGAAGCATGTTTACTTTGTTAGTAATAATGGGGATTCATATCCCTTGGGTCAAAGACGGATGATCTGAACATATATGCCGGAAATTTTAATAGAATTGTCCAATATATTAAAAATGCCTTGTTTAAATATACAATTTTGTTAGAGAATTCGAAAGGGTACCTAATTATTTGTGTAATATAATATATTATAAGTAAACAAAATTTGGAGTGCTTTGACTCTTATGCGAAAAAAATTATGGAGCCGTATTAAATATTTTTATTTATATTATTGTCGTGGATGTAAGTTATTTTAAATTATTGAAAATGTCTGTAATTATAATAAATATTGTTTTAGTCATTATACATTTTTCTATAGTTAGCAGTTTCCTTGTTATAAATATTTAAAAAAGAATATATAAAGCAATATGTGGTTTTTTACTTTCAGTAATTATTAAGGTTTAACTGTATCAGCACAATGAATACTATAAATGTATTAATATTTCTACTTGCAGTGTTTTTGGCTTCCGAGGCTGGTAAGGCAAACATGCTATAATTATTAAACTTTTCATTTTGAACTTTAATCCAATTAATTATATCTGAGTTAAAAATAAAATCAGATCAAATTGGCTTCACGCTGTATCCCGCACACAGCGGCAGAGAACCTAATGTTAAGACACTAAAAGGGGCAATGTCACAAAGAGACGATGGGGTGATAGAGGCACTGATCCAAAAACTTAAGGAAGGCGTTCTGCATAAGCCAGGCCAAATCTAAAATTCCACACCTATATACATGTATAAAATAATTATATAAAAGACAATTATATATGTAATGTTCTATAATAATATATGTTTATAATACAAAAAAAAAAGAAGAAAGACTGTCGGTAGGGGTTTCACCCAACCCCTCTAGTATAAGCTCTAGATATAAGTACAGTTTAAATTGTCCCAAAATTAAGTACGCCACATTAAAAGAACTTTCTCAAAATAAAAAAAGCCACGGGCAACTATGCGCCCGTGGATGTAGCTTTCAAAAAAAAAAATATTTAAGACTCTCTGTTCCTACATTCTACAGGTATTAAAGAAATGGTAACCAAATATAGTATACTGTAAAGAACCACGAATTTTGTTAGAAACGGTGAAGTAAGAGGTCATTAATTCGAATGCTTCAAAAGATTTTGTAAAGGCCACTTTAACCTTTAGAAACTTTCACTGGGATTTGTTGACAATTTGAAATAAATTCACGTCTATATAAGAATATTAATCGTATAAGTTATATAAAAATATTAAATGATTAGTACGTTTTATGATTACTATTGTAATCTATTGTGGCATATTTCTTTAATATATTATTTGTAAAGTAGTTACCTTAATTTGAATTAAAATATGGCTAGTTTTCATTAGGTAGTCCTTAACCACTGGAATTTCAAGTATGGAATCTGTTACATTTTTGCAAATAATAGCTAGTTAATCTGTGATCCACATAGATAGATATACATCTATAGATCCAACCAAAATAAAGTAAACTTTTTCATTGTTATAAATAATGTTATAAATAAAAATCAATTTGGCTTGTCTTAGTGTGCGGTGTTGAATTCCGACACTCAACACACAATGCTTGCACAATTCGGAAAGAGAAGAGCGTAGGATACAGCGTGAAGCTGAAACGATTTTTTTTATATTTCATCAGGACATCATGAAAGGAGACACAGATTTCGTGAAAGGGGAACTGAAAATAGTACCAACAACGAAGTCGAAGACGACATCCCTGACTGGCCAAATGTAGCTGAGGTGAAACATTTTAAAATACCTGACGTGTTCACTCAAGCGAAATCTACTCCTCAAGCAGATGATGAGCCCGAGGATAATAACGAGGTAAATGTGTAACAAAACCAATTTTAGCAGGGTTCTTTTAATTAGTGTTTTTTTTTCAGTAGACAGAGAGAGCTAGTGTTAAGACATTCCGTTGCCCATTTTTCAGAACGCAGAACCCTGGAGGCATTGAGTGTCGAGTGGCAGAACTAAGCGACACGCAAAAAAATTATTTAGTAATTTTGACTACGTTTGTTGATTTTCAATGGAAATGGAAGATTTTTCTCCTGGTTCATGCCGCAGGTTAGGCAGAGAGAGTGTAGTGTTAAGACACTCCGCTCCCCACTTTCCGCTAAATTCTGGAGGTATTATATTTTGAGTGGCGGATTTCTACACGCCTTACCTTTTCATCAGAGCAAAGAAATTAAAATTTTGAATATTTCATCTCCTCGAGTGGGAATCAAACCCACAACCACCCGGATCAGTCGATCTCATCAAAAATAAGATTTAAATAAAAAATTAAATAAAAATAAAATAATTAAAATTTCCTTTAGCAGGTACCCCGTCACCACGGTAGACATCACGGAGCCCACAGACACTAAACAGATTTGATTTTTTTTATTTAAGTAAACAGTGCCTCATAAGGTGTTTTTGTTTTATTATATGCCACTAAAAATTTCACTTTTAAGAAAAAAATATTATGTCCTCTTGTAAATGCTATCAGATCACTATCAGAGACGAAATTGCTAAATCAGCTTCAGCTTCACAGTAGGCAGAGGGAACATAGTGTTAAGAATATAAATTGAAATATCTCATTTCCTCGACTTTATCCACCCTCTCGATCTGAGGGGAGATGTTGCACTATTCGAAGAGTCTAGTGAAAACGGGCTAAAGTCGCTCCAGTTTGAATTTCTGGCAGTCATATCGATAATGCTTGTGCATTATTTTTAACTCTATGTTCGTTATATTGTCGCAGTTTATATATCTAAGTCAAAACAGTTGGGATTATTTCAATGTTGTAATGTTGATTTCTACCAACATACAACATTGAAGATGGATCCAAGATACAGGCACCTAGATACAGAGTCATGGAGAAAGGTTCTTCTAATTCATGTTGTAAAGGAAGATTAAAAAGAAAATATGCTGCAGAAAGTAACCGAAATTTATCTAACCAGATGACGATGATGTTGTTGTAAGATCTACAGCAATCGAATTTCCTCATAGACTGGAGGTCACAAAGGATACTTTCTGACCCATTTTAGTCAGATTCACTTATTAGTGAGCTGTATATGTACAGCTCTGTTCTAGCATGTGGAAGGTTAAACAACATTAAAAGACAGTAAAATAACAATTACTGAATTCTTAATTGAAGCAATAGGTTTTCATAGCAGCTCAGAAGCATCATGGAATAAAGAAATACTGGACATCTGAAGGGATGATCATTATATTACTCATTATTTACTTTTATGTTATTAAATAAAATATTTTGCTACGAAATCCAATGACGACAACTAAATGAGTTTTTATTTTGCTATTATTATATTAATTCTGTCGGTTATTACTTCTATGGAACTAATATTTTTTTTTTCAAATTGCGTCTATTTTTTGAAGCCTACATATACTTTTCTTACTTTTTTTACTTTTTATATGTAATACTAGTGGGCCCGGACGCGGCTACACCCGCTTGAACTATACGATTATTTATAATATATATTTATGAAAATTATTTTCGGTTTCCAATAGAATTTGTGAGAAAATATAAGCCTAAATAATTAAAATAAGTTAAAAAAGAATAATAAGTGGAGATTTATTATTAGATAAAATATCTGAGTAACCGAAATGAACAAACAAAAGAAGTAAAAGTAACTGAAGGAAATTCTCAATATTAGAAAAAGTACCTAAAGTTTGCCGTGCGCGCGTACTAAACATTTTTCTATATTAAATAAATCATAATTTTTACGAACAATATTAAATAAAATCCCAAATGATCTGAAATTACGATATTTTAAGTGTATAACATCGGTATAGATAACCGAACTGAGATAAATTAATAAGTAGTAGTAGTAATAAGCAGCAAATAATTAAATAAAAATTAACAGTAATTCCAAAATATATAAAAATTTACAAAACCATCAAAGTCATACTATACCTACCACTCGTAGGCTAGGTCATTCCGAATCACTGACATCTCCTTAATTATTTATTAAATAGTTATTCAGTAAACCATCTTACGTATAATTCCCATCTAGATGAAATGCTAAAAGTGACTATTATATTTATTTTCATAAGGATGAATATCAAATTATAGAAATTATATAATTTTTGTTAATGTATACTATCTCTATATCTATAAATCTATATCTATAGTATATATCAACGCGGACTTTTTAAACAATATTTAAGGGACAATATTTTTGGAGTATATTGTTTTTGTGTCTCATAAGGTTGAGTCGGCGCGCGCCATGTACTCGTTAAGCAAACTTATTTTGGGTGACGTTTTCTAACAACAAACTTTGCAAATCGTTGCTTAGCAACGGCGGTTGTTATAAACATGGCGGGATAAATTGCATGTCAAATTAATAAGTATTTTAATATACTGGTATATATCGAAAATATTAAAAATATGAGAAAAAAAAGTATCCTATGTTCATCCCGAGACCCTCAAGTATCTCTATATGAGTATTTTATCACAATTAAAATAGCGGTTTGGTCCTGATTGCCTAAAAGACAGACATACAGAGCTACTTTCGAATTTATAATATAGGTATGGATACTGCTCAAATTTTAATAAGACAATATTTATACTTTTTTACGTTTCAATTTTGTAAAAATAAATATAAATTAACTGCCATTATAATGATTACCTTTGTATTAATTGTTTGGATTTATTTGAAAGTATATTTTAACTGATAGAACTGTAATTTTCTGTATGAATTTCTTTTGTAACCAACTTGTGCACGTGGATTTATTTCATTAAAATATTAGTACATTTTTTATAAGTTTTAAATTTTTAATTTAAATTTATACTAGTGACCCGTTAACTTCTTCGCCCGTTTAGACTACTGAATTATTTACTTAATACTGTTCTAATATATAATGTATGTTTGCAAGCACTTAAGATTTCTAATGTAAAAATTATTAAGACCTTAGAGTTGCATTTTTGTACTTCTTTGTTTTTGTTCACGCTAGTCTCAGAAACGGCAAAGCCGATATAAGTGCAGGTGGTTTTTTTCGCAAACTTAACAATAAGTATTTGTTTTATTTCAATGGTTTATAAATAAAAAGGTTAAATTAATATACATAAACTACTTTGTAAATTGCTGTAAAATTACTGTTTTATTGACTTAGCTGAAACTTTGACTGAAAACTAATGTATAGATTTCAGCTTCACGCTGTACACCGCATATAGCGAGGTAGGAACCTAGTATTAACACATTCCATTCCCCACTTTCCGCTGAATTCTGGATGGGGACACAACTATTAATTAAAATAATATAAATTTATTAAAATAAGTTATATATAAAAAAAAAATATTTTTAAACCTCCAATTGCAGTCTTCGTAACTAACTTACACCCAAAATGTATTTTCCAATACATTTAGTTTCTATTAGATACATTTGAGCTATTCCTGACAAATATAGAGAGATTATATTACTTTACTGTCAACAATGTTGTTGTTTAAAATCACATTTATGGTAGACTAAAAACAACTAATATTTCCAATGGGACGATAAGTGATTTATTTCTTTATTCTCCATGATAAAAACTATCCTTAAGGTTGGGCTTTGAGCTAGTAGATATCCTTATTTTAAGTAATTTATAATGTTAGGTTTTTATTTTTTTTGAGCAAACTATAATGAAAACCATGATGTATGTACCAAAAAAATGTACCACCAGACCCTAGGCTATGCCATGCCAAAAATCATCCATTTCGGTCTGATAGTGTTTGTGTGATTGGAGAACAAACAAACAGACAGAAAGACAAGAATTCTGCTGATTGGTTTTTCAGTTTCTATAATCAGAATCTATAATCTAATACAGAATAGACTTTTAAATTCTTTTATAGCCTTTCCATATAGAGATATTATGTAACAGTCATTTATTTTCTGAAAGTATAGATAAAACATATTTTTCTTAATACGAAAAGTACCTACATCGATTTATTGCCTCCGAAATATATAATCATAGGAGCCATTTTCGAGAATCAGATCAAAAAATAGGGATCGGAGCATTTTGATTTTTTTTTAACTTCACGCTGTATCCCGCACACAGCAAGGTAAGCAGAGGGAACCTAGTAAGAAACTCCGTTTCCCACTTTCTACCGATTTCTGGCTTTGCGTGTTGAGTGGCAGAACCCAACCCCGCGCTTTGCTTCGAATGTTTGTTTTGATTCTTATGCAAAGAAAATCGTGGAGCTGTAGAAAATCTTTTTATTTATATTATCGTCGTGGCTGTAAGTCATTTTTAATTATTGAAAATGTCTGTAATTATAATAAATATTGTTTTAGTCATTATACATTTTTCTATAGCAGTTTCCTTGTTTAAAATGTTTAAAAAGGATATATAAAGCCATATATGGTTTTTTACTTTCAGTAATTATTTAGGTTTTACTATATAAACACAATGAATAATATAAATGTATTAATATTTCTACTTGCAGTGTTTTTGGCTTCTGAAGCTGGTAAGTAACAGGTTACAGCGTGAAGCTAATTACATTATATACATTCATACGACGTCCACTGTACAAGATATTTTTTTTTATATTGTATTGTATATAATTAAAGAAAAGTATAGAATGCTTTACTCATTTTCGTAAGTAAACTCTACAGATATAAATATATAGATTTTTTAACGATTCGCTTCATAGCTTTTAAGAGAGATCTAAGAGCTAAATCACTCTGTTTTTCTCTTAAAATTTTTATATACATTTTGCTCAATCACAATTATCAGTAAACCATGATTGGCATGATGACAGTTACAGATGCTTCCAGAATCTTCAATATGAGTGGGTGGTTTGATACCGGTTTTTCTATTGGGCATGGTAAGACATATAATACTTAAATATATTTATATTAGTATCTGTATTTTTTATGGGATCTTAAAAAAGATTTCATTTATATCTATAGGCCGGCAACGCCTGTACCTCCTCTGGTTGGTCAGGTGACCCGTACGCTCGTTTGCCTTGTCTTATTCCATAAAAAAATCGACTATAATTTTTCTGTGTTATTTATTGATATTTAAATTTATTACAGTTTATAGTTATTAATACAGTTATTTTTCTAATTATATAACACTGGCTAGTAGTAACATAGGGGCTCAAGCGTGTGACTCGAGGAAAAGAAATATTATATTTTAATTTCTTCGTTTTGGTGTCGCCAAGGCCAAATGCGGTTTGAGTTTCGACAATCAAAATGCAATACCTCCAGAAATAGGGGGAAAATGGACAGTGTCTTAACACTAGCCTCTCTATGTCTACGCTGCTATTTGCGGAATACAGCGTGAAGCTGATAAAAAATATTTTTTATCAGGACGTCAAGTAAGGAGACACAGAATTCGTGAAGACTTGCCAAGTATAGCTGAGGTTAAGCATTTCAAAATACCTGACGTGTTCACTCAGGCGAAATCTACTCGCCAAGCAGACGGTGAGCCTGAGGATAATAACGAGGTAAGTTGGTAACTAAAAATAATTCCCAAAGATGGTAACAAGTTCTTTTGATTCTCTTTACTTTCCGCCGATATCTGGCATAGCAAGGCCGCGCTTTATCTTGTCATAGAGTAAAGAATTGAGAATTTTTAATATTTAATTTTCTCGTGTGGGAATCGAACCTACAACGCTTTTGAATCTGCGCCACGATTAGCTTCAATTAAACAAGAAGTCTTAACTATTTATATCTTTCTAAGCGTTACTTTTATCATGTTTTTGTTATTATTATGGATATTTGGTATGTGGTCCTAAGTAGAAGCAGCGACGTTGTAGTTAAGAAATGTCAGAATAACTGTTAAAAGTTTACTTTACTAAAGTTTACTTCAGCAGATAGCCCATCATCATGGTAGACGGCATCGCGGAGACCACAGACACTAAGCAGATTTGGACATTTTATTAATTTAAGTAAACAGTGCCTCATAAGTTATTTTTGTTTTATTATATGCAATAAAGAGTTAACTTTGAAGAAAAAAAAATATGATTGATTAGGCCTAAGAGACCTAGGGAGGGGATGGGGGAAAAATTAAATATTTTAATTTTTCCGCCGTAGTAGACCAAGAGCGGCGTTTAGATCCGACATTCAATAAACAATGCCTCTTAAATTGCACAGAAAGTTAGCAACGAAGTACTTTAACTCTAGGTCCCCTCTGCCTACTCTATTATACTGTCTCAGTTGATATAATATATAATATAATATAATTTTATATAACGAGTATCTTAATAAAATATTTATGTAAGTAAATATGTAATCGTCTGAACTTCGATTTGAAAATTTGAAAGAAAAAGCAGCTTTCGAAGAAGTAAAAGTGAGGTTTTATAATAATACTAGTGAACGGCTACGCCCGCTTGAACTATACGAATATTTATTAAATATATTTATAAAACTATTTTCAATTTTCAACAGAGAGATGTGTAAAGCAAGCTCGTTAAGAATCACGATCATATCAAGCCAATAATTGTGGAATTTAATAACTCACTAACGAAGAATATCTTAATTAAATCATTTAAATATTATAACGCAAGTAATAAAAGAAATCGCTTGAATACTAACGTTATAGGTATGCCTGGATCTAGGTCTCCAATATTTATATCGGAACATTATTCTGATAAAGTAAAAAAATGTTTTTTCTTGCTCGAAAACTTAAAAAAGCTCAAAATTGTAAATTTTGTTGGATATCTAATGGCAGAGTGTTTATACGGAAACCTGAAGGTGAGCCACACATTTTACTACGTAGCAAAAACCATATTAGAGAACTGCATTTTATTACGATTCAATATAAAATATCATGTCTATTTAATCGACCTTCATTTATCTCATACTTTCATCCATAATATACTATTTATTTATATTACATTTATAATTATATACTTAAGTAACCTAATTTTTAACCATATATATACATTCTAAAGAATATGTTTATAGTTTATTATATAATAATAAAAGCTGACCTTATTACTCGGGGTCACGTTTTATTATACTATCCGACCGTTTTTGATAAATTTAGTAACTCATAACGATTTTTATTGTTCTTATGTTAACTCCCTTCGTTACTCTAAACCTAAGATATATAATTACACTGCTTTTATACACAGTATGTAGATTTAAAAGGGTTTTCATACTTATGTTATATAATTCAATCTAAATAGTATAAACGATTGCTTTGACGCAATTTCTTTCTTTTGCTTACCAGAGGAATTAAAATATAAAGTAATGTTACATAGGACGGGTTATTTGACATTATTAAATCAAAATATCTGTAGCATTTTGTGTAATATGGATAATTTACGAGTTTTATTATATAGAATCGATATTTCTATAGATATAATTGTATTAACTGAATGCTGGCTCAAAGAAAACTGCGTTACAATGTCTTTAGTACTAAACGGAGTATTAACCAAAACGACGGAGTTGTTGTATATTGCAATTCTACTATGAATATCTGTATTGAAGAACCTATTTTTCCAGAAGTAAATTGCCTGGCTATTACATGTAATTCTAACACAATATTTATTGCTATCTACAGGCCTCCATCTTCCAATTTAGAATATTTAAAAAAAAATCTTAATTATATTTTAGAGCAGTTAAGCTCATTTAAAAATATTATTTTAACTGGGGATATTAATATAGCAATAAACGGAAGTAATTTATCCTTATATGCACAAAATTATTTGAATATTTGTACATCTTATGGCCTTCTACCTAGTTATATCTACCCGACAAGGTGTCACTGTAACGGATCATTACCCTAGCTTTCTACAATTCCCTACCTTGCAACCAACGACGCCCAACTCATCTGTGAACGAGTATATTTGTCTTGACTTTTCTTCTTCTTCTTCCTGGCACTACTTCCGGCTATTACTAGGGTCTGCCTTCCTACTCAACCTACTCCACTTTGCACGATCTTTTGCGTCCTCGGTGGTTAGACCATTGGCTCTCATGTCCTGCATCACGACATCCAACCAGCGCTTCCTTGGGCGTCCGGGAGGTCGCGCCCCAGGAACTGGTATAGCAAGGCACTTGCGTCCGACATAGTTCTTAGGCCGGCGCGTAACGTGGCCAAACCATCTCAAGCGACGCTCTTGGAGCTTATCCGCTACGTCACGGACCCCAAGACTACCTCGAATGAATGTGTTGCGTATGCGGTCAGACCGCGTTACGCCGCACATCCACCTCAGCATCTTGATTTCCGCGACGTGATGCTCCTGAGTGTGCCAAGATGGTGCTGGCCAACATTCGCTGCCGTATAAAAGAACCGGTCGTATGATGCTCTTGTATATCAGCTCCTTGAGCTTGGCGGTATTCTGCGGTCGCAGACCACACCAGTGACCTCCCGCCATTTGGCCTATGCAGCGCTTATCCGGCCATTGACATCGTATCGATGCCTCCACACTCGTGCATAACGGATCCAAGGTACCTCAACTTCTCCGACTTAACGGCTGGCTCAGGACCTATAAGGATGGTGCTCGAGTCCCGGTTCCCGCAGGCCATGTACTCTGTCTTCGACACATTTAGTTTAAGACCGCCGTTCTCAAGCGTACCCTTCCAGAGGTTCACTTTACGCTCCAGCGTCAGTCGGTTCTCGTCAATGAGTGCTATGTCATCGGCAAACATCATCAGCCATGGAGGCTGGTCCTGGATATGAGCCGAGACAGTATCGAGCACTACATTGAATATGAACGGACTAAGAGCCGAGCCTTGGTGAACCCCTACTGTAATCTGAAAGGGTCCAGTGTCGCCAACAGCAGTCCTAAATATAGAAGCGGAATAATGGTATATGTCTCTGATAATCCCAATATAGGCCTCAGGGATCCCTTTGGATCGCAATGCCCACCAGATACACTGACGAGGCACACAGTCAAAGGCCTTCTG
The DNA here is from genome assembly GCA_013403645.1 of Heliconius nattereri. Lineage (NCBI taxonomy): Eukaryota > Metazoa > Arthropoda > Insecta > Lepidoptera > Nymphalidae > Heliconius > Heliconius nattereri. Next base: position 2,002,595 of record JAAIXI010000227.1, on the reverse strand, counting down.
CAGATCTAAAAAGGCCACATGCAGAGCTCTCCTTTTTTCCCTGTATGCCTCCATCAAGGTTCTGAGGGCGTCCATGGTGCCCGATCCTGGCTGAATTCCATATTGAGACTCAGAGATAGTACACTCTCGGCGAAGCCTGAGGTCGATCATGCGCTCGAAGAGCTTCATGGTATGATTCATAAGCTTAATGCCCCTATAACTACCTCTTCCTTTGTAAATCCCCTATTTAATAAAGCTAAGCCGCCACTGATGCGGCATCTTACCAAAGTTCAAGATATGGTTAAAAAGGTCAGTAAGCATGAGCATACCAAGAGAGCCCAACGATTTCCACGCTTCGATCGGAATGTCGTCAGGTCCTACCGCTTTTCCGTTCTTCATGCGTCGAAGGCACTTACGAGTTGCGTCAAGGGTTATTGGGGCAATAAGTCCGAGGTTAGGCGGTGGGTCGTGATGAAGACTGCATGGGTGCTGAGTGTTCAGCAACTCCTGGAAGTAGAGATGACACCGTGCTCTTATTTGAAGGTGACGACTGGGAGAGTGTTAAAAATATTACAGAACGCGGTCTGTGTAGGATTATTAATTGGCTTGACAATAATTTACTAACGTTTAACCTAAATAAAACAAGATACATTACATTTAAATATCCTCCCAACCAACCTCATCTTTCCAAATCCAATCGCATTCATGTCAAAACTTTAATCTACTCAATTAAAATGGTTGTGAGTGTAAAACAATTGAAAAAGTTATCAAATAAAATATCTTGGTGTGATTGTCGATCAGCATCTAAGGTGGGATGCTTATGCAATTGTCTAAGCATCTCGAATTGGAGCTTTAGCACAGATTTTTAAGACCCTGCGACACTTGGGTTCTTTTGACTTTATAACTATAATATATAAAGCTCTTTGTGAATCGTTAATTAGATATTGTATTACCTCTTGGGGTGGTGCATCAAAGACAGTAAGTAGTACTTATGGTGGAAAAGGCTCAACGTATGATTTTGTAAATTATCCATTTGAAAAATTACCGATGTCTTACGACCGAGTTATATAATTATAGTAGAGAGAATTCGGTTCGCAAAATTTTCCTGCTCCAACTTTTACTAAATCAATGGAAATCAAGCAAGAAACTTAATAATAATAAAACCAGCCAAAAACGGACTAACTCATTAGGCATAGTGCCGTTAACTAAGAAAAGATTTAATCAAAGATTTTTTTTATTCTTACGTTGCAAATAAAATCAAAAAAAAGCTAAACCTTCATAAACTTAATTATTATAAAACAAAGAAAACAATAAACGAATGGTTACACACGCTAGACTATGATGAAATAGAAGATATTATGAAGGTGACAGAGTGACAAAAAAAAAAAAAATTAAATAAAAGGTGATTTATTTTAATATCTTAAGCATATTAATAAATATAATAATATGTACATATATTTTTGCAGTATTATTTTATCCCCCCTACTTACTAATATTTACTTATATTTTATATGGTACTATATTTACCTATATTTAATGTGTCATTTATATACATATTCTTATAATTTTAATATATTATATCATACCTATTGCATTTAAAATTTATATTAACTTTATTTACTTATAAGCACTTGTTTTAGCTAAAATCCAATAATGGATCCGCACGGCAATCCTTGGATATCTGACAGGGAATCCTAGTGAGATATCCAAGGTGCAAATATCAGGACATTCAAGCGATTTTCTTGGTCAAAAATAAAAATAAAATTATCCTAATGTAATTTGTATTGGTTTTGTAAATAAAATAATAATAAATAAATTTTGGGTGACGTTTTCTAACAAAAAACTTTGCATAGCTGCTTCGTTGCTTAGCAACGGTCGCATAGCGACGGTTGTTATTGACATGGCGGAATAAATTGCATGTCAAATTAATAAGTATTTTAATATATTGGTATATATTGAAAATATTATAAATATGAGACCCTCAAGTATCTCTATATGAGTATTTTATCACAATTAAATAAGCGGTTTGGCCCTGATTGCGTAAAAGACAGACAGACAGAGTTACTTTCGAATTTATAACATAGGTATCGATTCTAATGTAAGCTGTCATATTTTTTTTAGATAACGAAAGAAAGTTTATTATATGTGTTATATAACTATACGATAAACAATTATATATTTCCGAATAATTTAAGTTCAAATATATTCATTTAGCAACATTGAATTACTTCAAAATGTTAATAATATAATTTCAAAGCTCAGTTTAATTTCAAAGACACATCATAGACGCCTACTGAATGGTAATTTCCGCGTTTTCACTTATGAATTATGAACCTTAATTGAAGGGACATAAGGTTGATTATTGACATGTGGTCTTAAACACATATTTACCACCATCCACTCATCTCGGAATGGGTTAATTACATCCCTTCTAGGGTAACCCATGATTTAATTTTAAGGAAATTACATTTTGTAGGGGGTTAAAAGAGAATTTTGGTAGCGATATTACATAGTAATGATAATATATTTACATACTTGAGTACGAATCGTGCTAAAAACAATTTTTATTTATTTGTATATTTCAAAAATTGATTTTGAAAAATGAATTAAAAAACGATATGCACTTAAAACTTTATTTAAAATTAAAATTTTCATTTATTTAAAAACAAAAGCTCACATCGATCCTTTTATGGATAAAAAAATTGCAAAAGAATTAGAAAATAAATGTTTTTATAAAATTCAACAATTAAAATATAATAATAAAAAAATCCATTAAGTTAGGTCGTATTTTATTCTCCCGCGGGTTCTTTACTTGTAGTACTGCTGGAAGTAACGACTGGTTTTGTAGATGTACTAGTTGTAGAAGTCGAAGGTGGAACAGTACTTGTAGTTGTCGATGGTGCAGTGCTTGAACTTGATGAAAAGCATGATAAGTCTGGTCCCTTGCAAAGTATACAGATGCTAATCTGTAGAAAAAATAAACAAAAGTAGTAAAATTATTTGTTTAATTAATCAGAAAAAAAAATCACAAATGAATAAGTTATTTTAATATTGCTATAATAAAAAGACAAAGCATAGCGTAGAGTTCCGCATCTCGAGATGCTATGTCTTGAAATTTAGTCCACACATTTAGTGTGTGTCCTCTTCTGCATATATCGCGAAGCTAAAAAAATGGTAAATTTTCTCTCATTCTTGGTTTAAGTATTGTACCAATATTGTTGTAAATACCTACTGAAATGTTTCTTTCGGAACTAATTATTCTTTCTTTAATATTAAAATAATTAAAGCACAGAATAATCGCTTACGAGAGTAAAAGTTATTTACAACAATATTAACTGAGATAATCATTAATGCATTAATGCAAAATATTTTTAAAATATATAAAATTAGCATAAACAAAAGAAAAAATATATATATTTTTGTCATAAAAATAACCACCATTTTAAAGTATATTCCAAAACTACAAGACCAGTCCATAGCAGCTACAAATTTAATGAAATGAAACACCTCTCATACTGAATATTTCATTTCCTCATTGTCATGTGAGTTGACGCACTTCTATACTTACCAGTAACTTATATGCTAACTGGTTGGCACTAGAAGCAGTAATGTACACTATGGTACTCGTAAATAGATTCAATTAAATAGATTTTTTAAGCTTCACGCTGTATCTCGCACATAGATAGGCAGACCTGGGAACCTAGTGTCAAGACACTGCTTTTATATTAAGACACTCCTATTTTCTACTTTCTGTTGAATTCTTAAGGCATTGTTTATTGAGTGGCGGAAGTGAAAGTTGCGCGTCATTAGCTGAGCAAGAATAATTCAGTCCCCCTAGTGGGATTCGAATTGGATAATATAAAATAAAGTGTTTTCCCAGTCAATATTGAACTTAGGACCATTAAATGCAATAGTGCGATCTGATCAAAAACTTGATCGATCTTGAATAAATTATCAAAAACTTGTTAAAACAATAGTAATAAGAGATACATATTAGAAAAACATTAAAAATCTTCTGTACATTAGCATTTCTTCCAGTACCTCTTAGTACAGGCTTTTATGCGTCCTAAATAAATAAAGCTTGCGAAGTTAAACATTAACGATCTATTCGAAAAGGCGAGAGTGTGCACTAAAATGTCGTAAAGGAGTACTTAGAAATACTATCGGTGAGAATAATAGACGTAAGACTCGTAGAGATACGTAAATATTTGTAGGTATATATATAAAATTCTTTAATCATCTATATATATATATATATATATATAAAATTCTTCCGCTTCTTAGATTGACTAACACATCCGCGAAACTTCGCGGCGTAGAACGCTGAAGTTTATCATGAAGGAAAATCCGGAGAAGGGGAAATAGCGACCAAGTGCGCGTCAGATATAAATTTTTTGTTTTATTTTTATATAATTAAATATATTTTTAAAGCGAATATATAACGGAGTGTCTATACTAGAGATGCGGCGAATGGTGGTTTGACCGAATAACCGAATACCGAATACTATTCTGTTTAAACTTTACCGAACCGAATATTCGGCCGAATTATTCGGTTTAAGATTTCTTTGTTATTTTGTCGCGTAAACAGGTTTTAACATATAGGCTACCTGTCATCGCCGGCTAGATAACGAGCGGGCCGTACCTCACTGCCTCCCGAAACCACGAAATTTTAAAAATTATCCAAATGTACTAGAAACTGCCTATCAACATTGTTGAACCCTCTATTACGAATGAGATTTTCTGCTCCAGAAAATTGTGAGCTGGAATTATGACAAACAGGGAAGGACTTCTACAATATATTACATTTTTTAAATAATAGCGGAATCTCATAGGTAGCGTTTTGGAACTTCTATGTTGTCCTTCCATGTCGATATGACGTAGGTACCTTCAAAAAGGCTCCTTTATCTCCACCTTAAAAGCCGGCAACGCACCTGTAGCTCCTCTGGTGTCATAGGTGAGGACGAGGTCGTGGGTAGCGGTGGTCTCTTACTATCAGGTGACCCATACGTTTGTTTCTGTGTCTTATTCCATAAAAAGTACTCCTGGTAATAGTGTGTATAACGAACGACTATTTTCGAAAACAGGGAACTTATATGAAGAAAAATGCAGCAGACTGGAAAAGGACGGAAGCTTGCTATTCAGCACCATAATTTACCATTAATTAATTATAAATAGTATAATATGTACGTTTCTTTCTGATCTACGAGGGGCGTTCAATATATTTTTGGTATCAGCACTGAAAAACACAAATTTTACTCATTTGACTTATAATAATAACTTAAATCTTACATAAGACGTTTTATATTTCACTAGTGGACCCGGACGCGGCTACGCCTGCTTGAACTATAAGAATATTCATTAAATATATTAATTAAATTATTTTGAGTTTTCAATAGAATTAGTAAGAAAATATAAGCCTAAATAATCAAAAAGAATAATAAGTAGAGATATGCTATTAGAAAAAATATCTGAGTTATTGAAATGAACCAATAAAAGAAGTGATAGTAACTAAAGGATATTCTCAATATTAGAAAAAGTACCGTAGAAGAAGTACGTTTTCCGTGCATGTGTACATACTCGTAGATATCGACTCTATGATATAACTAAACATTTTTCTATATTAAATAGAATAATTTTTGCTAGCAATATCAAATAAAATGAGAGGAGAACCAAAGTGTAGTTTAAATAAATTATAAACAGCAAATAATTACATAGAAATTAACAATAGTTCGAAAATGTATGAAAATTTATAAAACCGTCAACGTCATCTGCCCGTTCGCGTCGGTCATACTATGCCACCCGAAGGCTAGGTCATTCCGAATCAGTGACATCTCCTTAATTATTTATTAGAATGTTATACAGTAAACTATAATTTCAATCTAGATAAAATGCTAAAAGTGACTATTATATTTATTTTTATAAGGATGAATATCAAAATATAAGTTCATTTTGGGTGACGTTTTCTTAAAACAACAAACAAACTTTGCAAACCGTTGCTTAGCAACGACGGTTGTTATTAACATGGCAGAATAAATTGCATGTCAAATTAGAAAGTATTTTAATATATTAGTATATATGTGTAATGTAATGTTATATAGCCTATAGCACTTCTGAAGAATGCAGCTTTTATACAAAACAAAAACAAAGTAAATCGGACCAGTAGATCCAGAGATCTTAACGTTCAAACAAACAAACAAACTCTTCCGCTTTATTATATTAGTATAGATTTCTACTGTATTGTGCAGCCAAGTAAATAAAAATACTAGAAACGAATATATTCGGCCCCATAACCGAATAATTCGGCCGAATACGAATATTGAAAAACATGCCGAATACAACGAATACCGAAACGCATCTCTAGTCTAAACACTAGGTTCCCTCTGCCTACACTGCAGTGTGCGGGATACAGCGAGAAGCTGAAGCTGAATATATAACTAAATATTCTGTGAATATTTCAAGCGTCTACCTGCTGCTGTTATCAATATCAAGCAAAAACGAGTGAAAATTAAATTAGTTTTACAAAAAAATAAGATAATGGACAGACAATGGACAAAACTAGTCTAACTTAGATCTCATTTACTTATCAAATTAGTTGGTTGGCGTGGACTGTATAAAGCAATTTGTAAATCTAATTTTTAGGGTTCCGTACTCCCTATTAAACCTGGAATAAATTAATGTATACAGACCACGCAAACGTCGTTTTTTTCTTCATTATCTTTTTTTTAAGTAAGTTTATTCTATTGTAACTTTAGATGAAATATTAGTGCTATAAAAATATTGTTAATTATTTAAGTTAAGTTTTTCCCCTACCGATGTCATATTCATAATGGAACACAATGAGTAATCGAAATAGCAATAAATAAGGTTTCTCAATATTAAATCTATTTAGGCAATACCTTTCTCTTCATGATCTCTTCCGTGCATATGTACAAAAGTCCTCTTATTGGTTTTGGACTTCTTACGTCTGAAACAATATTAATTTATTAAGAATTTTTCATAGTCCTAATTTGTATACTAACCAAGGTTTTATTAACTTTAACTGTGGTAGATGCCGTCGTGGCGTAGTCTTACAGTTTCTGACTGTCAACGCGACGCTTGTGGGTTTGAATTCCAGAGAGAATGAGATAACGAAAGAGTATATGTTTTATATTTAAGCATATTTTGTTTACTTTTTAAAATTATTTTTGGTATTATATATAAAGTATAAAAGGAAACTTATAGAGTTGTTTTTTATTATTACTTGAAAATAATTTACGTTTACGATTTTTTTCCCTTTTAAATAATTGAATATAACAAATGGCCCATAAACTTTCTACAAGACAATGGTTTAAAAGTAATTTCGACTCAAAACTGGCAGGCATTTACAAACGAAAATGAAATAGATTTACATAGAACAGTTAAAGTCAACATAGAAGTGTTTTATTTAATAGTATTACGGAAGTTTATTAAAGCCTTAAAAATATTAAATTTAAAATGTTTAGTTTATTAAAAAATAACACAATACTTATTGTCGGTTCCGTAAAATAATTAAAAACGAGAAATTAAATGAAAGGTATTTTTTTCTGCTTCACGCTGTGTCCCGCATACCTAGCTATATAAAGTTGAGTGGTGGATCTCAACTCCGTTTTTGACTTTGCCTTGGTACCAGAGTGAAGAATTTAAATTATTAAATATTTCATTCCGCCGAGTACCAAGACGACGTAAACAATGACAACGATGGATTAAAATTATAATGAAAAACGTAAAAATATATTTTCAAGTAAAAAAGCTACATAAGTATATTTATTGATATATTTTTCTTTATCTATATTTATTTTTAAAAGTACTAAAATAATTAAATACTCACCTCGAGTCACTTCATATACACACGTAGACTTTTCTATCATAATAAAAAATAGAATAATATAAAGAATTATAGAAAATTTGCCTGAAAGAGCCATCGTTTAGAACAACTGAGAACAGTAATACCCGAGAAGGCTCTAGTGTACTTATAAAGTGCACGCTATTTGCATATGGACATGACGCGAAGTAAGTAAATATTTTAAAAAACCTAATTGAATTGTTATACATTTTGCAGCGTGAAATAGGTGACTTGATAGGCTATTTCAATATATATCGATATATGCACTTAAATACGCTGTTAGGCGATTTAGATAGAGTTATATATAAGAGTTTTATGAACAAAAATGGAATTTTTAGACAAATTGCTTTAGTAGAGTCAATTTTATCGTTTTTATTTAAAAATTGATCTAGATTAATCATGTTTCAAAAAATTTTTTTATAAATTATTATTTGCTGAAATAAACAAAAGAAATCCACCGGAGCAGTTTTTATTTTTTTTGAGCTTCACCTTGTATCCCACACACAGCAGGGTACGCAGAGGGAACCTAGTGTTAAGGTACTCCTTTTCCCATTTCCTCCCGTGTTGAATGGAAAAACTCAGCGCCTCGCTCTGGTGTATAGGGAAGGACAATATCAAATATTTCATTTCCTCGAGTGTTAATGTCGTTCTGAAGGTAGTTAATATGTTTTGCTTTAATTTTATACAAATTAAAAATTAAATATTTAAAATAAAGATTGTTATATCAACTTTAACATTAACGATCTATAAAATATTAAATGTGTGTAAAATTGCGAAATCTCTTTAAAACTCTCTTATCTATTCCATGTTTTACGCACTGTAGTAAAATTGATAAAGAATGACAAATGAAGCGTGGAGACCTATTTGTCTGCAACATATTAAATTAACATACCTATTGTTTCGTATTTGGGGCAATAATGACGTCATTATAAATTAGCTTCACGCTGTATCCCGCACATAGCTGGGAAGGCAGAGGAAACCTAGTGTTAAGATACTCCGTAATCCACTCACTTTCCGCTGAATTTTTAGAGTAATTATACTTTTTAAATTTTTTTTTGTTATGCTATATCCCGTATTAAGCAGGATAGGCAAAAATAAATCTATTGTTATGAGTCTCCGTTCCCATTAAGACAATTTTGTTTTCCATTTCTGAGGAATTGCATGTTGAATGGCAGAACTCAACGCCGCACGTTGCCTCATCACCAGGGCGAAGAATTAAAATGATTAAATAGTTAATTTCTTCGAGTGGGGATCACCCACGACCAGTCCCGTTTACAGCAGCTGCAGAGGTAGGTACTGTATGCAGCCACGACTGGTCTGGATATAGATAGATTCAGAGGGAATCTAGTGTTAAGTGTTAAGACACTCCGTTCCCCACTTTTCGCCAATTTTCGTTAATTGCGTATTGTGTGGCGGAACCAAATGCCGGGTTGGCTGGCAGAAAGGCAGAGTGAAAAAAATTAAAATATTAAGAAATTCTCCAAGGGCCACAAAGTGTGACTGTAAACGCGACAGGTAGTGGTTTCGATTTCCACTTTAGGAAATTAAATATTTAAAATTTCCAGTTTCTTCGCTCTGGTGTCTAGGTAAAGCGTTGGGTTGATTTCCACGGCTCAATCGAATTCAGCGTAAAATGGGGAATGGAGTATCGTAACACAAGGTTCCCTCTGGCAATATGAAAAATGAAAAAAGGTAAGCCATTAAATCTAACTTGTTTGCAAGTTACTAGCCCGTTAACTGTACAAAATGAATGTTGTCAATAAAAAAATATTTTTATCTTTTTATTTTGTTATATCAAGCCTTATATGTATATTTTTATTCGAAGCTTATATCAATTTTCCGGTGGTTTGGTCTGTGTGATTATATGGATGTGGGATTTGAGTAATTTTTCTAGTAAATTGTGCTACTATATTATTCGACGTCAATCATAAGAAGCTTATTTATTTTCTGTGAAAGGGAATTTATAATAACTACATGTTTAATATTTATAATACCTACATGTTTAATGTACAAATATAGTGGCAAGCGGAGAGTATTAACACTAGGCTCTCTCTACAGCGTGATACAGCGTGAAGATGGAAAAAAGACTGATTATTTCATTCCATCATTTCATTCTCCTCTTCTTTTTTTTAGGGTGCCGGATGTTACGTTACGGAACTTAGTTTTATAGGCAAATCACATATGAGCTGTTTTAGTATCCATTCTGATTTCAAATTACCTAATATAAAATGGGGATTGAATGAATTTAGGTTGCTATCTTTATAGAAATGCGGTTGTAGGAAACTTTATTATCTTATAGTGACCTTATAGTTGGAAGATAGCTGGATGAACGCGGCGGTTGTCGATGGAAGTCCTAGTGGAGTTATATCCAAAGTCATATTAATGGCCTTGTCCACGTCCAGCATTCTTATATTAGAAACAATTTAAGGTAACAGTAGGTACTGTGTGATTTGTTTGCTCTCATATGATTTTCTCTCTCTTTCAAATTATAATTATAATATTACTAGCGGCCCGCCCGTGACTTTGCCCGCGTGAATAACATAGTTATTAGCCTCCATGAGTATCTACGTCCTATAAGTGATGTCCATGCAAAATTTGAGACTCCTAGCATTTGTAGTAACGATGTTTCATACAAACTTTCAACCCCAAAAACAACTCCTTAGAAGTCGAATATTGCAAATTCCCGTCTTAACGAGCACCTAAGTCCTATAAGTAACTCCTATGCAAAATTTCAGATTCCTAGCACTTGTAGTTTCTGAGATTTCGTGATGAGTGAATGACCTTTCGATTTTATATATATAGATAATTAATTGTATTGAGTGGATATCGAACCCGCAGCCGCCGCGTTTATGATGGCTTCAATTTATGTAATACATAATTAATATGGTAGTGTTTCAAAATGTTCATATTATAAAACGACAAAGTTATCTATAGTTAAATATATCTTTAATTTTTTAAACTCAAACTCTTTCTGCACCATAAGTTGCTTCTAAAACATTAAGCAATATTTAAATGTGAACCCTAAATGTGGGAGATATAGCGTTTCTGTACACTCATAAAATTTTAGAAGTACAGTTCTGAGTTTGATTCCCACCAGAATGAATTGTTTTCGCTTAGGTGATAAAGAAAGCGGCGTTGAGTTACGCTCACAAAACTCCAACTTACGTCCACAAAACTCGCTGGAAAGTGGGGAACGGATGAACGGATTCTAAAGCTTCAATATTAGATAAAGCAAGCGCACTGGAATACGAAACCTCTGATTGATTGCGCTGTGGGGACGATCTCACGAGCTAGCTTCACTCCTTTGAATACTGTAGTACTTCAAAAGCAATTCAAATGCATAGAAAATTAAATGTCATAGGGGACGACTTGTTTCATGCAAGCTGTGCTTCTAGGTTTAATTCTGAAGAAGTTTTTTCTTTCTTAATAGATGGTTTTTTGATTGAAACTAATTTAGTAATTGGGAAATGCGTGTTGAGTGGCTGACTCAAAGAATTGAAAATATTAATAAATGGTAATCCATTCTCCCGTATGGGTCAAACTCACTATCACTATCACTATCGTGTGCACCCTGTGCTAAAACGGTCACTATTTTTTTTATTTAAATTTTCTGATAACACAAATTACTGCGTTGAATTCCACTACAACCGATTTCTGATTAAAAAAGTTTTAAAAATAATTTAATTAGAGGCTGCAGTGCCTCCAGAATTCGGCGGAAAAAGGAGAACGGAAAGTTTTGACACTATGTTCCCTCTGCCTATCCTGCTGTATGCGGGATGCAGCGGGATGCTGAAGATGGCTGTAGTTAAATATTTAATTAAGACTTAAGTGACACAATAATTTAAAAGTAAATTGAATAAAAATAATAATACGTTTATAGATAAAAAAATTGTGGTAGGAGTAGTTGTTATAAACAGAGAAACTTAATAGCCTCGCTTATATAAGTCTTCTTGAACGCCATCTCATTTTCATTTGTTTGTTCAGGATAAATAAGTGCGTTTTTATACAACAGCGAATAATAATAATAGAACTTGCATTACGTAATTTGTATGCAATAAAAAAAACAGCTTCACGTTGTATCCCGCACACAGCAGGGTAGGCAGAGGGAACCTAGTGTTAAGACATTCTGTTCCCCACTTTCTGCCGAATTCTCGAGGCATTGGACAGCTTTGTGCATGATACAGCGTGAAGCTGGTTTTTTTTTCTTTGGTTTTTTTTTTCTTATTTTTTTTTTTTTTTTTTTTAATTTTTTTTTTCAAATAGGACTTAACACATACAGGTTTATTGCATTGCATTGCTCCAAGAAGCTATGTAAATATAAATGTTTACTAAGGAAGTTATCCTATAACATGAGCCAAAGTAAAATTGTACCTACTGATACTACCATATTATACACTAATTAAGTTGTTAGACGTAGCCTAATATTATTTAGAATATACCTAGTCACTGTTGATTTATACACAGAAGCTTAATTAGTTAGGGCTCGTGTGGTCGTGTACACCATTGTATGCTTAGAAGTCTAGATACTATGAACAATGCCTCGGTAAATTAGAAAATGGGTCTAACGACAGGCATTATTAATTAATCTGTGAAATTGTCTCATGTATGAGTATTAATTATTCCTTTCCCTTTTTAACTAAAATATAGCAGGGATTTTAATATTTTTTTTGGAGAACATATAGCCTCTATATAGAGGTAGAATTGTCACCTTTTTGTACATTTTTTACCAATAATTCAAAATGAAACTTGTTTTTTTTTTCACTGTAGAAAGTGCGTAAATGCTTTTCAATTACTAAGCCACGGTTATGGTAAGTCGTTTTATAGCTATATAATTTTTTTAGAAATAAATAATATCAGAAATTAGATTATTGGATAAGAATAATGCCTTCAGAATCCGATAGAAAGGGAACGTAGTGTCTTAACACTGGGTTCCTTCTGCCTACCCTGCTGTGTGCGGGATACAGCATGAAGTTGATCTTCACCGTAAGTAGCTCCTCTGGTATTACACGCGACCATGAACGGTTTTCAAATAAAAAAAATATAACATAATATTTATTTATTTATACAGTAAGAATAAGTTCCCCTAAAAATATTGCTATATCCTTAATCTATGTATTCTTTACAAATAGAATAATCCAAATATCCATGGGATCAGCCAAATATATCTAGTTCTAAAGGAAATATCAGCACGTTCCTAATGAACGTGGATTTGGCTGGATTTGGCTTTCGCCGATAGATAAGAGTTAATCACGCTACCAATATCATATTAATATCTATAAGAATGATGATAGACAGAAAGATGGTAATATTAACAGTTAATATAAAATTAGTGAAGGCGAACGACCGACAGACGAGCAAACTATTTCAAAAAGAGCATTCATTAAAAATTTTAATTTGAAATTATTTTCCTATTCATCATGTAGGCGCAAGCAACTATAGGTAACTATAATATACTGAAATCACACAAATGTAGATTTAGATAAGGAACAAAGAGTATGTGAGGAGTCCAGCGTCTTAGAAAATAATACTGCACTGAATATCTAAGTTTAATACCAAAAGTCAATGATAAAATCTATTAAAACAAAAAGCATAAGAACAATTTAGCGAAGCCAATGACTGTGAGAGTCACGCTATTGCATAGTAAAGGAGATATCACCAAATTTTCTGCTACTATAATATTAATTGGTAGATTTTATATGTTAATGCTAATTGTAATTTATCATGATATATTTTAAATATAAGAATATTTTTTTAAAATTTTTAGAATTCCTTACGAATATATTTAGAAATATAAATATATAATTTAAATTTGGTACTGGATACTGGGACACTGGTATATATTTAAATTTTTATAAATTCTATTTCCTATCTTAATCCATTTAATTTAGTCTTTAAAGTAGAAAGTATATTCTGAAATAATGATATCAGTTCCATTCTAGCAGTGAAGCACCGAGTAAGAGAAAATCTGAAGAAATTTTTCCATTTTGCTTTTATATTTGAAAATTTCACTGTGAAGTGTAAAAATAACAATCTTTAAATTATGTTAATTGAAAAGATACTGCTTACAAAGTTTTTCTTCGGCGATCAAATTGACCTAATAATTATGATGTTCGCTTTTTTTAACAACAAATTGCTGTATTCTAAATTAATGTTAACAAAAACTTTCTACTTCTAAATTAATTATTATAATAAAATATCTATAAAACAAAAGGAACACTAAAGAGTTAGTATTTCATTTTAAATGGAACTATTTAATTGGATTAATCGCATATTATACATTTTTGGAAACTCGACGTTTCGAACATTTCGCGGTAGTACATGGTCACGGGTAGACTGAGTTGGGTGGTTCGTCTGTAAGTTGACATAATTATTATACGAAACTACCGCCAACGTTTTCTTATTTGCCTCGCAAACTACCCTGGAGACTACTTTGAGATTTCAATTTTTTTTGAATGAGTCCCAGGTCTGAATGTTAACAATATTTTTGAATTGCGTTAAGTTTCGCCAAGTGCGAGAGCCTGTCACAAACACAAAAGTAACCTAAAGTGTGGAACGGAGTTTCTTAATACTCAGTTCTGCGTGAAACAAAACAGACATACATACATATTAGATAATAAATGTGAAATGGACGAGTTTATAGTGAGTTTATAATTACATTTCATACATTAAATGTCAAAAAAAATCCCATATTAACATGACACTGTCTAAAAAAAGACTATAATTTACACGAAATAGGAAATCCCATCTCAAAAGCGATTGGCTTACAAGCGCACAGCGCTGTTTTCGAAAGGAAATCGTTGTCTCATTTTGTTGAAAAATGACAACGGGTCTCAAGAGAGCCCGCCTGCCTATTGTTTGAATAATTTGTATCAATCTTTGAAGGAACAATGGCCGTGTGAGCTGACGAAGACATAATGCGGGGGTCAATTACGTGACTTTCAAAGGTTTGTGTTTAAAAACTTTATCTGAATAAAAGAATTTACTTCGCAACAATGGAGCTTCTATGGCTGCTGTACGGAAATGTTCTTTGTGATATTTGAGTATTATTTAATCTATATGTATGAAAAAGAGTAAACGTTTATTCTTGTACACAAATATAAAGAAAATATATATGAATTGAGTCCGATAATAAATCGACAACACAAAAACCTTTTATTTATGTGTGTAAACGGATTTTCTTTCTAAATCAATTAAAAATTCTTATGGACATGGCGATAAATGTAACCAAGCTTATAAAAACATAAATATAATATAATAAATTAATTTTTAACAAAAAGGAAAACCGACTTCTAACAACGAACTAAAAAGATGCTTCTTAAACGAGGGGTGATGGTGGTAGTGGTTGTCAACGAGTGGTAGTGGTTGTCCTATGTAAAACTTCATTTAATTAGGTATTATTTTTGTGCAAAGTAACATTTTGGTATATTGACAAGAACATACATAAAATGTATTCGGGCGAATTGAGAATTTCCCTTTTACGAAGTTGGTTGAAAATGAGAACATCCTCTTTCTTGAGGTTGGTTGAAAAGAAAAGCAACGATCAGCAATCTCACCTCTGACATCAATTTAAAAAGTTTTTGCTTGTAACTATTACAGTATAATCAA